>JANFOE010000096.1:0-150562 GCA_025667525.1 Glebionis coronaria | reverse complement strand
TTATTTTACTTATATTGTTATTGTTATCGACATTTAGATATGTGTGCTATGTTTAATTTGTTTGTTTATTTAAATTCATATGTTTTTATGCAGACATATTTCGACCTCGAGCCATGGTACAATGATCGTACTCAGGTGGTGTGTGGCAATGGTGTGTATGAGGTGTGTACTCGGGTTAGGCTTGCGTTGGAATATCAGCTGAGGTTGCTGTATAGAAAATACAAGAACAGGATCAAGAAACATTATTATTCGAAATATGAGACGCCCGCACTGGCACAAGAACATGTACCGCCTGAGAGTGTGTGGGACGGTAGAACCGAAGGTGATTGGGGTGAATTGGTTCAGTGGTGGTCAGACCCAAAGAGGGTGGCAAGAAGTGAGGTTAATACTGTTAATCGTTCCAAAAACACGGTACCGACCACTCAAGGCAAAAAACCATTCGCCCGAGGAAGGAATGAATACGTAAGACTCTTTATAATTTTTGTGATTTATTTAAAAGCGTTTATATTGTTTATTTATTATAGCTCGTTACTAATTTATTTGAGATTTTACAGAAAGTCAAGGAAGGGGTTTACGAGGACCTGGTTGAAACATGGAGGAAGGGGCACTCAAGTGGTGGCACGTTTAAAAGTAAAGAAAACGAGGAAAGATATGTAAGTAATATATAACTCTTTACATGCCTTAGTAACTAATTTCATTTCTTTTAAATCGTTTTTTTTTTCCCAGGAAAAGATGAAAGCCCTCAGGGACCAAGTGAGAGCCGGTATAGTCCCGCACATGTCTGATAAAGAAATAGTGGCTCAAATCATGCCAAGTCAAAATAAGCAAAATGTGTCGGGACAAGGCAGAAAGTTACCGGGTGGTGCCAATAACACAACTCGCAGGTTATATATCCTCAATAAAACAAAATGTAAATCAATTGTTCATATTTATGTCTTGTTGTATATAATGAAACATTGTTGTTGTAACTTATCGCAGGCGGGGTGCTCCACGTCGACCAGATGTTCCCTCTCGTAGTGAATTTCAAGAATTGATAGAACGAAATGAGCGAGAGATGGAGCTGCTGAGGAGAGAGAATCAGGCGGCGCAGCAACGGGCTTACTTGGCAGCGTTAAAGGCAGATGCGGCGCAACAATATAGTCAGACGTCGTACGAGCATATGGCGCAATATCAGAGTCAATTGGGTGAGTTTTTCCAGAACTACAACTCAAATACTGATCACCCAATTAGACCTCCTACTTTTGTACCCCCGCCCCGACCCTTTGTTATACCCACCCTAGCTCCTGATTGGGCTCATTTAGTCCAACCCCCCTATCCTTGGGCACAACCAGTGCAACCTCCTTCCATCGACGCATACCGACCATCTTTGCCCGACAATCTCCAACCACTCCAACCTCCCTATACCGGCACTTATCCTATTACTCCCGTCACCAACAATAACACATTTAACTATTGTTATCGTCCCACCACACACTCGGCTTATGAGATCGGCTCTACTTCACAATCCATACCCGGAGGTTCTCGTGTAATCTCAAATCCCCATGAGCACGATTACCGGTCCGTTGACGAGTTGGGTCGAGATAGGAATGTACAAAACAGTGGTGACGACTTATCAGGCGATGACGAGGTGAATGACGAGGGGAGTGACGAGGAGGGTGACGATAGGGAAGGTGACTTTTCACCTAACGAGGATGCGGAGTAGAGGTTGTGGTAGTATTTTTCTTATTATGCATGTTTAATAAAGTTTGAGACTTGTAGCGTTTGAAACATTTGATTTAGGATTGAATAAGTGTATTTGATGAATATTGTATCGTGACGTTGGATAATTTATCGTAATATGGTATTGTAACGTTTATTGATTTGTTATTGTTCTGTATTTGTCGAATTCTGCCATTTTGAATTGTGGATTTTGTCCGGAAAAAGTTCCGGAAAAAATCTGGAAACTGCAAAATAGCCCAGTTTTTTTTTTACACCCTAGGTACACCTAGGGACGACTTAGTCGTCCCTAGGATATTACCAGAAAATAAAAAAAAACATATTTATTACCCTAGGGACGACTTAGTCGTCCCTAGGATTAAAAATGCCCAGGTGTCAATACCTGGGGACGACTTAGTCGTCCCTAGGTATTGAATACCTGGGCATTTTTAAACCTAGGGACGACTAAGTCGTCCCTAGGGTAATAAATTTTTTTTTTTTTTTTTTCTAAAAATGTTTTTTTTTAATATTTATAAAAAAGATTTTATTAAAAATAATAAAAAAAAGAATTTTTAAGAAAATTTTGAAAAAACATTTTATTTATTTATAACCTAGGGACGACTTTGTCGACCCTAGGTTACAAAGAAGGTCGTCCCTAGGATTAGTCAATTTTTTCAACGTAGTGGGTTGCGGGACCCACTAAGTCGTCCCTAGGATACAAAGAGGGGTTCGTCCCTAGGATCCTAGAGACGAATTTTTAGGCACAACCTCCTAGGGTCGACTTAGTCGTCCCTAGGAGTTTAGGGTCGAAAAAGTGCTTCCCTAGGGACGAATAAGTCGTCCCTAGGGTTCACAATTGTTGTAGTGATGGGCAATGGGAGAGATGATCAATGAACCTACAATCCTAACGAGAGCGGTTGAGGAGCTAGACAGTGTTGTAGGTATAAACTGACTTGTCGAAGAGATAGACCTACCCAAACTCAATTACATAAAAGCATGTCTCAAGGAGTCCTTTAGGCGCGCTGCACCCATTTGCACCATTCAATCTTCCTCATGTATCAGTTAAGGACACTCTTATTGCTGGTTACTTTATACCGAAGGGTAGTCACGTGCTTCTTAGTCGACCCAGGTTGGGAAGAAATTCAAATGTGTGGACGGATCCAATGCGATTTAATCCAGGTCGACATCTAGGGGCATAAGGAAAACAAGTGGCTCTCTGTGGCAATGAACTGAGGGTGTTTTCGTTTGCTCTGGCCGACGTGGTTGTCCTGGAGTGATGTTGGGTTCAACCATTACCACAATGTTATTAGCTAGAATGATTCAAGGCTTCGCATGGGAGGTGCCGTATAAGAAGCCAATGATTAATCTAGCTGAAGAACGTGACAATCTTCACTTAGCCAAGGAAGTTGTAGCCATTGCAAAGCCGCAACTCCCGCTACATTTGTACCCTAAAGCTTGAAGACAAGAAAGATGGTTTTAGCACTTATGACCTATTATACGCGAGATATAATTCTCTTATAACAATTGATCGATTAATAGTCTTTCAAGTTAAATAATATTTAAATAAAAAAGATTACAGATTGTAATTTTTATGCTCAACCCTTAAAGGCATTTTCAATATCAGACATGTTTTCAGTTGTGTATTACAAGTTTGAAACACTTATGGTTTGTGGGCGAAACATTTAAATTATACGTTTGAGGGAGGGAATCTGTAATCTTTTATCAAAAAGACATTAAGTACACTCAAAACTTATTTTATTAGACTATATTTATCCACAATCCCAAACAACCCAATCTTTTATTAAAATATTATTTTCTTGCTCATCCACTTACATAATTTATACATACAACCGATTCTGATATTTTTATCATTTATTAATAACCCAACTCAACCTAACATATAATATCATTTTTATATTTAACGTAATTAACTAACCCAAATATAACATTAGCCCATAACTATACCAAAAATCAACTCACAAAACTTTGTAACCACAATATAAATTACCAGTTAAACCCGTGTGAACACTAATTGAATATAGGCCCATTTATCATCCAAACTAACACTCCAATACTTAAAGAGTCCAACTAAAGGTATACCCTAATTTTAAGGGTAAAATAGTTGCAGCTAGCCATTTTTCTTCTCCATATCCGATCTTTTCAAAGTTGCACCTTTTTCCTGTTTATCTTTGCTATCATTAGATATCCAAGGTAGGTTTAATTAATCTTTCTTCCCTGTCCAGATATATATTTTTCACCAAAATTTTTTGCGTAAAAGAGGATCTTAACTCCATACGTAAAGTTTTTGGATACATGTATCTTGACCTCCTTTTGTGATCGTAATCTTCTTTAAAAAAGATTAATTTTGTTTCTTATACTTCAATATTTTTCTTAATCTATAATATTTTACAGTAAATCCATCTTCTTCTAAACCTCTTAATCTGTTCTAAACAAATAAAAATGTAATGACCATTAGTGTCATGACATGTGGCAAGATTGGTCAGAGGATTCAAGAATCATGAAACGAACGGGGCGTGAGATGGGTTTGGTTGCTTTTGTACTTTTTATAATCTTACTACTTTATAAAAGATTTAAGACTTTTCTATATTCAGAAGTCTTAAACTTTTCAGCCCCAAACATTTCTAATTAAAGAAGTCAAAATGACCAATTGACCAACTAAATAATTGAGTACACAGTTTTATGGCTTTGTAACAGCAACATTTATTCAATTCAATTAAGAGATGTAATGACCATTATAGAAACGTCTTCAACCCAAAGTGTAACAACAAAGCTATTTAAGATGCAAGTATGTAACATACATAGGAAATAAAAACTTAGACATATATAAATCTCCATGTTCTTTGTTACTCTTCTCCTTCATTAGTTGCAAAATACACACAAGAATTTAAAAGACACAAATTAATCTCTTTTCTCTCGCTCTAAAGAACTCTCAGCATTTACCATAATCAAGTTAACCGCCGCTGTTACGTAGAAGCCACCGACGTCAACGCTCCACCACCAAGACCCAACAATGCTACGAATGGGACAACCACCACTGAAACCCACATATTACTTGCTCATCATAAAATTAGTTATCGGGTACCCGCCGCCGCATTGCGCGGGTACCCTGCTAGTTTAATATAATATATTTATTACATTGTGTGACAACCGGTTGGAACAAGGTCATGGATGAACATGGTCTTAAAAGATTTTACAAACACTAGTTTTCACAAATTTGAAAGAGAAATATAAGACTAGAGAAATAATTGATCGAATATAGATGAATGAGAAGAGATAACGCCAAAATCTTGATATTGTTCCTTCTTTGCAATCCAGCCCTTAAGCCTCTAAGTTGGGTACAACTTTAATACTTGATCTTTCAACAAGTTTACATATATCTTCTTAGACTTTTCCAAAACATAAACCGATACTACAAAACAGCTTTGATATATTAACATTAACAACCCCTCAAAATTCTGTTTGAAATTAGTTTAAAACTCATATTTCGATACACACCCATTTAAGCTAAACCTAGAACAAGTTAACGAAATTTAGTAAGTCACACATCCTCTTGTGCTCAACAGAGCCCACACCTTTTGTAAGAATGTCACATGATTGTTTTTTTATTGAATCTTACATGTTTTGAATACACCTTTTGGTAGTTTTTCCTCTTAAAAGTATAGGTCAAGTTCAAAGTGCGCTGTTTTTTTATGGAAGACAGGATTCACAAATATTTGCATAGCAACACTAGTATCACAACAACGTCCAAAGGAATAGTATGATAACCTTTAATAGCACTTAACAATTTCATAATTTCACAAGCCACATTGGACTACTTTGTCTAATATAGACTGTTTCTTACTCTTCCAAAGACATAATACAACTGCCACGGAGAACTATAAACCCAACTACATATATCATGTGTCTGGTTGAGTCAACATAATCAGGCAACTCAAACTTATCACTTTTCTTAGACTACGTTTATTCACAACCTCCTCCAACCCAACCTCTTAATAAAATATTTTTTTCTCACTCTTCCACATATACAACCTACATATACAACCAATCTAAACATTTTAACCATTTATCAACAACTCGACTTAACCTAACATATAATATTTTTTATATATTTAGTTTAATTACATAAAACTTAAAAAAAGCTTTTAGTTCACCTATAATAATTAAGCATCAACCTAGTAAGTTAACCCAAAATTCCTAAATTTCTACATGTTGTCTAATAATTAACTAATAAAAAGCAAATGTAGTTGTTACAATGTTTTAAAGCCCAAATGGTGTAGCCTAAATAAATTTATCCTGTATAATATTAATACTCAAAATATTCTAAAACACATATCAAACGCATCCATCTTTTTTCATTCTTAATACAGTATCTTGTTGTTGTGCAGCCACACTTCACTTTCTTCACAAACATAAAAACAACCATCTTATACCATTTTCATCACAAACATAAAAATGAAGTTAGAATGTTTCGTTGAAAATGGAGTTGCAGCCCAGATCGGTTTGGGGTATTATTTATGTAGTTTCAGTGTTTCACATGATTAGAGATCATGATGTTTTGCAGGTAGATTCAGAACGCGACACCTGGCAGGTTGACTTAGAAATTTAAAGTTCACGCACCGAACTGGTCGTAGCTTTCTCTTTCTTTGTTTCGTATCCTCTTAATATAATATTGATTTTTTTTGTATTGTAGTTGCCGACCGGTTGGATACGTTTGCCAATAAACGTAGTCTTATAAAACACCCCCTTTCAAGGAGCAACCTTATAACTGACAAATAGGTACTCATTTTTACTAATTATTTTCTCATTTAGTTTATTTTGGTTGATTTCAATTGGTGTAGAAGGAGGCTTACAACCAAAATTTTCTTATTTAACCATTCCAGATGGTACTTCCATTGTAAAGAACAAAGTCTTTTGTCATGTGTAATCATGTGAGTATCCAAAAGGTATTTTAATTCATTTATATCTTTCATCTAAAAATTAGAAATTAACAAAGTTTTTAATTTGTGAATCTCATTAACGCTATAACTTGTAATGATAATCTCATCAGCATATACGAGTAAAACAATCAAACCAGATTGATGAACAGAGAATGATTATTCTTACTTTGATTAAAACAAGACTCATTCAACACACTAGTCAATTTTTTATTCCATTTTCTTGGTGCATGTTTTAAATCATATAATGCCTTCTCTTTTTTAAAGTCTTTGTTCAGTAGCAAAAAAAAATAAAAATTCCTAGCCATATCACCATATAAGAATGCATTACCGGCATTTAGTTAGAAGATACATAAATTATTCTCGACACCTAAACTCGATACACATCTAACGAAAACCACTTACCATTGGTGATAAAGTTTTATCGTAGTCTATTCCTTTCTTTTGACTATATCCTTTGGCCACAAGTTTCGTTTTATACCTCTCAGCCTCGACATTAGACTTATATTTAATTTTATATATATCCACTTACAACCAATTGGCTTTCTCTTTATACGGAGATAAGAAATCTCCTAGGAACTATTTATGTTTAATGTTTTTGTTGAGAAGTGCGAAAATCATGGACATATTTATACGATCAGAAGTACGTGAGCTTACGGGGTCACACACTTATAAACTAAGATCAAGCTTTATTAAATCTATATAGAAATATATATTATATATTTATTGTTTTTATTTAATTTAATAAGACTTTAACATTTAATGATTGTTAGTTAAATAGTTAAATATTTTAACGGTTAACAAATAGAAAGACTTCTAAATATGAGATAATTAAATATAAATACTATAGAATATTTCAGAAGTTCAAAAATTTAATCTAAAGGAGAAATACTCTTTCAAAACCAGAGTATAGAATGTGGGAGGAAAAGAAATGTTTTCCTTAGGCTTGAATGACTTTGGGAATAAGTTACCCAACCTTGGTTTTATGCCTATATAAGTAGGGTTAATTATTAATTCATTCAATCATCCTAAACCCTAAAGACACCCTCTATAAGTTAAAATTCTTCCCCCCATCCAATTTCTATAAGTCCCAATAGGTTAGTGTTCTTTTAGTTGTTGGTATTCTTGTTCAAGTTGGTGAGATATAACAATTGGGATTAATTATGTAGGTGTAGTGTGAATGCAGGTAGAGGAAATCCATTTTTTGGTTTCTTTTGGGTTTTTTAGAACTGGTCAATTCGTATGCATTATGGGGGTTCCCGGTTTAACTAACTAGTTCTTCTTTTTAATTGATTTCAAGAATTTAAGTTTATCTTTTCCTTTTTATGTTAATTAGTATGTGCATAATTGATCTATCTTTTCCTATATTTTCTCTTGATGTGTATGATTTATAATATGTTATAGAGTAATTAATTCAAACAATGACATCACGAGTCTAATTGTGTGTCATTTAATTACGTAAAAATGCTTTAAAACACGTAGTTTAACCAAGTTATCCATGTTTTTATGATCTATAAAAATTTGGATTTTATTTAATCATGATTATCATCTTAATTATTAATAAAATTTGAAGTTAAAATTAAGTATATGTGTATTTTGGATATATCACACGTTAGTTGAATACTTTTTGTTTGTTTATGTGTTTTATGATGTATGCATATGTTTAAATTATTTAAAATTGTCATCCATGATCTAAGATGCATATGGATTATAGATTATGTGCTTAGATATATCATATATGCTATGTGAGAAGATGCACGCTTGGGTGATTGTTTAATCCGAGGATTTGTATGATTTGGTGCACATGTTTAGTGGTTGTGTTTGGAATATTATTCCATTAAATAGTTTTATAAAACAATCTATACACTTTTAGCCTTAAAATTAATTGTTTACAGTCCATAAACATGGGTAGTTAATTTTATAAGAAATTTTATATCAAAAATACTAATATCGAACTTTACAAATTTTTTTAATATATCAATGCAACGTAAACCGAAAGCAAGGGTTTAGTCTTTACTTAAAAAAGACAAACCATGTGCATTTTCCATAGGAAAAACTAATGTTTCGTTCATATACTTTTTACTAGTGAAAAATCTATAAATATAATGATTTAATATTCCCAAAACTCAAACCTAACTTACTCTTGGTAGATCTTCAATACTTAACATTTGATTTTGAAATCTAGAAAAAGAAATAAGAACTTGTTGGATTACTCGAGAACTTGTTTCTTTAGCAATACAAGGTAAATATCTTGATATGACCAACACATATTTAAAGGTTTGATTATAAAGACATATATATTACTACATTAATGGTAAAACCAATAATAAGAGAACATGTTGTCTATAGTTTTTTGTTTTAACCAAGTAAAAGACGCTACCCACCCGTAAGGTAAAGTAGGCGTGACAAAAGAGAAAATTGCTGGGAAAGTTTTAAGTTAATAAATCATATATGTAATATATTGAAAGCCCATGTAACACCCCTATTTTGACGAAGTAGAGGAATCTAAGTTTAGTGTATTACTTCATGTTTCAATAGTCATAATCATGGGAACGGCTCAAAAGAGATGTTTGGAAAATTTAAGTTATCATTTTATATCAAAGTTTTACAAAAGGAGATCCTATAATACAGGTTAAACATAAAAGTTTAAAAAATAACAAGTTTTGGACGTCCTTATGTCCAATGCCACTCTATGCCATAATTACCTTAGATAAACATGTTAAAAGTCTACATAAAGGTTGAGTAAAATTCAAAGGTCTGAATTTATAATAGTTGAATACAATTTTAATAGCCAATGGGTTACGTTGTTATACACCCATAAGTGGTAATAATTGCAACACATACTACCATTATGTAAAATAGTATTATTGCACTAAGATCATGACACAAACACATTAAATGGAAATCATACAAAATCGATTTGGCCCATCATTAATATTTCGACTCGATCCGAGTTGTATAAAACATACTCTAGCTAGTACCCTTAACTATATTAAATTGTAGAAAATTGATTTATTAGACTAAGCATTTACGAGTCTCGTTATTTGAGATTTTAAATTTTTGAAGAATAAGAAATGATAGAGTTGTATAGAAGTAGAAGGGTTTTTTCAAGCTCATGAGAAGTATTTTTGGCTATTTACTCCCATAACTGTGTCTCGTTAATTTAAATTTCGATGATCACATTCTTGAGGATTTACCTAATCAACAATCCTTAATTAAGAATGATGATTTTGTGTTAGATCATGATATTTTCAAGAGATGTTTCAAAACCCCTAATGATGGGTTTGAAAAACCTTGGTTTGATAAACCTATTAATGATGAGGAACTCGATAATATTGACGATCTTTCGGATGATGACCATTACTTTGACCCTGAGGGGGATGTTTTCTTTATTAACCATCGTTTTGAGAGTTTATTTCCAAATCACCCTCCTCCTCATGACCTAAATGTCCGAATTTTTAGCGTGCATAGCATCATTTTTTAGTCACCTAAACCACCTAGTGTGCCAAATCATGTTTTAAGATACACCTAACATTTTTTACTTTATAAATGGCAAAACGGGTTTTCAGAGGAAAAATGTGAAAAAAGAGTTAAAAATTTTTAATGAAATTAATGAGCCTCGTTTTACATCGTCATCGCCGTTGATTGAGTTTAATTTTACCTCATCTACTCCTTTTGATGACGGTAATTTTGGAGATAGTGTGGGGGAAGCCCTATTTAAGTCCCTTAGTTTCTCCACCGAGGACGAGATTTTTGACCCTGGAATCATGTTTAAAGGGAAACGTCGGTCTTCCACCGATGTAATAAATGGAATATATTTTTATGTATTTGGTGAGAGCTTACCTCGGGTAGATCATATTGTTGTCCCACCCATTGTCCCACCCTTCTATTCTTCTTTATCTAGTTTCTTTGATCTCATTGGGATTTTGGGTGAAGTGACGTTATCTCGTTTGTCATCCGACAACGAGGATGTTATCTTTGACCCCTGGTATTTTCTCCATAAAAGGACTTAGACCTCAATACCAGTTTTGACCATACCAAGTTATCTTTAAATGATCACATTTATGGGGATTGGAGTCGAACTCATGACTCGGTTATAAAAAATGAGGTGCCTCGTGGGGATTCTCATGCTTATCCTAATATATATTATCGCTTTCTAATGTAGTAATGTGAGGAGACTTGTGCTCTTGCGACCTTGTTTTTCATGCTTGTTTGTGATGTGATATTCTAGGATTCATCATTCTCGAAGGCTCTCGTGTGTGTTTTATTCACGCATCACTTGAGCTTCGATCATTTTCTTTAAAGAAACGGATATCCGTTGATATCCTTTGTTACTAACGTGTATCTTTTAGTATAACTCATAAACGGCTTAAGATTATTCATTATACCCTTTCCATGCTAGAATTTTGCATCCGACTCTTTGTCTATAGTATGAAGGTGTTTCACCCTTAGACTTTAAACATTGAGGACAATTTTGGTTTTAGTATGGAGGCGGGTAAAAATATACTTGCTTTGCTTAGTCTTCACGTACTCTATTTTTCTTCATTTTGTTAAAAAATAAGACAAAAATAGTTATAATTTTTTTCGTCTTTTTATAAGTGTTTTGACACGATTGTAGGTTTTCTGTTGGTGAGAATAAGAGTAATTTTTTACTTGACCGGGTGTGTTGGGCCGTTAGCTTTGTTGCTTAACTATATTAGTGTTATCCCATATATAATCACTTCACTATGACTGATTTAATAGAAATATAGATAAAAAAGAGAAAGAAATAAGAAAGAAGTTAGAGATAGAAATTAGAGAGAAGGAGGAGAGAATGGTTGGAACTATGTGAATATTAGATTAAGAGATAATGATGTTGATCCCTTATGCTTGAAGACTCAGTCTACACATGATAAATCCTATATAGACTTAGTAGAAACTTTGAGTTACTATCAGAGAGTATGCAGAATCTACTCTCTCATATTATGATGGTTGTATTATTTTGTAAGATAATGAATTCACTAAAAGCTTTAATATTATTGATATGAGTACTTCAGTAAATGTTCTAGGGTTACAAGAAACTCTAAAGCTAACAATGTGAATAACAATGAATGAATAAGACTAATCCTAGGACCTCATTTTTAGTAGAAGGAGTCCCTTATAAAATTAAACTAGAAGATAGACATAGAATATGTTTATGGTATAACTAATAAACCTTCAGTCATTATCTTGTACCAGAGTACCGTTTGTTGAAATAGCAGACGTCCTTGGCATGTATCTCTTTATCGGTACTAATCAACATAACCAACATTACCAATCCTGTATGTCTACTTTGTTTAATCAAGTCTATACACTGCCAGTACTAAGAATTTACTACCAGCATTAATTAACTTTAATACTGTTAGTACAATACATAACCAGTACTAAATTTATTCCTAACAATTATCGCCTAAACTTGTGATTTATTTGTCAATTTCACAAGTTTCTTTAGAGAATAAAATTCCTTTAAGAATTCATCCCCTTAGCAGATAATCTTTAAACAACCCTCCCCTTGTTGATCACAAACTCAGATCTTAAACCTTAGCTTGTTTAAGGGTTGTGATAGAAAGAATGAATTCAAACTAACACTAGAGAAACTTCGCAATACACAAAGTAACTAAACAAGATGAGAAAAATAGTGTTTAGCACAAGAACAAGTGTTTAAATCAAATGTTGAACTTTAATATATCAAAGATATAAGAATACCAAATAATGGTATTAGGGTTCTACAACCTTAAGGTACGAAATGAAATGAACAAAAAGAAATATGTTACATGAAATCCTAGTGAGTCCTTTTATAGCACAAGGACTCACGTATAAGATTACTACTAACAAACTAGGAAACTATCAAGGAGTAGTAACAAAAACGCGTTATAATCTCTTCCATGTTTATCTTTGTAGCAAGGTCTTTGACTTTCAGCAGGGGGACCAATCCCCCTGCCTTTGTTATTCAATAGGGGGAACTTACTCTAGTAGGGGGAACTTCGACCAACCAGCAGGGGGAACTGAAACTCATGTATTTATTCCCAACAATCCTCCCCTAAACTTGTGCTTTAGCCTAAAAACAAGTTTATGAATAAATGTTGGTAGATGAGGATGCTTACAAACTTCCTGGCCAAAGTTGACTATGAATGAATCTTACCAAATCATAAGCAACAGGCTCCTTAGCATCCACAATTAAATCAGCCTGTGCCATCTTCTTCAAGGTCTCTTGGGTGAAATGATAATAACGATTATTAAGCAGATAAACACTTACACCTTCCATGGCAAGCTCATAGACCCTAGAATTTGTAAACAGCTTCCAATACAGTAACTCTGCCCCATCATGTGCATCAAAAAGAGGGTTATTCAGCTCATGCTCATACATCCTGTGCATGCTCTCCCAAATCACCCAGTCCTTCTCAGTTCCTTCCATAGTGGGAGGATTTGCTGCAAACATCCTTTTTAGAATCTTCCATAGGTCATCAAGATCCTCTCTATCCAAGGTTTAGAAGAGAGACCCAAACTCTGAAATGTATGAGCTGTATCATCTACTCTGGTAAGCTTCCACCAGGACATGCCTCTATACTGAAACACCTCATATTTTATTATGGAGTATTTCATCCCCAACTCACTTGGTGGAATTTCATCAGTTTCCTACAAAACTAATTTCTTCTCAATTTCCTCATCTAGGGGATACTGATCTTTCTTAGTGATTGCCCCAATTTTCTCCATTCTTTTCATCTTCTTAGCAGCTCTTTGCAAGTTTAGTGCAGACATTGCACCTGCTTGTGAGGATGCACCTGCTTGTGTTGTTTCCACTGCTTTAGAAGATTTACCTGCTTCTCCTTCTGCCTTTCAATTTCTAGCCTCCCTTTCTTTCTTCACCATCTCTTCTTGCCTCTTGAGATACTCAACCTCTTCAGGAGTACCTATACCTATGAATTCCTCAACATTCGTCTCCCTTAGTACTGGAATGGCTGCCCTCTCTATCTCCTCAAAAGTCATACCTTTGAAGTGAGCATCAGTCCATCTCTTAAATCTTTTGAGCATAACCTTGTAATGTGCTAGCCTCCCCTTTTCAGACTTCAAGTACTTTTCCTTCTGAATCTGACTTACTCTTCTTTCCTAGTAATCCTTTTGAAAATTGAAGACCAGAAGAATCAGTGCATACCTTTCTTCCAAAGGAACATTCACCAACTCCTTGTCCTATTGTTCCAGAAACTCCTTAATATGAGGTACCCTGTCATCCAACTCTCTATGCATTATTTCAACATGTTTAAGCATTTATCTAGGCCTCATTTGTACCTGTTTCTGTTCCAGTTGTGCTTCCTTTCTCATCTGTTTCATTCTCTGTTCTTGCATGTGTAGCTCTTCTTCATGTACTCTTAGGGCTACAAGTTCATCATGTTCAGATTGTGCCCTTAGTTGTTCAGGTGTTTTATGCTTGTACTTCCTCTTGGGTTGTTCAATTATCTTCCCCTTTCCTTTGTCTTTTGGATCTACTGCTTGTTTTTCTTTGGGAGCAGTCTCTCTAATCTTTATCCCCTTCTGAGTTGGTTGCCTTCCCTTCTTCCTAGCAAATGTTTGAGTAATGGTTTTAGCAGGGGAAGGACTTATAGAAGGGGGATCAACGATAGCAGGGGACACTTTTGTAGAAGTAGGGGCTTCTTCTTGATTGCCCATATTCAACAAAGCTTGAGCTACATCTTTTTTGGCACTCCCCTTGTCACTCGCTTTTTCATCACTAGCCACCTTCTCTTTTCCTAGATCCTTACCACTAGGAAATGCATACCATTCCACTGATTCATTTGTATTAGGTACTTACTCTCCCCTTTGGAAGCATCCTCATTTGTGGTAAGAACCAGCTGTGGCTTTTTCCTCCCCTCAAGTTTAGCAACTCTAGACTCCAATTTAGTAATCAGCAGACCTTGTTGTTTGACTATTTGTACCAATTATGCATTTTTCTCTTTCAAGCTAATGCACATATTCGTCAATTCCATTCTAGATAGTGGTTTCAGTCTGCTCTCAACCCTAGGAGGAGATTTCTCACCTCTTTGAGTATCACTGAGTGAGGAAGTGGACTTGCCTATGGTGTCACTGTCCTGCTCATCCCTTGAGGATGAGACAGTAGTGGCAGCCAAATCCCCAGATTGCTCCAAACCCTTGGAGACTCTCCTCTCTGCTACTTGTAAAGGCTCACCAGGCAAGGGAGACCTAGCAAACCTATTTTTGGTTCTCCTTTATTGTTGTGGGTTGGCAGGGGGAAGTCGGATGGCAAGGGCTTTAGTAGTAGGGGCATCAGCAAGAGTGGGTTGGGTCGCTCTTGGTTTGGAAGCAGCTTCTCTTCTGATCTGGTTCATCATGGTTTGTGTAAGGGGATCTGCCCTGCTAGAAAATTGTAGGGTGGGTGCTACAAGAGTGGTGAATAGCTTGGTTGTATGGGGTTAGCTTCAAAATAGTCTTTGTGACGAATTTTACCATGTTTCCTCATATCCAACAAAACTTCTATAAACCTTGGATACATAAAAAATTTTGAGTTGCTCGTGACATTTTTGACCATGCCTTCAAAAATATTTGAGAAAAACAATATTTTCGCCCTGTTGCCAAGCAAATCAGGGCAGCAGCAACTTGACTCCCAAATTCATTAAAAGTTATAGTTTTAGATGATGATCATTGCAAAATAGCGTGAATCAAATACTTCCAATGGGGTGCAAACTGACCTTTAGCAAACTTACATTTTTGATTATCAAAAATGTTGTACCCCAAGTTTGTAAGACCCTCAAACATTTCAACCACTGGTAAGGTAACCACCCCACCCTCATCATCTAAGACTAATTTGTCTCGAATGGAGGCAAGTGTAACCACCTTGGGATGGCCATCAACCAGACACTTAATTGTTACCTCTCCATCCACTGTTTCAGTCGTTGCATTCGACCAAAACTGTTGGATGTGTGAGGTGTATATCCTTGGACTGAGTACCAGAGCTAACCTGAAATAACTGGATTTGAGGTCGGCAACAACATCAGTGAATTCAGCAGGCTCTTTTGATAAAATAGCAATTTGGTTATGGTTAGGAGCGATTTTGAGAGTCGTGGAACACATGTTAAGAATTGAAACGTTTATATTTTGGAAAAATAAGTGGGATTTGATCAATAGAGTGAGTTAGGCCTACTGGTCAAGGGAATTGATTTTATATAGGCGAATTGAAGGACAGTGATTGGACCAAATTATCAATTTGCAAAAAGATCAGAAAGAAATCTTGTTAAGAAAGTAACTTATTTTAAATAATAATAAAAAGGTTACCAATCAACGAAGAAAGCGCCTTAAATATCTTTTGAAAATAATAAAATATTCCCTAACCAAAAAGTTAGCAAGCAGGCCCAACGGCTATAAGTAGGGAAACGGTATTGTCGGTCAATGATTAAACAAGGGAATGTTTTGCAAAGCAAGGGAAACTTTCCTAAGGGTATTAGACTTAACCTAAATAGATCAATGATAAAAAACTCTTCTCTAATGCACACACTTGCATAAACAAGCTAGATACATAGAATCTCAAGAGTCCTTCATTCAGCAAAGTTCCAAACAGAAAAAGTTAACACATAAGCAACCCTGCACCTTGTCAACCCAATAAAATAAGCATACCCCAGACTCCGTCCCTACCATTTCCTTGCTATGGTTAATTGGTCTTGGCAATATGCACCCAAACTCTTAGATTAGGCAGCAAGCTTCTCAATCAAGAATTTTGAGTACACATTACAGTGCCTCAAGGTTTCAGAACTCCAACAAGCTTTGCAGCAAGTCTTCATTGTCCCAAATCCCTACTCACCAATAGATATGATCTAGAATCATATACGAGTATCCTAGGGATACCCTGAGTCCTAAAGGTGTGACCTAACCTCCCCTGAAACATAGAGCATATACCTGATTCTCTCATAATATAGTATGCTCTATTAGGATCTCTGCATTTGTTAGTCTAAAACCACATATAACCAGTTAAAAAGAACAAACCCAACTAAGAGAAATTCTCTTAGCAGGGGAAATTGCCTTAGCAGGGGAATTAACCCTAGCAGGGGAAACTTTGTTCAAAAGCAGTGGAATGAAGAATAATGGAAAAAGTGACTAACACATGTACAACAACAGCAATAATACAATCCTGAATACACAAGACAATTCAGACATCTAATTTCAGGGAGTGATCATTCCAATACTTGCAACCAAGTACTGAAACCTCCCTATGTCAAAAGCTTTTGTCAAAAGATCAGCAACATTAAGTTTCGTGTCGATTGCCTCTGGGACAATTAATCCTTTTTCAAAACAATCTCTAATGAAATTATGTCTGATTTCAATATGTTTAGTCTTAGTATGAAAAATAGGATTTTTAATTATGCAGATAGTGCTGTTATTGTCAATGAATATCTCGGTTTTAAGAAAATTGTACCCATAATCGAGCAACTGGTTCTGAATCCAAAGAACTTGTACACAACATGCAGCAGCTGCCACATATTCAGCTTCAGTTGTAGAAATGGCCAAAATAGTATGCTTTTTATACTGCCAAGATATAAGCATGCTTCCCAAAAACTGACATCCACCTGTTGTAGATTTCCTATCATTGTTGTCACCAGCATAGTTACTATCTGAATAGGCCACTAGCTCAAATGGTGATTCCTTGGGATACCAAAGTCCTAAAGTTGGATGACCATACTTCAGATACCTAAAGATTCTCTTCATAGCAAACATATGATACTCTGTGGGTGTCACTTGGTATCTTGCACATAAGCAGACTGCAAACATGATCTCAGGTCTTGAAGTTGTAAGGTACATGAGAGATCCAATCATAGATCTATAGTTTCTGACATCAATGGGCTTTCCTGGACCATCTTTTCCCCAAGGATTATCATTATCCATGGGTGTGGAGACTTTCTTTCCTTCACACATTCCAAACTTCTTCACAAGTTCATCAACATATTTGTCTTGTGAGATGAAGATCCCATCTTTCCTCTACTGAACTTGCAACCCCAAGAAAAAGTTGAGTTCACCCATGGCACTTATCTGAAATTTATCCTGCATCAACTTGGCAAACTCTTTGCTAAGCAGATAGTTTATGGAGTCAAAGATGATGTCATCCACATACACGTGTACCAAAAGAAAGTCACCCTTGTGTTTCTTGATAAACAGGGTCTGGTCAATCTTCCCCCTGTTGAAGCCATTATCTAATAGGTATTTAGAGAGAGTCCCATACTAGGCCCTAGGAGCTTGATGAAGTCCATACATAGCCTTCTTCACCTTATAAACCTTATCTGGATGTTCTGGATCTTCAAAACATGGAGGTTGCATCACATATACTTCCTCATCAATGGTGCCATACAAAAAGGCACTCTTAACATCCATCTGATATACTATGAAGTCCATGAATGAAGCATAGGCCAAAAACAATCTGATGGCCTCAATTCTGGCAACTGGATCAAAGACCTCATCATAATCAATACCTTCTTCCTGAGTATATCCCTGTGCTACCAGTCTGGCTTTGTTTCTGACCACAATACCCCTCTCATCCTTTTTGTTCCTGAGCACCCACTTTGTCCCAATGGGTCTTGCCCATTTTGGACAGTCCACCAGAATCCATACTTCTTGGATATCAAATTGCAAGAGCTCATCTTGCATAACTTCAACCCAGCTTGGATCATTCAATGCTTGAAAAATATTCTTAGGCTCTTCTTGGGATAAATATGCAGCAAAGAGACATCATTTCATATTATCATGGTTGTACTTCATTGTGATGTTTGCAATGAAGCTGTGCTCTTTTTCTTGATAACTTGTTTGCCTGGGAGTTGCAAGATCTCATATGATCTATGATTGAGGATGATTCTTGTTGACTCTATAAGTTGGGTGTTTGTCAACAATAACCTCAGACTCTAATTTGCTCATGTCAGCTTCTATTGGACTATCCTGATTTGGAAAAAGATCTTGAAGATAGTTTCCCAAGGAGATAGCATTGGTTAGTGAAGGAGCTGAATGAAAATCTGATGAACTTGGACCTCCATGTCTGAGTATTCTACTTCCACTGCTTGATAAAGTGATAGGTGAAGAAAAGAGTGGGGATTCTCTTTCCTTCTCATTAGTATCATTCACCATTGGTTCTTCAACAGTAGGGGAAACATTTGGTCCAGCAGGGGAATCCATGATTCCTGTAAAACCCGCATGCTTTTACCATGAATAGTACCCTTAGGATCGTACGTACTAGATTAAAACTTTCCTAATATAGCATGATTACGATTACGTGTTAGGAGTTTATGTATTACGTACGTGTTAGAACACGATAAGTATTTACTACGCACGATCATGTAATAATTATTGACGATAATTAATCACGAACATGCGATCATGAAATCATGAACGTAATTAAATCACGAACTATTATTAAGTATATATATATATTTATTACGAGCGTAAATAAATATATTAGGTCACGGTAACTATTTAACGAGAACACACAAACGCGAACACAAATAAACACAAAGAAACACGTAAAACACGAACACGAGAACACACTTATTAATTAGACACGGAAAACATTCGGGTTACCCCTTGTGGGCCCCATTACCACGAAATTAAGGGGGAGGATGGGCTTAGCCCATCAATTTTTACTAAAAGGGGGTTAAGGGGAAAAACACTACTTATCTTTTTACAGAAGATTTTATCAAAAACCCTAAAAGTTTTCTTCCTTCTTCCTTGGTTCCTCTTTTGGCCGCCACCCATAAAACACCATGGAGGGGTGTTTGTTTGATTTTGATCTTGGTTTTTGGTGCAAGTGTTCGTGTTTGTTCATCCTTGATCGATCCATGTATTCGGTATACCTTTTTAATCCTTTTTCTTTTGTTTTGGATTTAAAAATTTAATAAGAACATGATGTTTTTAAAAACCTAATTAAAAACATAGATCTAACATGTTTATGATTATGGGGTAGATCAAAACAAGGGTTTGTAGGGGTGTTTGTCTAGCTGACGCCAAAACCGAACCCCTAAGGGGTCTCGGCTTGGCACATGGACCACCACCGAGACCTCAAGGTCCCGGTTTGGTGGCGTGGGTCCCACGGCAGCAGCAAACAAGGGATACCCCAACCTTGGTTCGGGGTATGGTGATGATTACGGGTCCGGTTCATGGTTTCTAGTCAAGATCCGGTTCACGGTTTATGTTAAGATTATTTTTTTATAATCATATGTTAAAATTAAATTAATAAATATGACATGATTAATTTAATAAACAAGACTTAGGTTATAATTTAATTATTAGAATCATGGAATTATTAACCTAAGTATTTTATATTTTTAGACTTATAATTAATTAATTATTTAAAAAACCATAGTTATAATTAATTAATTAACATGACTTAGGTTACATTATTAATAAATAATAATACATGTTTTAACCTAAGTATTTAACTTTATTTAATTAAAAACATGTTATACTTTAATTAAATATTCTAACCTATAGTTTAATTTAATTACATGAAATAATTATTAAACTACACATTATATCATATGACTTAGGAAATAATCATGAAAACACTTAGGCTTATATACTTAGCTTATTTAACCAGCTTATTTCTAATTATGGAAACTTTCTATTTTTAGAAACTTAATTAAATAAGGCAGCTAATCTATTTTTGGAAACCTTCTATTTTTAGAAACTTATTTATTTCAGGCAGCTAATCTATTTATGGAAACTTATTTAATTAATGCAGCTGATCTATTTATGGAAGCTTTCTATTTTTGGAAACTTATCTATTTTAAGCAGTATCTCTATTTTTGGAAACTTTCTATTTTTGGAAACTTTGTATTTTTTGAAACTTTCTATTTTTGGTAACTTTCTATTTTTGAAAACTTTATATTTTTGGAAACTTTCTATTTTTGGAAACTTTCTATTTTTGGAAACTTTCTATTTTTGGAAACTTTCTATTTTTGAAAACTATATATTTTAGGAAACCTGCTATTTTTGGAAAGTTACTTATTATTACACAGTAAGTATAGTAATACATGAAATACCAGAAATACTTAATCAGATTAAACAGAATATAAGATAAACATGGTTTAAGGCTTTAAAACAGTAAAACATGGTAAGAACACATAAAATAAGCTAAGACATGACATAAAACCAGCTACGTATTTAGTAAGCATATACTTATTCATGAATGTATTTATGTAGCACTAGTGATACGGAAGTAGGATTCCTCTCAGTTCATCTTCTTCGTTCACTGGACATAAGGTACGGATTCCCGTCCTTTCAGTATAGACATTCTTTCCTTATTAGGATTCCCCGTATGCAGCCAACTGTTTTCCCGTAGTATAAGTTATGAGTTTGATTGCTTATGTTTAATTAAGATTACCTATAGCCATATACATGCATGACCAGTTTCACCTAGTTATGGAGGTACCATAACCATAACATTAGAGGCACTGATGTTATGACTTCACCACGGCGGAGTGATTGCTCGTGGCGTCCCTTCAGCTTTTGGCCATTTATTTATATTTATCATGTGGGGCGTATGGGTGCATCCTAGTTACATGTTTTCAGTCAGGATTTCATGGTGAATGTGGTGTGTGCCTTGCATCCTTCACAAGGAGCTTATCCCTCCTACCCAAAAACCAGTATATTAAATTAGAGGCAGCCCCTCTAATTTGCATGATGAGGTCACCCCTCCAAGTATTCATGCACGGTGGATTTTCATGACCTATATTGGGTAATGGTAAAATATGTTAAACAATTTTCATAAGATAAACATAATGATTTTCAAACTATAAAACCAGTTTTATGAACATGTCCCAGGTTTTCTAGGACTTATACATTTCCGCTGCTATTAAGTCTTTATTATGCTTAGTCATTCATACTATGTCTATATCCGTGCACTGAGTGTTTTGCTCAGCCGTTACTTTCCTTTCCATGTCCCAAAACGGCAGGTACCCTAGGAAAGATTCGAGCATTTGGAGGACGTGCATAAGATGGAAGCTGCTAGAGACTTCTTTTCCTTTTGCCTTCATATATTTATGCTTGTGTAGTCTTTCATTCATTTCTTTTGCTTTATTATGTTTTGGGCTTATGTTTGGGAACCGATGTTTGATTTCGGTTATCCCTATGGTCATGTAATGTTTTATACATTTATCCTTGTATGCTTTGATGACACGCCATAATTACGCGTGACATTCCATTATCAAAATGGGGTGTTACAATTATGGTATCAGAGCCAAGGCTTCGACCTGTAGGCTCTAAAACTCGACCTGTGACTAGTGGGTAGTCACCAGGAGCTTCCTAAGCCAACGTCTGTTATTCTATGTATTGATGTTTTCAGCGCATTGTTGTTTTAACCATGATGTTTTCAGTACCTTGAGGTTTTAACCTTGATGTTTTCATCGATATTGTTTTACTAATATGGATGGAGAACCGTCATTCATATTTAGTTATGTGTCAATGTTTCATGCATAATGTTCCTCGTGAACTGTGGCTATGTGTACTGAACCCCAGTAGTTCATAATTAGTCACATAAAATTTTTTTCTGATAAGTTTTGACAGATGAGTTTCATTTATTTATGTTTCATGTATCATTGTTGCAGGGATTATGACTAAGTAATGGTTGGTACAGGACTGGCCCTATTTAGTCGCATGTGCTTTTATCGAAACTTTTAACTTTGGGACCGACCCATAGGCGTCCCCTCGCCATGTCTTTTGTTTTGGAACCGACCCATAGGCGTTCCCTCGCACATATAAAGGTTTTATAAACTACATTATGCATTCATGCACTGTTTGCCATGCATAAAATTTTTCTCATGATTTAAATTGGCATAAATTTTTTTCATGTCCCCTCATAAGTTATTATGTTTTTATGTCAAGTATGTTTTCATACTGTCATGGTTAACTTCAGTTTCATGCTGATTATGTTATACACTTCTTTGTGATAGATGGTTTCATGTTTCTTCATGATAATTCCGTCTTCATGTTGATTATGTTTTACGCCTCTTTTGTTATTTACGTTGTCCTGCAAGACATTGTTAGATTTCATTGAATCATGCTTTCATGATAGTCATGGTTGGTTTTCATTGATCATGCTGTCAGGCAAATCATCGTTGAATTTTGTGTAACCACACTTTAACGTTTCCGTTATAACCAGAATGATGTCTATGCTAATACTGCCAGGTTATCATGATGGTTTTCCTAACCGTTTAACCGGTATACTTTCCTTAAATCATGACAAATGATCGACCCCATACCGATCATTTCATGTGCATTCAACGTGTACTCCATGTACCGTGTTCCATGTGTATTACACGTACCTAAATCCATGTGTATTTCACTTGCAATACTGCACGAGTATTCGCTAGTCGATTCTGAATCATCTTAGGCATATGTCCACTTGCTAATACTCTACAAATTGCTGATGCCGCTCATAACTTGGAAATGTTACTAAAGGTTGATGCTGCCGACGTTCGGAGACGCTACGAGAGGCGGATGCTGTTCACAACCTGGAGATCCTACAAGACGAAGACAAAGGCGTCAGAGCAAAGCAATTGGACGAGAAGATGCTTCACCATCAGACGATTCCCATCAATCATTGTCCCTAATTCTTAGTTACATGTCACACGTCATTCGGCTGTCATTTAAGCCATATGAGTGCAAACCGGTACCAGCCGGCCACTCAGCTGAATAGTTACATGAATCACGGTCATGAGAATGACCATCATGGAGCTGACAGACAGGACGATAGTAACCACTACTATGACAACAACTATCCTAGAAATCGCAACCGATACTCTGGCCACGGACGTGATCAGAAATACAAGGATTAGTAGTCCAACCGATCCGCTAATTCTGGCATAATAACCTTATATTGTGGTTATATTTGTTTCACATCTCGAGACACATGTCAAGACATCAGTCAAGACATCAGTCAAGACACATGTCTCACGTATACCTCCTGAAGACACATGTCAAGACACCAGTCAAGACATATGTCATGCTTATAGTTCCAAGAAACGAGTCAAGACACATGACTCACGTCCAACTATGGAACATTTCTAAGAAATTCAGGGTACCCTCCAAGGGTATATCCATTTTGTTGTGCCATGTATTAATCAGGACACAAGAATTTCAATACCATTATCGGCGCATCAGTGAGAACCGTCACGTTGCCGTGTCACTTCCATTTCTTTCACTATAGTCCATATATTCATTGTAAAACCCGCATGCTTTTACCATGCATAGTACCTTAAGTTCGTACGTAATAGTTAAAAACTTTCCTAATATAACATGATTACGATTACGTGTTAGGAGTTTATGTATTACGTACGTGTTAGATATTTTATTTGCACGATCACGTAATAATTATTTAGCAATAATTAATCACGAGCATACGATCACGAAATCACGAGCGTAATTAAAACACGAGCTATTATTAATTACGTATATATATTTAATACGAGCGTAATTAAATATATAAGAGTATGGTATTTACGTAACGAGAACATTTAAAACACGAACTTAATTAAACATAAACGAGTACTAAATAACAAGACACGAAACGAGGTACGGGAACCCCACGAGGGAGTCCCTACCCGTGGCCAAAACAAGGTAATGGGCCAAGCCCATTACCAATTTTACTAAGAGGGGGATAAATAGAGTTTTTACTACTCAAATCAAAGTTACAGAAGATTTTAAGAAAAACCTAAAATCCCTTTTCTCCTCCTTCTTTGTGCCGCCACCTTCAAATCACCATCAAGGTGATTTCTTTGATCTTGGATCTTGTTAAATTAGTGTTTGTTCGTGTTTGTTCTTCATCCTCTTGATCCACGAATACGGTAAAACCTTTTTACCCTTTTCTTTTTAATTAATCTTTTATTAATTATGAACACGTGATGTTTTTTTATAAAAACACATTAATTAAACATAGATCTAACATGTTTTGATCATTAATTAATCAAAGGGTCGATCAAAGGGGTGTTTGTTTTTGGGCCGCAAGGTACAACCGACCCCAAGGGGGGTTCGGTTTGTTTTAGCCGACCACCACCAAGACCTTTTTGGTCTTGGTTGGTGCGTGTGGGTCCCACGGCAGCAAGGGGGTACCCCGATTTAGTTCGGGGTACGGTGTTGTTTCATATCCGGTGCATGTTTTTAGGCTTAGATCCAGATCATGATTATGTTAGTTGTTTATGTTATAAACTTATGTTAAAAATTAAATTAATAAAAGATGAGATTATTTTTAACCTAAGTATTTATATTGTTAAGACTTATAATTAATTAATTATTTAAAAACCATAGATATAATTAATTAATTCAACATGACTTAGGTTATATTATTAATATTTAATAATACATATTTTAACCTAAGTATTTAATATATTTAATTAAAAACATTTCATACTTTAATTAAATATTATAACCTATAGTTTAATTAAATTACATGAAATAATTATTAAACTATATAATATATCATATGGCTTAGGAAATATTCATGAGAACACTTAGGCTTATTTACTTAGCTTATTTAACCAGCTTATTTCTAATTATGGAAACTTTCTATTTTTAGAAACTTAATTAAATAAGGCAACTATTTTATTTATGGAAACCAGCTATTTTTAGAAACTTATTTATTTAAGGCAGCCAATCTATTTATGGAAACTTATTTAATTAAGGCAGCTAATCTATTTATGGAAACTTATTTAATTAAGGCAGCTAATCTATTTATGGAAACTTTCTATTTTTAGAAACTTATCTATTTTAAGCAGTAAATCTATTTTTGGAAACTTTCTATTTTTGGAAACTTTCTCTTTTTGGAAACTTTCTATTTTTGGAAACTTTCTATTTTTGGTAACTTTCTATTTTTGGAAACTTTCTATTTTAGGAAACCTGCTATTTTTGGAAAGTTACTTATTATTACACAGTAAGTATAATAACACATGAAATACCAGAAATACTTAATCAGATTAAGCAGAATATAAGTTTTAACAAAATTTAAGGCTTTAAACAGTGTAAAATAGTAAGAACACATAAAATAAGCTAAGACGGGATATAAAACCAGCTATGTATGTAGTAAGTAGATACCTATTTCATGTACGTATTTATGTAGCACTAGTGTTTCGGAAGTAGGATTCTCGCAGTTCATCGTTCTCGTTCACTGGATATAAGGTACGGATTCCCGTCCTTTCAGTATGGACATTCTTTCCTTATTAGGATTTCCCCGTATGCAGCCAACTGTTTTCCCGTAGTATAAGTATGAGTTTGATTGCTTATGTTTTAAATATGATTACCTATAGCCATATACATGCATGACCAGTTTCACCTAGTTATGGAGGTACCATAACCATAACATTAGAGGCACTGATGTTATGACTTCACCACGGCGGAGTGATTGCTCGTGGCGTCCCTTCAGTTTTGGCCATTTATTTATATTTATCATGTGGGGCGTATGGGTGCATCCTAGTTACACGTTTTTATTCAGGATTACATGGTGAATGTGGTGTGTGCCTTGCATCCTTCACAAGGAGCTGATCCCTCCTACCCATAAAACCAGTATATTAAATTAGAGGCAGCCCCTCTAATTTGCATGATGAGGTCACCCTCCAAATATTCATGCACGGTGGATATTCATGACCTATATTGGCTAATGGTAAAATATGACAAACAGTTTTTATAAGATAAACATAAGACTTTCAAACTATAAAACCAGTTTTATTAAGACTTAACCAGGTTACTCGGGACTTAGTTTCTTCCGCTGTTATTATGTTATATGCTTATCCTATTCATGCTTTATTGTACATCCGTGCACTGAGCGTATTGCTCAGCCGTTTTCCTTTTCTATGTTCCCAAAACGGCAGGTACTCAGGGACGCTCGTAGACACTAAGAGTACGTGCATATGGACTGGAAGCTGTCTAGCCTTCTTTACATTATGCATTTCTTTTCTTTATGATACCTATGCTTTGGACATTGTTTCGTCCTTTTTCCTTACTATACTATGTTTGTGTGGGATGAGCTTTACTTTTGGACTACCGATGTTTGATTCCGGTATTTTCCTTTATATGGTTAAGTAATGTTTAGACATTTTACCTTGTATGCTTTGATGACATGCCATAATTACTGTGATATTTCCATTTCCAAAATGGGGTGTTACAGTTATGGTATCAAAGCCAAGGCTTCGACCTGTAGGCTCTCAAATATGACCTGTGATTAGTGGGTAGTCACTACGGTCTTCCTAGAACTGACAGTTGTTTTCATGCATTCATCATTTTTAAGCATATATATATATGTCATTGTTACAGGGTTTTTGACTAAGTAATGGTTGGTACAGGACTGGCCCTATTTAGTCGCATGTGTTTTATCGAAACTTTTAGATTTGGGACCGACCCATAGGCGTCCCCTCGCAATGTCTTTGTTTTGGGTGAACTGACCAGAGGCGTTCACTCTCGAGCATACAAAGTTTTCATAAAACTGCATCATGCATTCATACACAAAAATTTTCTTGCATAAAATTTTCTCGTGAAATTTTTAGTATAAACTTTTTTTTTCATGTATATTATTTTATATTTTATGTTTTGAACTGTTTAATCATATGTTTTATGTTATACTGTCAGATGGTTCTCACACGCGAACAGGAGCAGCTCAATGCTGCAATTCAGGCTTCCATGCAAGCCTTGCTTCCTCAACTGAGGAATGACATCCGTGCTGAAGTCCAAGCTGCCAACAATCAGCAGCAGAATCAGGCACCTCCTCCTCCTCCTCCAGTGACATTAGCAGTATGGCTGGAGAGATTCAACAAGCTCCGCCCTCGAGCTTTTGAAAAGACTGATAGCCCCAGTGATGCTGAAAGCTGGTTGGCTCACATTGAGAAGATCTTCAACGCTATGGGCTGTGACCCCGCATACAAGGCGAGGTTGGCATGCTATCGGTTCGAAGGCGATGTACTCAACTGGTGGTTAGCTTTGATGCAATATGAAGGCGGTGATGAGTGGGTTGCTGGTTTGACTTGGGCTCAGTTCAAGGACAGGGTGATAGAGCAGTTCTTTCCCAAGGCTGAGCAGGACAAACTCAAGAGAGAGTACCATGGGATCCGTCAGAGAGCTGGGGAGAATAGCAATGAGTTTATGCAGCGCTTTCTTCGCTTGGTTGGTTTCCTTGGTGTGGCAGCAGGTACTCCAGAAGAGCAGGCACATCACTTTATATGGGCTCTTCGCACATCAGTCGCAAACAATCTGGTGTGTGCTACGTTCAATACTGTAGCACAAGTGGCCGATGCAGCACGGAAACTGGAGATGCTGTAGGAGAGGGATGAGTTCGGGGAAGCTGAAAGACCCGACAAGAGGTAAACCTTCGTATTCAAGCGGTGATCAATCCGTATACCTTCCATATGTCAATTATTCATCTCTTTAAATGTATCTTCCAGGCAGAAAACTGGGGACCGGTCTCAGCCGGCTACTCAGCAGCAGTCTCATCAGCCCAAGGGAAATGGTCAGACTAATGACCGATCTGCTACGGATAGGCGTGGCAATAATGACAATTACCGTAACAATGCCGGGCAATCCAACAATAGCAGGTCCTAATACTTACGAAATTTCTTATGTTTTATGTTATAACTCATATTCTGACACTTTAGCAAAATTCTACCAGGAACCATGGAAACGGTAGGGACCAGAACCAGAGAGGTTCGCAGCCTAGCCGTCCAGCTATCACTGGTATTCAATCTTACGATTATCCACTTCGTCCTTTGTACCCAACTATCATGTCTTATGTAAAATGTTTTATCAGGTCCTCAGCCAGCCAGAGCACCTGCTGGAGGATACACTCATCCTCTTTGCTCTACTTGCCACCGTAGGTACCCAGGACCATGTCGTCGTAATACTGATGCGTGCTTCAAGTGTGGTCTTCCTGGCCATATTATGAAGGATTGCCGTAACGGCGAGATGGAGGGTACATCGGGACATGCTCATACCAAGCCGCCTCCTACTGCCGGGCGTGTCTACACGACATCTCGAGACCAGGCCAACAAGTCTACAGGTACCATAACTGGAATCTTGTATACGTATGGTCGCGCTGCATGTGTTCTTTTCGATACGGGTGCTACTCACTCGGTTATTTCTACTGCTTATGCTAAGAACATGAGGATGCCTCCCTTGCCACTAGAAAATAGGCTTACTATTTCCACGCCTTTGAGGGACTCTGTATTCATCACCCATGTATACAAGAGTCTTCCCCTAGAATTTGATGATAAGGTTCGACCTGTCGACGCACTTCCGCTGGACATGAATGACTTCGACATGATTTTGGGCATGGATTGGCTATCCAAATATCATGCTACTATAGACTGCCATTCATATCGAGTTATCTTCGGTGATGTCAATGCACCAGAGTACATTCATAATGGGTTCATACCCGGACGGTCTGTACAAATCATATCCACCCTGCAAGCGCGTGCACTCCTGTCACATGGTTGCGAGGGTTATTTAGCTACGGTTCACAACATGGATGCTGAATCTGCATCGATTCAGGATCAACCAATAGTGTCGGAATTCTAAGACGTGTTTCCAGCAGAACTTCCGGGCATACCACCTGCACGAGAAGTGGAATTTAGTATCGAGCTGGTTTCAGGAGCTGAACCAATCTCCAAGGCTCCTTATCGCATGGCTCCCATAGAGCTGAAGGAGCTGAAGGATCAACTGCAAGAACTTCTTGAACGAGGCTTTATTCGACCGAGCGCATCTCCATGGGGCGCACCGGTTTTGTTTGTTAAGAAGAAGGACGACATTATGCGTCTTTGCATAGACTATCGCGAGCTCAATAAGATTACCATTCGAAATAGGTATCCACTGCCACGCATTGACGATCTGTTTGACCAACTCCAAGGGGCTAAACACTTCTCCAAGATCGATCTTAGGTCAGGCTATCATCAGTTACGAGTCAAGGAGCAGGATATTGCTAAGACTGCCTTTCGTACTCGTTATGGCCACTACGAGTTTGTAGTTATGCCATTTGGCCTGACAAATGCTCCAGCAGTGTTAATGGATATGATGAACAGAATCTTCCATGAATTTCTGGACAAATTCGTCATTGTTTTCATCGATGACATCCTGATTTTCTCTAAGTCCAAGGAGGAACACGAAGACCATCTTCGTACAGTACTACAGATTCTTCGCCAGAAGCAGCTGTATGATAAATTCTCCAAGTGTGAGTTCTGGTTAGACAAGGTGGCATTCTTAGGTCACATTGTATCAGCAGAAGGAATCACTATGGATCCAGCGAAGGTTGAGGCCATCATTAAGTGGCCGAGGCCGACATCAGCGACGAAAGTCCGCAGTTTCTTAGGCTTAGCTGGCTATTACCGTAGGTTCGTAGAGAACTTTTCCCGCCTAGCACTACCATTGACCAAACTGATGCGGAAAGGGGAGAAATTCGTCTGGACTGAAGATCGAGAGAAGAGCTTTGAAGACCTGAAGCAGAAGCTAGTATCTGCACCTATTCTTACCCTACCATCTGGTACGGGTGGATTTCAAATCTACAGCGATGCACCGGGGAAGGGACCTGGCTGTGTTCTCATGCAACATGGGAAAGTGATCGCGTATGCTTCACGGCAGCTTAAGCCTTATGAAGAGAATTACCCCACGCACGACCTGGAGCTTGCTGCAGTCGTGTTTGCATTGAAGATATGGAGACACTACTTATATGGAGAATCATGTGACATTTTCACGGACCACAAGAGCTTGAAGTATATCTTCACTCAGCGTGAATTGAACATGAGGCAGAGAAGATGGTTAGAGCTGTTGAAGGATTATGACATTAATCTACAGTATCATCCCAGAAAGGCAAATGTAGTAGCAGATGTCCTTAGCAGGAAGTCCGGAATGATCAACATCATTAGAATCGAAGAGGAAATCATACGAGACTTGGAGCGACTAGACATCGAGATCATGGTACGTGGACAGCACGGTTACTGGGCTAATCTTAGAGTAGAACCCAAGTTACTATCTAAGATCAAGGAAGCTCAGAAAGATGACGGATAAATTTGGGCGATAGTACAGAATTTGGAGAAGCAGACGGAATTCAGAGTAGATGCAGATGGTATCGTATGGCAGGGCACTAGACTTTGTGTTCCTGATGACCAAGAACTCCGGGAAGCTTTGTTAGCTGAATCTCATAGCTCCCCATTCTCGATACATCCTGGTTCAACCAAAATGTACCATGACATCAAGCAGTACTTTTGGTGGAGTGGTATAAACAGGATGTGGCCACTTACGTCTCCAAATGTCTTACCTGCCAGCAGGTTAAGATCGAGCATCAGCGATCTGGCGGTCTCCTTCAACCGTTAGACATTCCAGAGTGGAAGTGGGATAAAATCACCATGGATTTTGCTACCGGTCTTCTGCCTACCAAAAGGAAGCACGATGCAATTTGGGTTATCGTTGATCGACTTACCAAATCAGCTCATATCTTACCGATCCGCAAGGAAGATCCGATAAGTAAACTCGCAGATACGTACAGACGAGAGATCATGAGACTACACGGTGCACCATCCAACATCGTCTCAGACAGAGATCCTCGATTCACTTCGCGCTTTTGGAAAAGTCTGCAGAAAGCTTGGGGAACACAACTTAAGCTTAGCACGGCTTTTCATCCTCAAACGGACGGACAGTCGGAGCGAACCATTCAAACATTGGAGGATATGTTGAGATCATGTGCGTTGGAATGGACGGGTGATTGGGACGAATACATCTGTTTGGTGGAGTTTGCGTACAACAACAGCTGGCAAGCGAGCATCAAGTGTGCTCCATTTGAGATGTTGTATGGCAGAAAGTGTCGCGCCCCAATCTGCTGGGATCAGGTTGGCGAGCGAACACTCGAAGGACCAGAAATCATAGAGATGACAAACGAGAAGATCGCAGTAGCTAGGCAGAAGATTCAGGAGGCACGGTCACGTCAAAAGAGTTACGCCGACAAGCATCGTAGGGATTTACACTTTAACATAGGAGATCACGTCTTCCTTAAGGTTTCGCCGGCACGTGGTGTTAGACGCTTCGAGATTAAAGGGAAGCTCAGTCCTCGTTTCATCAGACCGTTTGATATCATTGAACGAGTCGGTGAAGTATCTTACCGATTGGCGTTACCTCCGCAGCTTTTGCATGTGCACAATGTGTTTCATGTGTCCTTACTCAGAGGGTATCAATATCATCCCCTTCACATGGTTCAGTATCCACTGGAACAGATTCGTGAAGATCTCACTTTTATAGAAGAACCCGAACGAGTTCTTGACAGGCAAGAACGAGTCATGAGAAAGAAGACGATTCCATTCGTCAAAATTCTATGGAGGGATCATACCGAGCGGGGAGCCACTTGGGAAACGGAGGAGTCTATCCGGGCTTCTTACCCTCATTTCATATTTTGAATTCAGGTATGTTCTTCTTTTCCAGTTTACTTTATCTATAATTCGGGGACGAATTATTCTTTTTAGGGGGGAAGAGTTGTAAAACCCGCATGCTTTTACCATGCATAGTATCTTAAGTTCGTACGTACTAGTTAAAAACTTTCCTAATATAGCATGATTACGATTACGTGTTAGGAGTTTATGTATTACGTACGTGTTAGATATTTTATTTGCACGATCACGTAATAATTATTTAGCAATAATTAATCACGAGCATACGATCACGAAATCACGAGCGTAATTAAAACACGAGCTATTATTAATTACGTATATATATTTAATACGAGCGTAATTAATATATAAGAGTATGGTATTTATGTAACGAGAACATTTAAAACACGAACTTAATTAAACATAAACGAGTAGTAAATAACAAGACACGAAACGAGGTACGGGAACCCCACGAGGGAGTCCCTACCCGCGGCCAAAACAAGGTAATGGGCCAAGCCCATTACGAATTTTACTAAGAGGGGGATAAATAGAGTTTTTACTACTCAAATCAAAGTTACAGAAGATTTTAAGAAAAACCTAAAATCCCTTTTCTCCTCCTTTGTGCCGCCACCTTCAAATCACCATCAAGGTGATTTCTTTGATCTTGGATCTTGTTAAATTAGTGTTTATTCGTGTTTGTTCTTCACCCTCTTGATCCACGAATACGGTAAAACCTTTTTACCTTTTTCTTTTTAATTAATCTTTTATTAATTATGAACACGTGATGTTTTTTATAAAAACACATTAATTAAACATAGATCTAACATGTTTTGATCATTAATTAATCAAAGGGTCGATCAAAGGGGTGTTTGTTTTTGGGCCGCAAGGTACAACCGACCCCAAGGGGGGTTCGGTTTGTTTTAGCCGACCACCACCAAGACCTTTTTGGTCTTGGTTGGTGCGTGTGGGTCCCACGGCAGCAAGGGGGTACCCCGATTTGGTTCGGGGTACGGTGTTGTTTCATATCCGGTGCATGTTTTTAGGCTTAGATCCGGTCATGATTATGTTAGTTGTTTATGTTATAAACTTATGTTAAAAATTAAATTAATAAAAGATGAGATTAATTTAATAACATGACTTAGGTTAATTAATTATTAATAATCATGAAATTATTTTTAACCTAAGTATTTATATTGTTAAGACTTATAATTAATTAATTATTTAAAAACCATGGATATAATTAATTAATTAAACATGACTTAGGTTATATTATTAATATTTAATAATACATATTTTAACCTAAGTATTTAGTATATTTAATTAAAAACATGTCATACTTTAATTAAATATTATAACCTATAGTTTAATTAAATTAAATGAAATAATTATTAAACTATATAATATATCATATGACTTAGGAAATAATCATGAGAACACTTAGGCTTATTTACTTAGCTTATTTAACCAGCTTATTTCTAATTATGGAAACTTTCTATTTTTAGAAACTTAATTAAATAAGGCAGCTATTTTATTTATGGAAACCAGCTATTTTTAGAAACTTATTTATTTAAGGCAGCTAATCTATTTATGGAAACTTATTTAATTAAGGCAGCTAATCTATTTATGGAAACTTATTTAATTAAGGCAGCTAATCTATTTATGGAAACTTTCTATTTTTAGAAACTTATCTATTTTAAGCAGTAAATCTATTTTTGGAAACTTTCTATTTTTGGAAACTTTCTATTTTTGGTAACTTTCTATTTTTGGAAACTTTATATTTTAGGAAACCTACTATTTTTGGAAAGTTACTTATTATTACAAAGTAAGTATAATAACACATGAAATACCAGAAATACTTAATCAGATTAAGCAGAATATAAGATTTAACACAGTTTAAGGCTTTAAACAGTGTAAAATAGTAAGAACACATAAAATAAGCTAAGACGTGATATAAAACCAGCTATGTATGTAGTAAGCAGATACTTATTTCATGTACGTATTTATGTAGCACTAGTGTTTCGGAAGTAGGATTCTCGCAGTTCATCGTTCTCGTTCACTGGACATAAGGTACGGATTCCCGTCCTTTCAGTATGGACATTCTTTCCTTATTAGGATTTCCCCGTATGCAGCCAACTGTTTTCCCGTAGTATAAGTATGAGTTTGATTGCTTATGTTTTAAATATGATTACCTATAGCCATATACATGCATGACCAGTTTCACCTAGTTATGGAGGTACCATAACCATAACATTAGAGGCACTGATGTTATGACTTCACCACGGCGGAGTGATTGCTCGTGGCGTCCCTTCAGTTTTGGCCATTTATTTATATTTATCATGTGGGGCGTATGGGTGCATCCTAGTTACACGTTTTTATTCAGGATTACATGGTGAATGTGGTGTGTGCCTTGCATCCTTCACAAGGAGCTGATCCCTCCTACCTATAAAACCAGTATATTAAACTAGAGGCAGCCCCTCTAATTTGCATGATGAGGTCACCCCTCCAATTATTCATGCACGGTGGATATTCATGACCTATATTGGCTAATGGTAAAATATGACAAATAGTTTTTATAAGATAAACATAAGACTTTCAAACTATAAAACCAGTTTTATTAAGACTTAACCAGGTTACTCGGGACTTAGTTTCTTCCGCTGTTATTAAGTTATATGCTTATCCTATTCATGCTTTATTGTACATCCGTGCACTGAGCGTATTGCTCAGCCATTTTCCTTTTCTATGTTCCAAAACGGCAGGTACTCAGGGACGCTCGTAGACACTAAGAGTACGTGCATATAGACTGGAAGCTTTCTAGCCTTCTTTACATTATGCATTTCTTTTCTTTATGATACTTATGCTTTGGACATTGTTTCGTCCTTGTTCCTTACTATACTATGTTTGTGTGTGATGAGCTTTACTTTTGGACTACCGATGTTTGATTCCGGTATTTTCCTTTATATGGTCAAGTAATGTTTAGACATTTTACCTTGTATGCTTTGATGACATTTCATAATTACTGTGATATTTCCATTTCCAAAATGGGGTGTTACATTCATGACCACGATGGACGCCTTTCGTATTCCCACGTATACGAAGGTTTTCCTTCAGCTTAATGATGAGATCCAAGTTGCTAACGCTAATCCTCGGACAGACAAGAGATGAATTTTATCCTAATTATGAACTATGAACAGCACACCATGCTACGATTCATAATTATGTATAGTAATGTTCAAGCTCCTGAATACATTCAGCTTGATTTTTTTTTCCATCAGGAAAATCTGTACAAATTATCTATGCTTTTCAAGCACGTGCTTTGTTAGACGTGATTGCTAAGATTTTCTAGCTGTCAGTAACACACGACTACTAAGGTCCTTTTACGCATAACCAACGGATTATTCCAAAATTGTTCCTTACACTCCAGAAGAACCTTCAAGGAGAAGGACGGTAACATAAGATTATGTGTCGACTACCGTCGATTTTAAACAAATCACCATTCATGACCGTTATTCTCCTCCACGTATTGACGACATGTCCAATCAACCGTATAGTGTTAATCACTTTTCCAAGATCGAACTCATGCTGCCAACAGTGACGAGTGAAAAAGCAAGACATGTCCATGACTGCTATTCGTACACGACTCGGTCATGCTAGATTTATGATTTTGAATTAGTCTCATCAATGCTCCAACAGCATTATAGACTTAATAAATTGAGTTTCCATGAACTCCTAAACAAATTCATCAGCGTTTTCATTGAAGATAACCTGATTTCCTCTAAGCCTAGAGAAGAACAGGAAGACCATATCTGCACTATGTTGCAAATTCTATGACAAGAGAAATTCTACCCCGAAATTTTTTATCCAATATCAATTCTGTTTGATTACAGTGACACACTGAATCACATGGGTTTCTGTGGTTAATCTTACCATGACTCAGCTTATGCGTAAAGGAGAGAACCCTACACTACATTAGGTGTTCTAGAAAATCCTACGCTAAGAGAAGTTTCGATTCATAGACTCAAAGTTTCGCAAACTCCTATGTATCAAGTTCGATGAGGCAAGATACAGTTACGTTCATATCTTTTACCTGTCATACAAACAGGCTAAGATAGGACACCAATAGACTGAGATGTTTTCATCATCTAAAATTGTGAATTAGAATGGGACAAGATCTCCACGGATTTTGGTTACCAGTTTAACGTAAATTTAGAAGAAACATGATGCTATATGGGTTATTGCAAACAATTTGATCAAGTCTGCAGAATCCTTACATCCGCAAGGATTGCAGAACCAACAGATTGATCAGACATGTTCCAGCCAAGGCTCATCCGACCACTTGGTAATCCCTCAGCTATCGGGTAAGACAAAGATTCACAATTGTACTCCTTATTTACTTCACGTCCTTGTTCTAATTCCACGCCTTGCTTCCGCGCTCGCGTTCATGACACTATTCACGTTCATGATCGTATTTTTGTTTACGATTTTACGTTCATTTCTTTTCTCATTATGGGTAGTTTGCAAGAACTTGAGAGACCAGACCCAAGTTTAGTATAACTCTCCATCATCAGATAGACGTTTCACGTCATATTCCACGTCTCATCTTGTAGAGTTTGGCGTTACCGCCATTGTATTCTATGATCATGATATGTTTCACATGTCATGTTCATTCCACGTTCCTCATATCATGATCAAGATATGTTACACGTATCATGGATCACGACATGTTTACTCATACTACACTCGCCATATCTCCACGTAGCACGTTCAAATATTTTCACGTACTACGTTTCTTTATGTCTCGCGCATCGTTTCTAGTTAAAAGTTAAGTCAGATTGTCTTTCATCGTAATGTTTCAGTTACTCTTACGCGATTAATTCTTATTCCCTCGATCGAATTTAGGGGATCTACCTTACGTTGATAACCGAGAACTTCTTCGTACTCCAAGTCAAGGTCAGGAGGACCAAGACTTATCATTCGTGTCAAGATCTTATAAAGGAACCCTTCCAAGTGGGAAGCCACTTGGAAACGGACAAGTTCATCCGGACTTCTTATCCGTTTTTCTCTTATCGATTAGATATGTCCTTTCAGTCACGTCACGTTCCATGTCTTTTCAAGACATGTCACGTTCCACGTTCCCTTCTACCATGTCACCTTCATTTCCGTTATTTTGCATACCTTTTCAGTCTGATTCGGGTATGTTTCGCTTCCAGTTACGTTATCTATAATTCGGGAATGAATTATTCTTTTTAGGGGGGAAGAGTTGTAAAACCCGCATGCTTTTACCATGAATAGTACCCTTAGGATCGTACGTACTAGATTAAAACTTTCCTAATATAGCATGATTACGATTACGTGTTAGGAGTTTATGTATTACGTACGTGTTAGAACACGATAAGTATTTACTACGCACGATCATGTAATAATTATTGACGATAATTAATCACGAACATGCGATCCTGAAATCATGAACGTAATTAAATCACGAACTATTATTAAGTGTATATATATATTTATTACGAGCGTAAATAAATATATTAGGTCACGGTAACTATTTAACGAGAACACACAAACGCGAACACAAATAAACACGAACAAACACGTAAAACACGAACACGGGAACACACTTATTAATTAGACACGGAAAACATTCGGGTTACCCCTTGTGGGCCCCATTACCACGAAATTAAGGGGGAGGATGGGCTTAGCCCATCAATTTTTACTAAAAGGGGGTTAAGGGGAAAAACACTACTCATTTTTTTTTTACAAAAGATTTTATCAAAAATCCTAAAAGTTTTCTTCCTTCTTCCTTGGTTCCTCTTTTGGCCGCCACCCATAAAACACCATGGAGGGGTGTTTGTTTGATTTTGATCTTGGTTTTTGGTGCAAGTGTTCGTGTTTGTTCATCCTTGATCGATCCATGTATTCGGTATACCTTTTTAATCCTTTTTCTTTTGTTTTGGATTTAAAAATTTAATAAGAACATGATATTTTTAAAAACCTAATTAAAAACATAGATCTAACATGTTTATGATTATGGGGTAGATCAAAACAAGGGTTTGTAGGGGTGTTTGTCTAGCTGACGCCTAAACCGAACCCCTAAGGGGTCTCGGCTTGGCACATGGACCACCACCGAGACCTCAAGATCCCGGTTTGGTGGCGTGGGTCCCACGGCTGCAGCAAACAAGGGATACCCCGACTTTGGTTCGGGGTATGGTGTTGATTACGGGTCCGGTTCATGGTTTCTAGTCAAGATCTGGTTCGCGGTTTATGTTAAGATTATTTTTTTATAATCATATGTTAAAATTAAATTAATAAATATGACATGATTAATTTAATAAACAAGACTTAGGTTATAATTTAATTATTAGAATCATGAAATTATTAACCTAAGTATTTTATATTTTTAGACTTATAATTAATTAATTATTTAAAAAACCATAGTTATAATTAATTAATTAACATGACTTAGGTTACATTATTAATAAATAATAATACATGTTTTAACCTAAGTATTTAACTTTATTTAATTAAAAACATGTTATACTTTAATTAAATATTTTAACCTATAGTTTAATTTAATTACATGAAATAATTATTAAACTATACATTATATCATATGACTTAGGAAATAATCATGAAAACACTTAGGCTTATATATTTAGCTTATTTAACCAGATTATTCTAATTATGGAAACTTTCTATTTTTAGAAACTTAATTAAATAAGGCAGCTAATCTATTTATGGAAACCTTCTATTTTTAGAAACTTATTTATTTCAGGCAGCTAATCTATTTATGGAAACTTATTTAAATAAGGCAGCTGATCTATTTATGGAAACTTTCTATTTTTGGAAACTTATCTATTTTAAGCAGTAATTCTATTTTTGGAAACTTTCTATTTTTGGAAACTTTCTATTTTTGGAAACTTTCTATTTTTTTGAAACTTTCTTTTTTTGGTAACTTTCTATTTTTGGAAACTTTCTATTTTTGGAAACTTTCTATTTTTGGAAACTTTCTATTTTTGGAAACTTTCTATTTTTGGAAACTATCTATTTTAGGAAACCTGCTATTTTGGGAAAGTTACTTATTATTACACAGTAAGTATAGTAATACATGAAATACCAGAAATACTTAATCAGATTAAACAGAATATAAGATAAACACGGTTTAAGGCTTTAAAACAGTAAAACATGGTAAGAACACATAAAATAAGCTAAGACATGACATAAAACCAGCTACGTATTTAGTAAGCATATACTTATTCATGTATGTATTTATGTAGCACTATTGATACGGAAGTAGGATTCCTCTCAGTTCATCTTCTTCGTTCACTGGACATAAGGTACGGATTCCCGTCCTTTCAGTATGGACATTCTTTCCTTATTAGGATTCCCCGTATGCAGCCAACTGTTTTCCCGTAGTATAAGTTATGAGTTTGATTGCTTATGTTTAATTAAGATTACCTATAGCCATATACATGCATGACCAGTTTCACCTAGTTATGGAGGTACCATAACCATAACATTAGAGGCACTGATGTTATGACTTCACCACGGCGGAGTGATTGCTCGTGGCGTCCCTTCAGCTTTTGGCTATTTATTTATATTTATCATGTGGGGCGTATGGGTGCATCCTAGTTACATGTTTTCAGTCAGGATTTCATGGTGAATGTGGTGTGTGCCTTGCATCCTTCACAAGGAGCTGATCCCTCCTACCCAAAAACCAGTATATTAAATTAGAGGCAGCCCCTCTAATTTTTATGATGAGGTAACCCCTCCAAGTATTCATGCACGGTGGATTTTCATGACCTATATTGGCTAATGGTAAAATATGTTAAACAGTTTTCATAAGATAAACATAAGGCTTTTCAAACTATAAAACCAGTTTTATGAACATGTCCCAGGTTTTCCAGGACTTATACATTTCCGCTGCTATTAAGTCTTTATTATGCTTAGTCATTCATACTATGTCTATATCCGTGCACTGAGCGTTTTGCTCAGCCGTTACTTTCCTTTCCATGTCCCAAAACAGCAGGTACCCTAGGAAAGATTCGAGCATTTGGAGGACGTGCATAGGATGGAAGCTGCTAGAGACTTCTTTTCCTTTTGCCTTCATATATTTATGCTTGTGTAGTCTTTCATTCATTTCTTTTGCTTTATTATGTTTTGGGCTTATGATTGGGAACCGATGTTTGATTTCGATTATCCCTATGGTCATGTAATGTTTTATACATTTATCCTTGTATGCTTTGATGACACGCCATAATTACGCGTGACATTCCATTATCAAAATAGGGTGTTACAATTCTACTGCTGTCAGCCATTCCACTAATTTCAGGATTTGACTTAGCAGGGGAAGAGATTGGTTGCTCTTTCTTTTGAGAGATGTCATCTTCTTCATCCATTCCTATAGCAGCATCATCAATGGGAAACAATGAAGGTACAGTCATGTACCTCTTTGGTGGATTCTCCAAAGCAGTTGGTTCTTTTGTACCTGAAATGTTAGTATTCTCCAAAGCAACAGGCACAAAATTCATTGATTTAGAAATTACTTCAATGTCAAAGAACCAATCAGGACCTGTTTTTACATCTTCAGGCTTGTCTTCAAGAAAATCTACATGGAGATTTTCTGTCACTTTGCTTGTCTTTTTGTTGAAGACCCTATATCCTTTGTTGTTCAATGAGTAACCTACAAAATACCCATCATCCCCTTTTTCATTGAATTTACCTAAATTGTCAATTGTGTTCAGAATGATCACATGACATCCAAATAGTCTGAAAAAGTCAATCAAAGGGGGTCTGCAATTGAACAGCTGATAAGGGGTCTTGTTGTGTGCCTTTATCACCAAGGCCCTGTTTTGAACATAACAAGCAGTGCTAACAGCTTCAACCCAAAATATCATTGGAAGCTTAGAGTTGGATAACATGGTTCTTGCAGCTTCTATTAGTGTTTTGTTCCTTCTTTCTGCAACTCCATTTTGCTGAGGAGTCCTGGCTATGCTGTATTCCCTCTTTATGCCTTTGTTTGTGCAAAAAGTGTCCAACTCCTTGTTTCTGAACTCACCACCATTGTCTGATCTAATGGTCACCACCTTCATGCTTTTGGAAAGTTCAACCTGAGTAATGAAGTCTTTGAGTACACCTGTTGTGTCACTCTTTTCAAACAGAAAGAATGTCCATGTGAACCTAGAAAAATCATCAGTAATCACTAGGCAGTACCATTTCTTCTTTATGCTTGACACAGAAGTGGGACCAGAAAGGTCCATATGCAGCAATTCTAATGGCTTGGTGGTGGACTGAACATGTTTGGATATGCAAGAGGCTTCGTGTTGCTTCCCCTTTAGGCAGGCAACACAAGTATGGTCCTTGGAAAAGGTCTTGGAAGGAAGAACATGAACAAGATTGAACTTTACCAACTTGTTCATATTCTTGAAGTTAAGATGACCGAGTCTTCTTTGCCATTTTTTGCATTCATCAACCGATGCTTTGGCAATGAAACAGTTCTCATTGTCTTGAAGAGTGACGTCTTTTAATTCAATGGTGTACATGTTCTTCTGTCTTGGTGTTCTGAGCATAATAGGAGTGTTTGGTGGTAAAACAAACTCCTTTCCCAACACCAGGCACTCAGTATTAGTGAAGAGGACAAAGTTCTTGTTGTCAGTCATCTGGGATACACTAAAGAGGTTGTATTTTAGCTCTTTCACCAAGTAGACATTATCAAATGTGTTGTCCCAAATTATATTATGATATATTAAAGAAATGAGATGGAAAAGATATGAATTTTAGAGAGAGAAAGTAGTGAGAGAAAGTAGAGAGAAGGAGATGATTAACTTGGTGAATATTAGATTAGAGAAAATTTAGAGTTACAAAATGATCATCCACCCTTCCTAACATGCTAGGAAGGGCCTCATATAGTCGGGCTTACATGTAACCATAATGGGCTATATTGTTTGGAACGGGCTTATCTTTTGGTCTTTAAGTAGCTTAAATCCAAGCCCGTGAACCACGACTATTTAACTAACTATTACAACGTTCTAATAAATGTTACAATAATAAACTATGACTGAACATTCTTGTTTGACTCAATATTTTGAGGCTAACAGTCTCCCCCAATGTGAGGTCATTCCTCTTCGATATTTGGAGTCCAATGGAGATTTATGAATTTTTTCATAAATGAGTCTTGAACATGTAATAGTAGTGTTGTTCCTTCATGCTGTGATCTTTGAGCCTTTGTCGTTGTCTTTTGACTTTGTCTTTTATCTTGAGATCTTCAAATCATTCTTGACTTGTCTTTGCCATCTTGCGATCTTGTGTCTTTATCCACATGCTCACACTATTAATTGTTGAATAAGTCTTTGGGCATGAATATGTGGTTTTGAATTTTTGACTTTGCTGAGAACACCGTGATGCCACCTTCTCGAGACAAAACATAGACACGGACTGAATGGCTTTGAGATTCGTCCTAAATCGATAGCGTTTTACCTCCGGTCGGTGAAGACCGTTATACGATATTAAATACCATACCTGTGATTAGGTAGATTCAATTAAGAATCTCCTTGACAGGGTTTCGCGGCTGTACTAGCCGTTCTCTTTACTCGACCGTCTCAAAGCAAGACTGCGAACGTAAAGAGTGAATCAATTAGATAAATATCCGCTTGATTAAAGTCGACAATTAAAATTCCTAGAACAAGTTTGATTCATTAAGAATCTTACCATTGTTTCTCTCCAGTTGACACAAGTTTGATTCATAAGAATCTCACAAGTCACCTACCGTAGCGCTGTTTGATGTTGACGCTAGAAGGATTTCCATTCGTCATTGTGAATATTAATGAATATCACTCTGAATGTTCTGGCAAGACCATAAAGATATTGCGTAGAAACCTAAAACGAGTTTGAATCAATTCAGAATCAAACCACTGTTGCTTTTCAGTTTTACATATGTTCAATTCATAAAGAATCTTACACATGACCTACCGCAGTGCTGTTTGATGTTAACACTGGAAGGATTTCCACTCATCATTATGAATACTAAGTAGTATCACTCTGAGTGTTCTAGCAATATCACAAGGATATAGCGTAGGACTCTCTTGATCTTCATCTGTATGTCCTAACGAGATTTGATTGATCTCTTGGCTCTAGACTCGATTTGTGCACTTTTAGTGGTCGGAGGCTAGAGCAGATGCCATCTATTCAATATCGACTATCTCGGAGTGAGAAAGTCAATAGAAGTTGTGTTGATCTCCGTGACAATAAAACAAACTTCTTTTGAGAGAAGCCTGAGTAGCTAGGAAAGGGTTGTGCTTCACATCAATGGGTCCATGATGAGTTGTCTTCATGATGTGTTGACCCGGTTTCTGCCTAAGTTGTATGGAGGGCTTATTTCTTTACACCCTTTATCCTTAAATTTCTTTTTCATTCTTCAACCACTTCAATGCTTACCAAGACATCATTAATAGCACCTTGTTGTGATTGTTCCAGTGCTATCATCAGTACTTAGTCGGCATTCAGCTTCGTTCACATTCTACTCCATCTTTCCTAAGGACTACTAATAATCTATTGGATTGTCCCTGGGAAGATCCCTCCGGTTCTGGTTGGATCATAGGACTTAAACCTAACCACCCTTTTGACACCAATAACGTCGTGAATTAAAGATGTTGTGGGTATTTGATCATAACCATGAGTGCGTGAGTCTTTAGATCACATTTTAATCACATTTTCTCCCCCTATCTCTAATATATAAAATCGATTGATATTAGAGATACCAAATTTGATTAAAATATATTGTTAAAAATAGTCTTGAAAACTTTCGGGAGAAAAATATGTCAAACTTAGCATGAAATTTGGAAAGCTCCCCCTCAAAAATTGATCCAATGGAATTGTCATTATGAGGATATGATCCACATTAAAATTTTGAGGATAGGAGTTGTTGAACACACAATTTTTGAAAGATTTTGAATATCATTGAGAAATTCTTGAAAAAATTGTGTTCAACGCTTTTTGAAAAATCAATTCTTTTTGGCGAAAAGGTTTTTCTAAAGCATAAACTTGAGTTCATAGACTTTGAATGTTTTGACGAATCCACTCGAGTGTAAGAAGATTTAACTCTTTTGCTAAGGGTAAGAGTAAGAAATCGTACACTCCCCCGTGAATATAGTTACGGGTTGCAATCTGAAAGTGATTACAAGCCATTGTGTTGAGATCAAAACGTTGAATATTTTGTGACAAGCTCAACCCAAGATAGATTGCTCTACCCGTTGTTGGAAATATTGTCCAAAATAGACAATTTCCTTTAGAAAATATAGAAATGACATGTTTTGAAAAATATATACAACTTTCATTCGAGCTTTATGTACACACCCGTGTCGTTATTGAGCGACGTTTCTAGGTACGTTCATATTATCGATACTGAAAGACATGTCGAGAAGAATATTTTTGGATTATCAAAAATTTTTTAATTTTGTATTTTAATTTTTCATTAATATTTACAAGTATATGTGTGATAGACGAATCAAGCAGGCTTCTTTGCCAGAATCTCCAGTTCTGTTGGAGTTAAACATCTCATACCAATTTGCCTAACTAGATACGCAAACCTCTCTTTCGAAAGAGCTTTTGTAAACAAGTCAGCTAATTGGTAATCAGTTCCAACAAAGTATAATTCAACAATACCCTTTTCAACTTGTTCCTTAATGATGTGATATCTGACATCAATGTGCTACGTGCGGGAATGCTGTACCAGATTATAGGAGATGGCTATGGCGGACTTTGAGTCACAGTACATAGGTACTTTATCAAAGTGGAAGCCATAATCCGTGAGTTGTGTTCTCATCCAAAGAACTTGAGCACAACACGTAGATAGAGACACATACTCCGCTTCGGCTGATGACAGTGACGTGCAATCCTGCTTCTTGGAAGACAATCCCACAAGCTTATCTTGACCTAGAAATTGTGCACCACCAGAAGTACTTTTACGTGTATCAAGACACCCTACATGATCAGAATCTGAATAGGCCGTTAAAAAGAAACCGGTTTCCCTCGGATACCAGAGTCCCATGTGAATGGTATTCTTAATGTACCGAAAGATCCGTTTAACCTCCTTGAGGTGCTTTTTAGTGGGTCGTGCTTGATATCGTGCACAATAACATGTAGCATGTGATATATCTGGTCGGCTTGCTGTTAAGTACTTGAGGGAGTCGATCATGGAATGATATATCGTTTGATATATGGCAACTCCCTCCAAATCAGCATCTAGGGATGTGGTTGACAATGGTGTCCCAACGGGGTCACATGAGGTCATACCATGCTTTTTGATTATCTCTTGACAATACTTAGCTTGGTTAATGAAGATACCACTTGGGGATTGGTGAACTTGAATTCTTAGAAAGAATTTTAGTTCGCCCATCATATGCATTTCAAATGGGTTGTGCATTACTTTTTCAAACCATTTTTAAAGTTTTGGGTTTGTAGACCCGAGAATAATGTCATCAACATAAATCTGCACAAGCAAAATGTCATCCCCATATTTCTAAGTGAACAAAGTTAGATCAATGGAACCTTTTGAGAAACCTTTGGAGACTAGAAATTTCGAGAGCTCGTCGTACCACACCCTTGGAGCTTGCTTGAGTCCATAAAGTACTTTGTGGAGACGATACACCTTGTCAGGATAATGAGGATTATCGAATCCTTACGGCTGTGTGACATAGACTTCTTCCTTCAAAGGACCGTTAAGAAATGCCGTCTTTACGTCCATTTGATAGACAATGAATCCCTTATGTGCAGCATAAGCAAGAAAAATCCTGACCGCTTCCATTCGAGCTACTGGTGCAAATGATTCTTCAAAATCAATACCCTCTTTCTGTACATACCCTTTATCCACTAGCCTAGATTTATTCTTGATGACCGTGTTGTCTTCATCCATCTTGTATTTCCAGATCCATCGAAGATTTAATGGTATTACATCGTATGGTCTGTCAACAAGTTCCCAGACTTTAAGTCTTTCAAATTGTTGAAGTTCATCCGTCATAGATTCAATCCAAGTGTGATCAGCCATGCCTTCTTTGATGTTTTTCGGTTCAGCTGAACTCACGGCGAGTGCGAACATACAAACATCGCCGTTGGTGTTAAGTTGTCGTCTTGTGCGAACGGGCTGTGAAGGGTTTCCAGTTACATGAACCAAAGGATGATCTCGGGTCCAATGATGTGTTGAAGGATGTCGTTGATAGAACGTATGCATATTTGACGGATCAACATGGCGAGTAGAAGACTCTCCAGTTTCGTGTACCGGTGTACCGAAGGGGTTGATAAATTCGTCTTTGTCAGATAATGTATTATCTGCTTGATTTGTGTTCTCTGGAGCAATGACAGTAGTTGTGGGTGTTGTAGGATCGATTGTTGAAGTGATATTCTGAGGAAGTAACTCTGCAGCCACCGGTGTTGAAGTAGATGAAGTTGTATCCTTTTATTGACGATGATTGGTATCATCATTCTTATCATGAGTGGCATTGGAAGACTTCGATACAACTTGTTTCTCCCCGGTGAAATATTCATCATACATTGGTCCATATAACATTTCCAACTCTTCAATTTTCGTGTTGACTGTCATATCAGCTCTAGGAACATTTTCTGGAACCAGCGTTGAACTTGACGGTTCATTGCTGTGGTCTTGAGTTCCGAGTTCCGTGCGGTTGTGAACGGAATGTTGGGAATAAAATGTAGCCAGTACACTTGAACGCTGACAAGAAGAAAACAAGCGTTGATAAGAAGAAAACAAACGTTGACAGATCAAGCGTTGACAAGAAGAAGTCAAGCGTTGATAGGTTGAAGACAAGCACTGATGGAAGGATATGGTCTACGCGTATTATGTTTCTAGTTTGTTTCTAGTAAAGATAGGATCAACAATGTATTTTCTATAATTATCTTTACCTAGAATAGCTGATACGTAGACTATTGTACAAGGCTTCTTATGTCTATAAAAGAAGACCTTTAGGTTATGTTTCATATAAGTTTTTCATACGTTTAACACTTTCATTGTAAGCAAGTTCGTTATTATCAATCAAGTGAAAGTTTGTTTTACAACTGTTTGTGTGTTCTTGTTTGAGTGTTAATTCCGTATAACACTTAAATTGTTTTATACATAAACAAAGTTTCTCTACGTGTTTAACTTGATCTAATCTCGTTTACACAAGCTAAGTCGATCTAAGTTTGGGATCAACAAGTGGTATAAGAGCTTGTTGAGAAACTTTGATCTAAAGAACACAAGAACCCTAAACTGCCAAAAACCCTAATTTTCACAAAACCCTAAAAACACCATTTCTACCCCAGAAACAAACTCCTCCTCCTCCTCAAACCACAACATTAAGATTCCCATGCTAGTTGCAGACAATTTTGAGCTGTGGAAGTTCAACTTTGAGCAATATCTACAAATCCATGATTATACCCTATGGGAAATCATTGAATATGGAAACACATTCGATAAAGCTCGAAAGATTGCAACTGCCATAGCTACAAGAACAGCTGTTCAAGGATGCTCTGAAGCATATAGAAAAGAAAAACCTGGAGATGGTAGAGTTGTGTCTGCTGAGGACATAGCAAAGAGAAGGGTTGATATGAAAACCCTAAGCATTCTGAAACTCTCTTTGGGACAAGAAATTCAGCACAAATACAGAGGTTATGAGTCTACAAAAGACCTTTGGCCAGCCTTGAAGTTGCCTATGGTGGTAATGCTGATACTGTGGAAGATAAAAAGAAGCAAATCTTACATGAGTATGCTGTTTTTAAGGCTCAACCTAATGAGAAGCTAAGTAGTGTGAGAAGCAGACTTCTTGACATTACAAGCAAGCTGTCCTTCATGGGGACAGTAATTGGTGATGTTGACATTATTGCCACTTTTCTTAAAAGCCTTGGTGATGCATGGAAGATTGAGGCAAGATCTATAATTGCCAACAACACTCACAAAAGTTCTACTTTTGATGATGTTTACAACAAACTGAGGCTGTTGGAGAATGAAACTCTTTTGGACCATGGAAGTAAGTCTACCAATGTAAACATGGCCTTCTTCTCACATAGTGAAGGTCAATTTGATCAGAAGGATTCATATATGCACCAAGTTACAGGATCAACATGTGTCAACGCTGGATCATATCCTGTCAACGCCTCACATTCAGATGCTGACACATACAAAATTGACTCACCAAGAGTTAAGCCTGCTGGTATTGATCTGGATACTGTGTATGCATACATTGCTTCATTGCCCAATGGTTCAGTGATTACATATGAGGACCTTGAGCAAATCAGTGATGAGCATTTGGAGGAGATGGATATTAAGTGGAATATGGCTCTTGCAAGTATAAGAGCAAACAGATGGAATAGAAGATTCAAGAAGAAGATGACTTTTAATGCAAAGGACACTGCTGGATTTGATAAATCCAAGTATGAGTGCTACAATTGCCATCGTATGGGGCAATTTATGAGAGAATGCAGATCTCCAAGAAGATCTGATGCTAGAAAACCCTCAAGCCAAATTGTTAAGAAATTGATGGTGTTGGATGGGATTGGAGCTATTTGGCTAAGGATGAGGAAGAGAATAAAGCTTTGGTTGCTGAGATGGAAGAAGAAGAGCATGTTCACTATGCTCTCATGGCACACTCCTCATCTTTATCAGACAATGAGGTATATGATGATGCTTTTTGTAGTAAGGGTTGTCGTCTAAATACTGAAAGACTTAACAAAGAGGTTTTAAGGTTGTCAACAGATGTGAGTAATGAGAGATGCAAGTTGTCTAACTATCAACTTGCTCATACTCAAACTGAAAAGACTGTAGCTGAGTATAAAAAATGGAGTTTGACCTAAAAGATAAAATAAATATCTTAAAATATGATTTAAATGCTAGTACTGATATTAGAAACATCATGGAGAGGGTCAATGTTGAACTACAGGTTAAGTTAGATGAGGCTATCAAGAATAAGGATAATGTAGACCTTAAAACTCAGAGATTTGATAAGGCCTCACAAACCCTAGGAGAATGTGTTAGTAAACAAAGGGATTCTAGGGATATGACTGGGGTTGGGATGAAAGAGTATGATGGTGTTCCACCACCAGCTGGGGACTTCTATGGTGTCCAAAGAAAGGACTTATCTTGGACTGGTTTACCAGAACTCCAAGAAGAGGAATTTATTCCTCCACCAAGAGTCCTTACCCCAGTAGAAGAATATAGGCAGAAGTTGACTGATTTGGACCAGTGGAAGAAAGCCAACCCTACCTTGTTTGTCAAGGGTGGCATGCTTTGTGATAACCCAAATGAGTCTACCGCTATTAAAGTAACAAACCCTCTTACTGGCAAAACTGTTGACCTTGGCTCAAACGTTGTTAGAAAACCTAGCATTAAGTATGCATAAATGTATAGAAATACTAGGTCACCAAAAAGCCAAGTTAGTGATAATGGAACAGGTTTCTTTTCTTCTAGACCTAGAGTTATGTCTAGAAAAGCCTGTTATACTTGTGGTAGCTTTTCACATTTAGCCTATAAGTGTGTCACCGCTTCCAAGGTCAACGCTGACAAAAGGTCAAACACTGTCAGAACCAAAAATTTTGTGGAGCAAAGTCCACAAGTTGTTAGACCAGCCCCATTCTTTACCAAAGGGTCTAACACTTATGGATAAAGACCTTTTCAGAAGACCAATACATGATCTAATAGGCAATGGGTTCCTGTAGCAAACCCTAGGTTCAAAGCTGATAAGGGTAATTTCAGCATTGACAAGACCAAATCAAACGCTGACAGAAACGTTGCCAGACCAAATAATGGTAAATATTTGCAACCACAGGGAAAGGGGTCTAAAGCTTCTTCTAGCTTGACATGGATACCCAAGCAAGATCAAAACCCTAATTCTAATGGGATTTCTATGACCTTTAACAGATTTAATTATATTTCAAAGGTTATCACAAAACCAATTGGGGTTAACTGGGTATTCAATCCAAAAAGGGATGAACAAGGGGTTGTTATGAGGACTAAGTCTGTTCTTGTTGAACAACCAAATGAATCCAAGTCTACTCAGGCTTGGGTTCCTAAAGAAAACTAATTTGTTTTCTTTATGTGTAGGGCATTCAAAAGTAGGTAAATGATTATGGCTATTGGGATAGTGGATGCTCTAGGCACATGACTGGGAAGGAAGATTATCTCACAAACTTCACTCCCATTAAGGATGGTGATAAAGTTTACTTTGGAGGCGGATATGGAACTATCATAGGCAAAGGAACTCTTCTCACCAACAACTTACGTTTTGAAAACGTGTTTCTGGTAAAAGAACTGGACTATAATCTTTTTAGTGTATCACAAGTTTGTGATAACAAAAATAAGGTTCTTTTTACTGATATCGAATGCTTGGTGTTGAGCAAGGATTTTAAAGTACCAGATGAGAAATTCATTGATTATAGGACACCTAGGCATAAGGACATTTATAATGTGAATCCTAATGGAATTAGGATGAATAATAACTTGTCATGTCTTTATGCTAAAGCTTCAGTTGATGAAAGTAATCTATGGCACAGGAGACTAGGGCACATTAACTTTAAAAATATAAACAGGCTTGTGAGACTTGGCTTGGTTGATGGTTTGCCTGAAAAGGCTTTCCACAATGACCATTCTTGTGTTGCATGCCTTAAAGGCAAACAACACAAGGTCTCATTTAAGTCTAAACAGGTGCACTCTAGATCTAAACCACTTCACATGTTGCATATGGACCTGTTTGGTCCAACTAATATAGAGAGTTTGAATGGTAAATCTTACTGCTTTGTCATCACTGATGACTTTTCTAGGTTTACTTGGACTTTCTTTTTAGCTATGAAAAGTGACACTGCTGATACTTTAATTAACTTTATTAACCAAATTGAAAAGAAAACTGGTAATGAAGTTAAGATGCTTAGAAGTGATAATGGTGGTGAGTTTAGAAATAAACTGTTGGATGATTTTTGTGCCAAGAAAGGGATTACTAGACAGTTTAGTGTTGCCAGAACCCTACAGCAAAATGGGGTTGCTGAGAGAAAGAATAGAACTGATAGTTGATTAAAATACGTCTTTTAGGAAAAAGAGCGTAATTAGGATAAGTACACAAGTAGTTTAGGAAAACCACGAGTTATGACCCAAAGTGGGGATTGTTCTCAAGGAGGCTTGGTGTGTGTGTAATGAAATGATTACTTTGTGATTATATTGTTATGAGAAAGAAAATAGAAATGGGATAAGAAGAGAATGACGGTTACGATGACGATTTACACTAAGACGAAAAGGTCGTATACGTAAAACCATAAAAGCACCAAAATTAAAAATTTACTCTAAAAATTCCTAAAAAACTGCAATAAATCCTAAATAATGTATTAAGAGTTTACAAAAAATCAAAAATCACCCCAAACTTTTTATTTAATTAAATAATGATTTTTTAATGCTAATTAAAGCCATAAAAATCTATTTAACTAACAAAAAGCCCAAAATGAGTTTATCACTTTGTAAACCTTTAAAATACCCTAACTTAATTTAAAACTATTTTTGAAAATTTTAAAATTAATTAAAACTATTTAAAAGCAATTAAAAACTATTAAAACTTAAAATAAGTCTAGAAAATAATTGAAAGATCCTAAAAATATTTGGAAAGTTGTAAACTCATAATTAAGTGTCTAGAGTCTAGGAAAAATATAAAAACTTAAAAAATCAGACTTTTAATTTTTAGTAATAAAATAATATTAAAATATTAATAAAAATCCAAAAATCCTAAAAACTTCTAAAAAGTTGCAAACTAGCTAATTTTAACCTAAATAACACATATATGAAGTTGAAATTACCTAAATACCCTTAATGGGCCTAGAAAATGGGCTAAACCCAAAACAGACTCCTTAATGGGCCAAATTGAGCCCAATAAGAAAAAGTTTGTAAAAACGGCCCAAAAACCACTACTTGACTCAAAATTTGATTCTGGACAACTTTTTCCAAAGGCCCAAGAGCTGAAAATGTGAAATAAGCTAGCTTATACCAAGCAGCTTATTCTTAATGGGCTTTTTGGCCCATTAAGCCATAAGTTGATGCCATAAGCTGAAATTAAACACATAAGCTTCTCTTGACCTAAATAAGACTTCTGTAAAAAGAAATTTGAAATAAGCCAAAGGAATAAGCCTGAAAATGCAAAAAGCAATCTACAGAAAACGACAAAATAGTCGTTTTTGAGTTCTAGGCTATCCTAAGAGCTGATTCAAATTGCAAAAGCTTTTAAGTGACTTAAATAAGCTAATTTAACAAAAGGTTTTCAAATAAGCTGACTCAATAAGCTGGAAAAAGCAAATAAGCACTTATGAAAAAGTCAAATAAGTTGGTTTTCTAGCAAAAAGTCAAAGTCAAAGTCTAATAAGCTCCAGTTCAATCAAATCGATCAAATAGTGAAGATCTATCACAAAAAACAAGTTGTTGCAGGTCTGGATAAGCAAATATAGCTTACTGATAAGCTAACTTAAAATTTGTACTAGCAGGGGCTAGTTTTGGGTGTTGAGTAGTGGAAACTTTTTCCACTGCTTGACTTGTTGACTTTTTTGTATTTAGTGACTTTTTTGGAGATTCAAGTTTCACCAAGGCACCCAATTGATCAGTGGATCAAGAGGATTCAATTCACGCAAAGAAATCACAATCACAATCACCCAATTAGTACAATTTAATCAATCAATCACCAGATCTGACACAGACATGAACACTTAAGCAGTTATGAACTTATAAGCTGTTTTAGCAATATTCAGCCAACCAAATTGCACCAAAAGCATATACAAGCTATTATAAACTCAAATGAACAAGTCTAAACAGTTTTCATGCAATGGCTCAAAGCCTAAATCAAGATTTAAGCAGATGAAGGTTACTGATGAACACTAACACAAGCAGTTTTCACTTTTGCTGATGCACTTGACCAACAAGCCAGATTCAACCACTCAAATCTATCACATAGGTTATATAAATGATGTTTAAGCAACTTTTAACCCTAAGCATGCACAAATTCTAGATTTCACCAAAATCTTAGGTCAAAAACAGTTAAAATCAAGTAGTTATAGCACAATGTATGATTTGAGGTTTCAAACCCAATAACTTGCAGCAAAATGCACTCAACCAAGTGTATATCAGATACAAAGCACAAACATAAACTTATATCCATGCAATAGCAACTTATGATTCCAAGCAGGTAATCCTAAATACCCCTTTATCTTTTTAATCCAAAAATTAAACAAGTATAAGTGTGATTCAGTTTACCAAATGACTAATCTAGCATACTAACAACTTTAACATGCAAGATTAAGAAGATTCAAGCCAGGAAAACAACAAGAACACAAGTAGAGCACAAATTCACCAAATATCCAAAATTTATCAGATTTTCATGGTTTTAAGACAAAACTCATGGATGTACATCCACACACGAATTTTAGAGCTTATGTGCTAGCAAGAACAAGCACAAGCTTCCAACAACAACCCTGCTAAGATTCAACAGAGTTAGAAGCAAAATATCAAAACAGAAAGGTGACTTTTTGGAAAATAAACTTGATTAATGCAACTTCTTGTACCTACTCTTGATTATCCCCAAGATATGAGCTTCACAACACCTTGATATTCACAATATTAGGGTGTATAGACCAGCTTATATCCCAAAAATTCCAAGATGTACCAAGAATCTTAGCAAAATATCAAATTTTAGTCCAATGTGTAATTTCTTACACAAGGTTTACAAACACGTTTTAAGGTTCAATTCAGTTAACATATAACATAAACAAGCTTAAAATTAAATGGCACTTGGTCTTTCTTCAACAAACTCAAACATAATTTCATAAACTGAAAGTAGGATTTACAGGTTTGTGAACAAGGAAAAACCAAAAGCAAACGTAAATGAGAGACCCTAGACCATTTATATAGAGGGTGTACATGGTCTGCATAAGCTAAAAACTCAAAACCCTAACTTGTAGAAGTCCCAAAATGCCCTTGTAGCTTTTTGAACTCTTATGAATCATGTGACTGCATTTTGTTGTCTTGTGGTAGCTGGCAAGGAGAAAGTTGATCAAAGGGTGTGAAATAAGCTTAAGATGTAAGCTGAATCCTTGGACGTTGGATGACTGTCCAAAATTTGGCAGTTAGCTTAAGCTTGTAGCAGGGGAATCTTGTGTGGGACAAAGGAGTGAGATGGCAAGCATTTTTGAGGTTGGGAAGTGATTAAGGGGTCATCAATCACTAATCTGGAGGGTTTTGTGGTTTAATTGTTACTTAATCAAAAACTCCCAATTTTGTGAAGAACACCAAGAACACCAGGTTTGATCTTGTTTAGTTTTTTAAATTAGTGTTAGGCGCCTTAATATTTATTTAAATAAAGGTTAGTTAAAAACGGGTATAAGTGGGATTTGAGGTGGCAGAAAGGAGTGGTGTGATTGGTGGATTTTGTGAGTGGGACACGTGTTGGATGAGGATTAGTCTAGGTAACTTTCTTGTCTGGCTAGCTTAAACCCTCCCATTCTTCTTTCTTTTCTACTTTGTAAATAAACACCTAAAAACCGGATTCCTTTGTATTTCAAGTTTCACTTTTCACACTTTTGCCCCAAATACTTTTTCAAAGTATTTTCAGGGGTATTTCTTGCCATTTTGTGATTCTTGAAGGACTGATTTGGCATTTTCTTGATTGATAATGGTCTTGACTTGTATGATTGACCTTTTGAAGGACTAAAATTTCCAAGTCATGATTAATGAGGGACCATTTTTGCATTTCTTCAAAGTCAAGGGTCCTTTTGGTAATTTTGATATTTTCAAAGGACCAAACTTATAATTCTTGTAACTTGGAGTCCTTCTTGGTATGTTTGACTTTGAGGAGGATAAATATTGACATTTTAGCTTTGTTGAGGGGCTAAAATTGCCAATTCTTCAAAGTGGAGGGCCCTTTTTGGTAATTTTGACAAACTTTAGGGACCAATCTTGTAATTATGAAGATACAAGGGTATAAAGTGTCAATTCTTCCATATTTGAGGACCCTTCTTCATAAATCTTCAAATCTTCAAGGGTTTTCTTGGAAAATTCTTCATTAGGGCTTGGTTCAATGTGCGGCTTCATTTCCCGTGTTCGTTTTTGTATGATTCTTGTGATCTTTTGTCATTTTCTCAATATCCGTACCTAAAATACACAAGCAATAAACACAAGAATATATATGGGTATTTTGATGATATTTCATGCATTTTAAGCCCTTTTTGGACGATGAGACTATGAATAAAAGCAGTCTCATCACTCCCCCATACTAAACTATTGCCGTGCCCTCACGCAATTCTAGAATAAAGTATCGTAGCACCTCCAAAATCCGTTTTTATTCACTTTATTGAATGATAAACTAGCTACACTACTACTATTACTACTACTTGCGTTTTAGACATAATGTATGATTTTCATTGCAAAATGGGACGTTTAGGTTCATAGAATAAGAACACGTGAATGCTTTGTTAGAAATAATTTCATCGTCCTTGATTTTCACCCTAATTCAATGCCAAGCGTGCAACGAGATCATTGTCATTATAAGTTAGTAATGCTAACACTACTCATATGCCCTAATCACGTACTTATCTCCCAATTTCCTAAGTTGTATCTCTTATATTTTATTTTGTCTTGAATGTTTCACGAGGATACATTGTTTGACTTATGCGATAATAGAGATTTAGGTCTAAAAATAGAGTCCTAACGGTGTAACCAAGACCATCAAATCAATAAGCTCCTAATAGACAACGATATCAAAAAATTAAGTCAACAAGAAGGATCGATAAACACGGTTTTATAACGGTTTTGAACATGAGACTTATTACCAAGACTTTTATACGCCCCCTAATGGAAGGGCCTTATTATCTTTGGTTTACCTCCATCTTTTATTCAACTTCGCCATGAAGCTTTTATTATCACTTTGGTCTTGCATTGCCTTTTATTATCCACCTCATCGGTAGTTTTATTAGCCAAAGACATATATCCTCACGCTAAGGCGAATTTTGGATCTTTAAAGCATCAAAGATTAAGGCTTGATTCACTTTCAATTTTGCATAGATTTTTCGGCCTTGTGGGGCTTCAAATTGTTTGCTTGATTTAGGTGAGCACTTGAAATCTTATTATTGGGTGAAGCTTTTGATTATTCGGGTGCCAATACTTCAAAACCGTGACGCTGGCGATACCTTAATGTCTTCCCAATTTAATTACATGGAAGCTACTAGAAAAGACTAGAAACCCAACAATCCCAACTAAACCGCTAAGTCAATATTCATTAAGCAAAAAATATTTACAAGCGAAGGGAGAATAAGCAAACAACGAGAACACATGAGTTTTTGAAAGAATAAGAGTACTCTACGTTTAGCATAGTAACGTATAATTAACCCTATCATTTCTCGTCCTCATTTAAGAGATTTAGGCTAATGTGAAGTTAAGGAATCAAAGCTAAGTGCTCAACACGCACGGTCGAGTCAAAAATTACTCTTATTCTCGCCATCGGAAAACCTACATTCGTATCTTCAAACACTTATAAAACATGAGAAAAAATTTAAAATTTGGCCATTTTTAGCCTTATTTTGCAACAAAACGATAAAAAGAAGATAAACTTTGGAAAGCGTGAAGGTTTGGCAAGGCAAGTATCTATTCACCCCCATACTAAAGTTAAACATTGTCCTCAATGTTTCGAGTCTAGGGGTGCAAACACCCCCATACTAGAGACGTAGTCGAATGCCTAATCTAGCATGGAAAGGGTGTAACCGTTAAATTTAAATCCGTTTATGAAGTGTGCTATAAACCTAAGGTTAGAACATCAAAGGATATATCATGGATATTGAGAAAGTCTTCAAAGCAAACGATCGAGTGCTCCCATAAAATGAACACGAGAGGCTCTAATCGTGAAGATCATGATCATCTAAAATCCACAATTCACAAACAACCACGGAACAAAGGTTAGAAGGGCACAAATCCCCACACGTTACTACATTAGAAAGCGATAATATGTACATAGGATAAGCATGGGACTCCCCACGAGGCGCCTCGTTTTTTATTACCGAGTCATGAGTTCGACTCGATCCCCTCAATATTAATTATCATTGGGGAAGGTGATTTGGTCGAGGTAGTTCAAGGATGGAACTTCCCCGCCAAAGTAGTGCTTCAACCTATGTCCATTCACCTTGAAATTGGGGCCATCATTTTGAGCTAGCTCGATGGTCCCATATGGAAAAACTTGAGTCACGGTGAATGGACCGGACCAATGGGATTTTAACTTGTCGGAAAAGATTTTCAAATGAGAATTAAAAAGCAAAACTTGATCCCCAATGTTAAAAACCCGGTTTTTAATTTTAGAATCATGCAACTTTTTAGTTTTTTCTTTATAAATTAATGAATTTTCATAAGCAATATCTCTTAATTCATCCAATTCATTTAATTGCATTTTTGGTGTTTTCCCGCGGTCTCCATGTCATCATTACAATGCTTTAGGGCCCAATAAGCCTTGTGTTCCAATTCAAATGGCAAATGACAATTTTTCCCATACACAAGCTTATAGGGAGTCCACCCAATGGGCGTCTTATGAGCGGTCCTAAAGGCCCATAAAGCATCGTCTAACTTATCCGACCAAGATTGTCGATTTTCCCCAACGGATCTCTCCAAGATCCTCTTTAACGATCGGTTTGAAACCTCGACTTGCCCACTCGTTTGTGGGTGATAAGCCATAGAAAGCCGATGTGTAACCCCATATTTCCTTAGGACCCTTTCGAATTGGTCGTTACAAAAATGGGTTCCACGATCGCTTATGATCGCACGAGGGGTTCCAAACCGAGGAAAACAAGCTTTTCAAAAACTTGACTACCACACTAGCATCATTGGTGGGCAAAGCCTTAGCTTCCACCCACTTAGATAGGTAGTCAACCGCGACAAGGATGTACTTATTACCACGAGATGATGGGAACGACCCCATAAAGTCGATGCCCCAAACGTCAAAGATCTCACACACTTGGATGATGTTTTGTGGCATCTCATCTTTTTGTGAGGCTTTTCCTTGTCGTTGGCATGAGTCACACGACTTCACAAGCTCATGTGCATCTCGGTAAATAGTAGGCCAAAAGAAGCTGGCATCAAACACCTTCTTAGCCGTGAGATTAGCACCATGGTGACCACCCGTGGGTCCCTCTTGACAAGCTCTAAGGATGTTAGAAGCTTCGGTGCCAAATACAAAACGTCGGATGATTTGATCCGCACAAGTTCGAAACAAGTAAGGGTCGTTCCAAAAGTAGAACTTGACGTCACGAAAGAATTTTCGTTTTTCTTGAGTCGTCTTGATGATGAAGTTACCCTCATGGTAATTTGTGATGTCCGCAAACCATGGGGTGGAAGAATCAAGCTTAGAATTCACTACACCAAGTGTCTCGAGCGGAAATGTTTCGGTGATTTCCTTGGGCTCGTAAACACTTTGGTGAGGATCTTCCAAACGAGAAAGATGATCGGTCGCTAGATTCTCGGCTCCTTTTTTGTCAACGATTTTGTGATCAAATTCTTGAAGGAGGAGAATCCAACAAAGTAATCTTGGCTTAGCATCTTGTTTAGCCATAAGATACATGATAGCCGAATGATCTGTATACACTATGCATTTCGTCAAGACGAGATAAGGTCGGAATTTCTCAAATGCATACACCACGGCAAGGAACTCCTTCTCCGTTGTAGTGTATTTAAGTTGAGCCTCGGTCATCGTCTTGCTAGCATAGTGAATAGGCAAGAAGTGCTTTTCATGACGTTGCCCCAATACAGCCTCAATAGCGTAATCACTAGCATCACACATGAGCTCAAAGGGGAGGTTCCAATTGGGAGCAACAAGAATGGGAGCTTCGGTAAGTTTCCTCTTAAGGATTTCAAAGGCTTGTACACAATCTTCGTCAAAGACAAAACGTGCCTCTTTTTCAAGAAGATGTGTAATAGGTCTAGAGATCTTTGAAAAATCCTTGATGAATCGATGATAAAAGCCCGCGTGGCCTAGGAAACTCCTAACTCCCTTAACAATTTTGGGATGAGGTAATTTGGCGATGACGTCTACCTTAGCTTGATCTACCTTAATCCCCGCTTTCGAGACCTTGTGCCCTAAGACGATTCCACTCTTAACCATAAAATGACATTTTTCCGAATTGAGCACAAGGTTGGTTTCCTCACAACGCTTCAACATTCTCTCAAGATTCGACAAACACGAAGTGAACGAATTACCAAACACGGAAAAGTCATCCATGAAGACTTCCATCGTCTTCTAGATCATATCATGAAAAATAGCCATCATGCACCTTTGAAAGGTTCCCGGTGCATTACAAAGTCCGAATGGCATTCTACGATAGGCAACCGTTCCATATGGACACGTAAACGTAGTTTTTTCTTGATCACGAGGATCGATGGGGATTTGGAAGTAACCAGAAAAACCATCTAAAAAGCAATAGAAATCGTTTCCCGCAAGACGCTCCAACATTTGGTCCATGAAGGGCAAGGGAAAATGGTCTTTACGAGTGGCTTCATTCAACTTACGATTGTCAATGCACACTCTCCATCTGGTCACGAGTCTAGCGGGAATTAACTCGTTGGCATCGTTTGGCACAACGGTCATTCCTCCCTTCTTAAGGACACAATGAATAGGACTCACCCAAGGGCTATCGGAAATAGGATAAATCATTCCCGCGTCAAGGAGTTTTAGGACTTCCTTTTTGATGACGTCGTGAATTTTGGGGTTCACCCTCCTTTGACATTGGATTGCGGGCTTGTAATCCTCCTACATTAATATTTTGTGGGTACAAAATTTGGGATCGATCCCCTTATTGTCGGATAACTTCCACGCAATTTCCCCTTTGTGATCCTTTAGAACATTGACAAGTGCGGTTTTTTCATTATCCGAAAGTTCCTTCGCAATAATAACCGGCAACTTGTCGCCCTCCTCCAAATAGACATATTCGAGATGAGGAGGTAAATCTTTCAACTCGAGGATGGGTGGTTCCTCAATTGAAGATTTGGGCTCGATACTCATAACCTCCTCGGGTGGAGGAAATGGGAAATCATTAAGGAAATCCTTGATAATCGAGAAGTCCTCATCGTTGTCGAGGTCTTCGTTACAAGTACGTGGAACATCGAATTCTTCCAACGTAAAACCTCCACCTTCAAATGGAGTGAAGGTTGGTGTCGAGTTATCAAGGATGGGATCTAACATAGTGGGATTGCCACTATTTTCATCATCACCAAAACCTAGAACTTCTTGTGAAAATTCCTCGCCAACTACGTCGATCATATCAACGAGGTTTATGGTTGCAACGGAATAAACATGAGAAATTTAAGAGTTTTGACTTGCGTTTATAACAAGTTCCTCGTCGTTCAAACGTAAGGTGATCTTTCTAGCATGAACATCGATCAAAGCCATAGACGTATCTAAAAACGAACGACCTAAAATGAGAGGAACTTGAGGATCCGTGGGAATATCGACAATGATAAAGTCTACCGGATAATAGAACTTTCCCACTTTCACAAAAACGTCTTCCGCCAATCCACATGCGGGAATCGTGGAATGGTCGGCCAACTCGATAGACATTAGTGAAGGAGTAAGATTAGGAAGATTGAGCGACTTGAAGATTGCAAGTGGCATCAAGTTAATGCTAGCACCAAGATCGGCCAAGGCAAAGCATTCTTCCATATCTTGGATTGCACAAGGGATCAAAAATTTATCGGGATCACCGACTTTTTGAGGTATGCGATTACGATAAACCGATGAACAACTAGACAATTGGTGAAATTTCTCCTTGGTGTTCAACATACTCTTAAAGTTAGCGGCAAATCGAGGCATCATGACCAAAGCATCGGCGAAACTCACATTAAAGTGCAAATCACGAAACATTTTCATAGAAAGATCAAATTGGTAATTCTCGCGATCTTGACGTTTCTCCTTTCTAAGTCTCGATGGATAGGGCAAAGGTGGTGTGGGTTGAGGCATAGGCATAGCCTTTGGAATCTCGGGTTCCAATGTTGGTAATGGGTCAACCGTAGGTGTGGCATGAGCGGTACTTCGTGGGATTGGGACATGCTCCTTTTGGACCACCACCTCGGGTTCTTCCTCAATTGCATCCTCCGTAGGAGCAATCGATTGAGGAGTCGATTCCTTAAGTGTCTTACCACTACGTGTGGTAATCACTTTCATCTCACCCTTAGGGTTTGATACGGTGTTGCTAGGAAGACTACTCGAAGACGGTTTACACATAATTGCCTCAAACATAGATGAAATCTTATCCTCAAACATGGATTGCCTCTTTTTGGCCTTAATCATCTCTTGTTTAATCTCATGTTGCTCTTGTTCCATTTTTTGTTGGTTTTGTTGTAACCTTGTTACATTTCCTTCCATCTTGTTGGTATGGATTTTAAGCTCATTTGCTAACTCATTTTTCAACTCTTTCTTCAAGTCGTTCTTAAACTCGGATCTTAGGCTAATGATTTCTCTTTGAATGTTGTCAAACCTAGCATCATTCCCATTAGCGTATTCAACAAATTCATTTGGAAGATCTTTCAAAGTTTTCAAACTTTTGTTGTTGTTTTGAAAATCATTTTGATTTTGTTTGAAACTTGATTATTAGCCCCTTGATTACCATAGTTTCCCTTATTGTAATTGTTTTTGAAACCAACTTGATTGTTGCGATAGTTGTTGTTAGCATTTTGATTTGAACCAAAACCCGGTGGAGTCAATTGATTAGAGCGGGTAACTTGACCGTTTTGGTTGTAAGTTCCCGTGGCCGCGTAGGCACTCGAAGTGTTACCACCGTTGGTAATGCACTCGGAGAAATCATGACCTCCACCACAATACATGCATGAAAACTCAACCGCTTTAGCCGTAGCGGGAGCACTTGGTTCTCCAACTTTGAACTCTTTCAAAAGACCTTTAAGCTTATCAAAGATTTTGTTTTCCAAATTCGCCTCAATTTGGCAAGCATCGATGGTAGTAGACAAAGAAGGTGAAGCCGAAGACGAAGCCTTACGAACACTAGACGTGCTACGAGGACTATACACCTTAGATCTATTCTCAATTATCACCAAAGCTTCCTCAACCGTTTTACACAAAAAAATTATCACCCGCAGCGGCATTAAGATAATCCCTTTCATGATCATTAAGTCCATTGTAAAACATGTCAATTTGATGCAAGTCGGAATAACCGTGATGAGGACATTCATGTAACATTTCCTTAAACCTATTCCAAGCCGTTGAAAAACTTTCATTAAACTCTTGTGAAAAATTTGAAATCTCGTTTTTCAAATGCGTAGTCTTAGAGGGCGGAAAAAATTGGTTCACAAACTTAGACACGAGATCCTTCCACGTCAATATAGAATTGGGTGGCTCTTTCTCTAACCAAATTTTAGCGGGCCCCGCTAAGGAATACGGAAAAAGAATCATCTTAATCGAGTCATTAGAGATGTCCTTAAACTTGGAAGTGGCGGTAAGACGATTGAATTGGCGGATATGGTTGTGTGGATTGTCCTTCTCATCACCACGGAATTTGTTGTTTTGGATCATCGACAACAAACCCGTTTTCACTTCAAAATTCTCCGCACGGATAGCGGGAATCACAATAGCCTCTCCATAACCCTCGGTGGGTGCTTGAAGTAACTCCATCATAGTACGATTCGCCATGGTTGGTTCCTTTTCTACAATGGGTTCGACAATGGGAGATTCTTCACTAGAAGATGTTTGGTTTCCTTCCTTTTGATGTCGTTTACGTGCACGTCTTGCTTTGGAGCGAGTTTGCATAAACGTCACGTACAACGAGGGGATGAGCAAAGAAGATTCTTTTTGGTGTTTTGAATTTTTCCAATTTTTTTTTTTTGTGGTTTTTGATTGTTTTTACTTTTTTTTTGATTTTTGTGATTGTATTAAGTAGACCAAAAATATACCAATCTCCTCCTTAATCAAATCTCTTGATTAAAGAAGCCTCAAGGAATGAAAACGATCACGTGAAGTGAACGCCTTCGATGACTTTAGAACGTTGGTGGAACACCAAAACGTTCAAGAGGGTTTAATCAAATGAAACCAAGAAAGTATATATGATACTTAATAATACTTTGGGCGGCAAAACCCTCGATTAGATCTCAAAATAAAATACTCACAAGCAAGCGGGGAAACGAGGCGGCGCGAAGCACTTAAGAGCCTTTTTCCTTAGGATATATTTTATAATATCCGCCTTATACCCACCTTATAGTTTGTATTTTTCAAAATTGAGCTTCACGAAAGTATTTATCTATTTTTGCCTTTTTCTTTGGTTTGAGATTCGAATACAATGATTGGGTAATGACCTCCCAAGTCAAGGTTATGTTTTCTCACTTTTGGAGTACTTGTGAATTTATTGTTCTACGTATACAATATAGTAATAGTATTCACACAAAAAACGAAAAACCGATAATACGTATTAGTAGAGTGCTACTAATACAAATACTATTATGGTTAGTATATAAAAACAACAATGTCAAAATCAAAACACAACACGCCTCCCCAGCAGCGGCGCCAAAATGATAGTTTTTTTACACTCCTTTAGGAAAAGAAGGTAAAATAGGGCAAGCGTTAACAAGTGACTTAGGAAAATCACAAGTTATGACCCAAAGTGGGGATCGTTCTCAAGGAGGCTTGGTGTGTGTGTAATGAAATGATTACTTTGTGATTATATTGTTATGAGAAAGAAAATAGAAATGGGATAAGAAGAGAATGACGGTTACGATGACGATTAACACTAAGACGAAAACGTCGTATACGTAAAACCGTAAAAGCACCAAAATTAAAAATTTACTCTAAAAATTCCTAAAAAATTGCAATAAATCCTAAATAATGTATTAAGAGTTTACAAAAAATCAAAATCACCCCAAACCTTTTATTTAATTAAATAATGATTTTTTTATGCTAATTAAAGCCCTAAAAATCAATTTAATTAACAAAAAGCTCAAAATGAGTTTTATCACTTTGTAAACCTCTAAAATACCCTAATTTAATTTAAAACTATTTTTGAAAATTTTAAAATTAATTAAAACTATTTAAAAACAATTAAAAACTATTAAAACTTAAAATAATTCTAGAAAATATGAAAGATCCTAAAAATATTTGGAAAGTTGTAAAATTCCTAATTAAGTGTCTAGAGTCTAGGAAAAATATAAAAACTTAGAAAATCATACTTTTAATTTTTAATAATAAAATAATATTAAAATATTAATAGAAATCCAAAAATCCTAAAAAATTCTAAAAAGTTGCAAACTAGCTAATTTTAACCTAAATAACATATAAATGAAGTTGAAATTACCTAAATACCTTTAATGGGCCTAGAAAATGGGCTAAACCCAAAACAGACTCCTTAATGGGCCAAATTGAGCCCAATAAGAAAAAGTTTGTAAAAGTGGCCCAAAAACCACTACTTGACTCAAAAAAGCTAGCTTATACCAAGCAGCTTATTCTTAATGGGCGTTTTGGCCCATTAAGCCATAAGTTGATGCCATAAGCTGAAATTAAACACATAAGCTTCTCTTGACCCAAATAAGACTTCTGTAAAAAGAAATTTGAAATAAGCCAAAGGAATAAGCCTGAAAATGCAAAAAGCAATCTACAGAAAATGACAAAATAGTCGTTTTTGAGTTCTAGGCTATCCCAAGAGCTGATTCAAATTGCAAAAGCTTTTAAATGACTTAAATAAGCTAATTCAACAAAAAGTTTTCAAATAAGCTGACTCAATAAGCTGGAAAAAGCAAATAAGCACTGATGAAAAAGTCAAATAAGTTGGTTTATTAGCAAAAAGTCAAAGTCAAAGTCTAATAAGCTCCAGTTCAATCAAATGGGTCAAATAATGAAGATCTATCACAAAAAATAAGTTGTTGCAGGTCTGGATAAGCAAATATAGCTTATTGATAAGCTAACTGAAAATTTGTACTAGCAGGGGCTAGTTTTGGGTGTTGAGCAGTGGAAACTTTTTCCACTGCTTGACTTGTTGACTTTTTTGTCTTTAGTGACTTTTTTGGAGATTCAAGTTTCACCAAGGCACCCAATTGATCAGTGGATCAAAAGGAGTCAATTCACACAAAGAAATCACAATCACAATCAGCCAATTAGTACAGTTTAATCAATCAATCACCAGATTTGACACAGACATGAACACTTAAGCAGTTATGAACTTATAAGCTGTTTTAGCAATATTCAGCCAACCAAATTGCACCAAAAGCATACACAAGCTATTATGAACTCAAATGAACAAGTCTAAACAGTTTTCATGTAATGGCTCAAAGCCTAAATCAAGATTTAAGTAGATGAAGGTTACTGATGAACACTAACACAAGCAGTTTTCACTTTTGCTGATGCACTTGACCAACAAGCCAGATTCAACCACTCAAATCTATCACATAGGTTATATAAATGATGTTTAAGCAACTTTTAACCCTAAGCATGCACAAATTCTATATTTCACCAAAATCTTAGGTCAAAAACAGTTAAAATCAAGTAGTTATAGCACAATGTATGATTTGAGGTTTCAAACCCAATAACTTGCAGCAAAATGCACTCAACCAAGTGTATATCAAATACAAAGCACAAACACAAACTTCTATCCACACAATAGCAACTTATGATTCCAAGCAGGTAATCCCAAACACCCTTTTATCTTTTTAATCCAAAGATTAAACAAGTATAAGTGTGATTCAGTTTACCAAATGACTAATCTAGCATACTAACAAATTTAACATGCAAGATTAAGCAGATTCAAGCCAGGAAAACAACAAGAACACGAGTAGAGCACAAATTCACCAAAAATCCAAAATTTATCAGATTTTCAAGGTTTTAAGACAAACCTCATGGATGTACATCCACACCCACGAATTTTAGAGCTTATGTGCTAGAAAGAACAAGCACAAGCTTCCAACAACAACCCTGCTAAGATTCAACAGAGTTAGAAGCAAAATATCAAAACAGAAAGGTGACTTTTTGGAAAATAAACTTGATTAATGCAACTTCTTGTACCCACTCTTGATTATCCCCAAGATATGAGCTTCACAGCACCTTGATATTCACAATATCAGGGTGTATAGACCAGCTTATATCCCAAAAATTCCAAGATGTACCAAGAATCTTAGCAAAATATCAAATTTTAGTCCAATGTGTAATTTCTTACACAAGGTTTACAAACACGTTTTAAGGTTCAATTTCAGTTAACATATAACATAAACAAGCTTAAAATTAAATGGCACTTGGTCTTTCTTCAACAAACTCAAACACAATTTCATAAACTTAAAGTAGGATTTACAGGTTTGTGAACAAGGAAAAACCAAAAGCAAACGTAAATGAGAGACCCTATACCCTTTATATAGAGGGTGTACATGGTCTGCATAAGCTAAAAACTCAAAACACTAACTTGTAGAAGTCCCAAAATGCCCTTGTAGCTTTTTGAACTCTTGTGAATCATGTGACTGCATTTTGTTGTCTTGTGGTAGCTGGCAAGGAGAAAGTTGATCAAAGGGAGTGAAATAAGCTTAGGATGTAAGCTGAATCCTTGGACGTTGGATGACTGTCCAAAATTTGGCAGTTAGCTCAAGCTTGTAGCAGGGGAATCTTGTGTGGGACAAAGGAGTGAGGTGGCAAGCATTTTTGAGGTTGGGAAGTGATTAAGGGGTCATCAATCACTAATCTGGAGGGTTTTGTGGTTTAATTGTTATTTAATCAAAAACTCCCAATTTTGTGAAGAACACCAAGAACACCAGGTTTGATCTTGTTTAGTTTTTTAAATTAGTGTTAGGCGCCTTAATCTTTATTTAAATAAAGGTTAGTTAAAAACGGGTATAAGTGGGATTTGAGGTGGCAGAAAGGAGTGGTGTGATTGGTGGGTTTTATGAGTGGGACACGTGTTGGATGGGGATTAGTCTAGGTAACTTTCTTGTCTTGCCAGCTTAAAACCTCCCATTCTTCTTTCTTTGCTACTTTGTAAATAAACACCCAAAAACCGGATTCCTTTGTATTTCAAATTTCACTTTTCACACTTTTGCCCCAAATACTTTTTCAAAGTATTTTCAGGGGTATTTCTTGCCATTTTGTGATTCTTGAAGGACTGATTTGGTATTTATTTGATTGATAATGGTCTTGACTCGTTATTGACCTTTTGGAGGACTGAAATTGCCAAGTCATGATTAATGAGGGACCATTTTTGCCATTTCTTCAAAGTCAAGGGTCCTTTTGGTAATTTTGATATCTTCAAAGGACGAAACTTGTAATTCTTGTAACTTGGAGTCCTTCTTGGTATGTTTGACTTTGAGGAGGATAAATATTGACATTTTAGCTTTGTTGAGGGGCTAAAATTGCCAATTCTTCAAAGTGGAGGGCCCTTTTTGGTAATTTTGACAAACTTTAGGGACCAATCTTGTAATTATGAAGATACAAGGGTATAAAGTGTCAATTCTTCCATATTGGAGGTCCCTTCTTCATAAATCTTCAAATCTTCAAGGTTTTCTTGGAAAATTCTTTATTAGGGCTTGGTTCAATGTGCGGCTTCGTTTCCCGTGTTCATTTTTGTATGACTCTTGTGATCTTTTGTCATTTTCTCAATATCCGTAGCTAAAATACACAAGAAACAAACACAAGCATATATATGGGTATTTTGATGATATTTCATGCATTTTAAGCCCTTTTTGGACGATGAGACTATGTATAAAAGCAGTCTCATCAAGAACCCTAATTGAAGCAGCCAGGACTATGTTGGCTGATGCTCACTTTCCCATTGCTTTTTGGGCTGAGGCTGTGAATATAGCTTGTTATGTTCAGAATAGAGCATTGGTCAACAAGATACATAACAAAACACCTTATGAGTTACTTTTGGGAAGAAAACCTAGTACTATTTTTCTTAAACCTTTTGGTTGTCATGTAGTTGTACTAGATACTAGTGATGCCTTAGGTAAATTTAGTGCTAAAGGTGATGAAGGCTACTTCATGGGTTATTCAGTACAGAGTGAAGGATATAGGGTTTACCTTAAGAAGGAAAAACGTATATTTGAAAAAATACATGTTAGGTTTTTAGAGAGTAAACCTAGTGATCCTGAAAGTGGTCTAAATTGGCTATTTGACTTGGAACCTCTATCTAGGACTTTGAATTATATGCCTGTTACTAATCCAAACATTGTGAAGGTAACTTCAAGTGTTGTGGAAGAACCAGTTGTTGATATTTCAGGTACACAGGTTCATGAAGAGGTTGGATCACAAGCAGACAAGTCATCTCCCATACTTGAGTATGTCACTATTCCCATATGGACCGATGCTTTTGTTGCTGCTGCTGGAAAGGAAAATGGTGGTCCCCAAGTATCACCAGTTAACAACATGCATGGTCTTTCAGGCGCTGACAAAGGAAAATCTGGCGCTGACAAGACAACTTCAGGCGTTGATGGCTCAAACGTTGACAACTCTAGTTCAGGCGTTGATGGCTCAAACGCTGACAACCTTGGCTCATGCGTTGACAACTCTTTTGACCATATTTTCTCTTCCAGTTTTGAACAAGGTGAACCTTCAAGCAGAAATGGAGAGGTTCATACAGATAATGATGGAAGAGAGTCTGAAGAAGATATTGTTAACTTGGAAGATGAGACTGAAGACAACAAACTTTTTGAGGGAGGAGTTCTTACTTCTACAATGAAGGATTACCCCTCTTCTCTAATTATTAGAGATGTGATGTCTCCTGTTCAGACTAGAAGATCTCATCAGAATCTTGGAGGATTTATTGCCAATATACACAAGAAGGTTGATACCCATCTTGTTCAAGCATGTCTGTTTGCCTGTTTTCTGTCACCACAGGAACCCAAGAAGATTTTTGATGCTCTCAAAGAACCAAGTTGGGTGGAAGCAATGCAGGATGAGCTTCACCAATTTGCTATTCAGGATGTTTGGGAGTTATTTGATTGTCCCAGATATGTCATACCTATTGGGACAAGATGGGTTCTTAGAAACAAGAAAGATGAAAGAGGCATTGTGGTCAGAAACAAGGCACGTTTAGTGGCTCAAGGATATACACAAGAGGAAGGGATAGACTATGAGGAGGTCTTTGCACCAGTTGTAAGGATTAAGGCTATAAGGATATTTCTAGCCTATGCTTCCTGCATGGGCTTTACTGTCTATCAAATGGATGTGAAGAGTACTTTCCTTTGGCATAATTGTTGAGGAGGTTTATGTAATGTAGCCTCCTGGTTCTGAAGATCCAGAGCATCCAGACAAGGTATATAGAGTCAAGAAAGCTATGTATGGGCTTCATCAAGCCCCAAGAGCATGGTATGGCACATTGTCCACCTATCTGGTGGAAAATGGATTCAAAAGGGGCACCATAGACCAGACCTTATTTACATAGAAGACTGGTAAGGATGTCTTACTTGTTCAGGTTTATGTGGATGATATCATCTTTGGCTCTACAAACCCAAAGATGAGTGAAGACTTTTCCAAGCTTATAACAGACAAATTCAAGATGAGTGCAATGGGGGAGATGAACTTCTTTCTAGGGTTACAAGTTCAGCAGAAAGAAGATGGTATCTTTATCTCTCAGGATAAATATGTAGCTGAAATCTTGAAGAAGTTTGGTTTTTCTCCACATGAAAAATGGGCTAGTACTCCTATGGATAGAGAACATCCTTGGGGAAAAGTTGGAGATGGAAAAGATGTGGATGTCAGGCACTATAGATCAATGATTGGTTCATTGATGTATCTCACAGCCTCAATACCTGATATTATGTTTGTTGTGTGTGCATGTGCACGCCATCAAGTGACTCCCAAAGAATGTCATCTTCATGCTGTCAAGAGAATCTTTAGGTACCTTAGATGTTATCCAGATCTGGGATTATGGTATCCAAAAGATTCACCATTGGAGCTTATTGCATATTCAGACAGTGACTATGGTGGTGACAAATTTGATAGAAAATCCACAACTGGTGGATGTCAGTTTCTTGGGAGTAGGTTGATATCTTGTCAATGCAAGAAACAAACAGTGGTGGCCAATTCTACAACTAAAGCAGAGTATGTAGCTGCAGCTGCTTGTTGTGGACAAGTCTTGTGGATTCAGAACCAGCTGTTAGATTATAGGTATAATTTCATGCATACCAAGATTTTTGTAGACAATAACAGTACATTATGCATTATTAAAAATCTTGTACGTCATTCTAAAACAAAACACATAGAAATTAGACATCATTTTATAAGAGATTGTTTTGAAAAGGGTTTAATACAACCAGATAGGGTTGACACAGAAGAAAATGTGTCTGATTTATTAACTAAACCTTTTGATACTGGAAGGTTTCAATACTTGGTAACAAGTATTGGAATGATCAATCTCACTTAATATGTGTTTTGGGGTCTTATTGTAAAAGTATGTACAAGATATGCATCTTTATTGGTCTTTTTGAGAAGTTAGATTTTCCACTATATTTGTCTAACGCTGACAAAGGTTATCTTAACGCTGATAAGTGTTATTGTGATATTGTCAGCAACATGTTAGTTTTGTGGTTTTTGCTTAAGTGTGCAGGTGGTTTTAGCATTATACCATTGGATACAGAGTTGCTTATGGATCCTTAAAGAATCATTGGAGCATGTTTCAATTTATGGATGATGGTTGGAATATTTATATTCCTATCTTGACATAAATTTTTATTTACATGCATATTATTTGGCAACTTGTGTATCACAGTTTAAGGGGAGGTTTTAGGCACCTTTAGGACTTTTGGGTATTCTTATAATACTCTTATCACAATTCTAGATTGTGTCCACAGGTGAGTATGAGTTAGTTTACTAAATCATGAGGCACTGTAGCATGCAAAGTTGACATATTATGCATGCTGCCAAGACATTTTTGGCCTAGAATTAGATGTGGTATGTTGGGAGACTTGGGAATGCTTTATAATGGGTTTACCTGGGAGTTACAAGGAATTTTATGAGATAACTTAGTTGTTAAGAATTTTGGTTAGCAAAGGACACTAGAGGACTGTTATGTCTATCTTGCATAAGCAAGTGTGCATAACTGGACAGTGCTTGCCGCCCTATAATAATTATCAATTTATAGGTTATCTTCACTAGGATAAATTACTTTGTTAAGGTCCTTTTTCATTTTTTTTATTACTTTTATTTTTGGACGCTGACAAATATTTTTCCAAGCGTTGTTGTGACCAATTTAGACGCTGACATGGCTTTGGCAAACGTTGACAAGAATATAGCCGTTGGGCGTTGATGGGTTATTTTTGACCATTGACACTCATTGGGACCTACCCAGTTGTTATTTTTGACGAATTTTGGGGCCGTAATTTTGGGAGTAGATAACTTTTAATTAATGCACAAGATAACTTATTTTCTTTTTAATATTTTCATCATTATATTTTGAAAATACTTGCCTTATTTTTGACCAATCACATGTGTCTATCTCTCCTATATATTTGGCTCCTATTTTTAAACAAGGTACTTCATATTCTTGTCTAACACTTTTTCTCCTATAATTCATCTTTCTTAATAATTCACAAACAGCTTTCTTCAAAAATGGCACCAAAGTTTAAACCAAGTGACTTGGTATTGGGATTCAGAAGTCAACACAACATGATTGCTTATTTGGAGGCTGATGATACTTTGTTTCCACAATACACCCAGATGGTGTCGTATTTGAATGCATCTCCAATTAGGTATGCACTTTCTCATGCTCCTCTCATCCCTGTCACTCATATTAAATAGTTTTGGAACACTGTCAGTTCCTCAAAAATTAATAATGTGACTACATTAACAGCTATTGTTCATGGGCGTCCTTGGGTGGTTACTGAAGCCTTGGTTCGCCAGGCTTTGCATCTTGATGATGCAGATGGTATAACCACCCTCCCCATAAATGAAATAGAACAAGGACTTTGGGCTTTGGGGTATCCTTTCCCTGATGAGGGTACTTTAAACAAATACCATAAACAAGAGTTTCCCCCATCCTGGAAATACCTCATACATGTCATCCTTCAATGTTTGAGTCCCAAATGTACTACACATAATAAAATTAACAGATCCATTGCTAGTGCAATTGTGTGTGTTACAAATGGGCAAAAGTTTAATTTTTCAAAACTGATTTTTGATGGCATGTGTAAAAACAAAGGGAATAAGATGACTTTGGCTTATCCTAGATTTTTACAAATGGTTTTTGATGTACAAAATTACTGCACAAGGGATCATGATGATTTTTATGAGATCCCTGTGCGAAAGAAAGCTATTTTTAGCAAGATGAACTCACTCCCTCACCGTGACTTACCTCTTACCCAAGCTATGCTTGCTGTTATTGCAGCAGCACAACCCCAACCAGACCCACAACCACAACTTGACCCAATACCAGAACCTTTGCCTTTACCTCAACACATGGAAATTGACCAAGAACCTTTCAACGCTGACACGTTAAATGTTGGCGTTGACACAAGTAATCCAAACGTTGACACCTTTCCTACATAGATCCAAACACCCCTTAACCTTTAAACTACCACCCAATCCACATCATCTTCTACACCCCCTAAATATAGGTTGATTAAACGCCCAAGGACTACTAGAGTGTTCTCCTCTAGTGGTCCTATCCATGTTGCAGAGAGAACCACCACCACAAGTGTGGTTGGTACTATGGATGAGGCTGGGACTATTGGTACTCGCTTAGATGCAGGCCAAGACAGTCCTAACATCTTTAAGACCTCATCCATGCCCCATGTGTGACAATCCGTCAATTTATGGTTTATATTTTATTCTTAAATATTATTTAAAAACATTATTTTAATGTTATATTATGAACTCACTTATTTCTGGGAAGAAATTTGGATTTACGTCTTGAAGTAGCATCGACTACGTCTAAACCGGAGATTTCTACGTTACGTGCTTACGTTTAGATACACCGTTTTGGTGACAGTCCGACATTTCAGGAAATAAATTTATCCGTGAATATTATTTTGGGATTTTAATTTTGAGTTGGTTCATAAACTCACAAATTTATGAGAAGAGATTAGGACTTAAGATTTTAATTTAACGTCCTTTACGACTAAACCGGAAACCTTAGGATTACGTATTTACGTTTTCGAACTCCGTTTTTGATGAGATAATTTTTATTAGATTCCTTTTGTGCCGTTGATTCATAATTTATAAAAACGTTTTTCGTAAAACGACCTGAGGGCACGCATATCGAGGAAACTAGAATCGAAGAATACCCGTAAATTAGTGGGATGGGACAAAACAAGTTTATCCCACCCCACTCAAAAGAGATGGCCAAAAGAGGACACCACATCATAAGATGTGGCACCCTTTTAGCTAGAAAGCTAACACATGTTAGCATAAGCTTAACATGTAAGCTAACTTAGCACAAAACCACCAAACCACTTCATTCATACCATTTACACTTAGCAACTCATGCAAACCACTCACCAAACTCTCTCATCTCTCTAAAATTCGTCCAACCATCATCAAAAACAACCCTCATTTGATCTATGTTAGCCATAAAATCATGTGTTACTCATACACATGATGATGCTACTTTGAAGCTTTGAAGATTGGAGGTGATTCTAACATCCAAGAAGAAGATTTGTTGGTTTCATAGGGCTGATTTTCCATGAGAAGTTTATAAAGGTTAGTATACTTGAAGATGATATTAGTTTATCACAAGTTTTGCCATCAAAATCCAAGCCTTGTTCATCAAAGACTCATCTTTTCATCACTAATGGTGGTATCGAGATTGTTCTTCCTATCCTCTTGTTATTTTGATTATGTAATCTTGTATTTTCTTTATTTATGTATATGTATATGACGATGAATAATGATTAAAAATATTATGTGGGGATTTGGTGTTGATAGATTTGATAAACATGGGTAAAAAGATGGAAAACCACATGTAAAATGGTTAAAATCTTGCTAAATATGATGGCTGTATAAAAACAGTATGTAACCAAAGGTTAAACTGATAAAATGATAAATTGTAATCCATTTACAGTAATTGTTAGATGTCATACACATGTGAGAGTTGGCTATGCAATGGAATCATCAAAATGAGTGAGATATGATCAAAACAAAATGAGTGTACCAATCTGAATAGTCTGTTTTGTAGGGACTGTTAAGGATAGTTAAACATAGAATGAGCAGTAGCTATAACTAACTTATTTGTATCAAATAATATGAAGTTTATGCCATCCAAAAATGAGCTTCTATCTCCTTATAGAACTCAAGATATGATAAAAATGGTGAAGATGAAACTAAAAATCAGATTTTGAAGAATTAATGTTTAATAGTATTATATAAGCACTCAAACTAATATAGTATAAAATGTGAATTAAAACCCACTAACTTATAAATTTCATTTATATAAATATGTATAAGGTTAAATAAATGGACACTTTATAAAAATGGTAGTTGAATAAGATTTATAAGTTATAAAAACTATAAACATGATTTTTACGACTTTTTCGGCTATTATCGTAAAATTAACGTTTTTCGCCAATTAAAACTTAGACGATCAAACCCGTCTAATGTAAAGTTTTTAAAAGTCATATACTGATGTATAAGTACCTAATACAAGTAAAAATCGATAAAATCTGAACTATATGACATACGGACATTAGCGACCTAAGTTAGCATAATTGGACTAATAATTTAACTAAATAAGTTAAACACTTATAAAAATTACTTATTGGGCTTAACCCATTTGGGCTCAACATGTAAAGTATAAATACTGATAATACAAGTATAAAATGGATTAATACTAGTTAATGAACTTATAATAGGCTTATTGGACCTAAAACACGTAAATAGGTAAAACTAGTAAACTAGTAAAAAGTTACCAATACATAAACACTAATGAGTAAATAAGAATATATAAACCCACTTGATCATCATCATATGTACAAAATCATCATATGTATACATAATTGTTATTTTTATAAAGTCATTGGACAAGAGTCTAAGACGAGTATTATTTGTCTAGGTTTCCGTGATTGAAGCACGTACCATACATCCAAATCGCCGATAACCGCCTTCCCACATCAACGTGAGTTCATAGCCTCGCACTCTTTTAAATGTTTTTATAAAATGTTTTATAAACCCGCGAGGGAGATAACATGTTAGTTTTGATAAAATAGGACACCATTTGTCCCGATTGTTTGTTTATTGATTTGGACCCGAATGATTGTATGACCTGATGAATGATTAAATGACCCGATAGATGAAATGAAATGGATTATTAAAGTTAGGTTATGTCACTAAAAGTCCCATTAGCATGAATTGTGAACTACCGGGATTTGGTAGACGCTTATGCATATAATAGTACTATTTGGGGACGATCACCCCAGTTCGCGCCTTGACGGTTGATCCCCGTCGTGCCACATTGATTGGTAAGCGAACTTATGTATGAGAAGATTTACACAAGCGTGATTATTGTGACGACATGCTAATTTAGATGGGCAAATTGAGTTTCGGGCTAGCTACCCATTGTTTGTTGTAGTAAGGTAACTATGTCATGCGGCTTATAATAATCCAAAATAACGAAATATTGCTATACGCACTAAATTACGATATATTGCCTGACTAGTAATACGGGGTCTTACTATTGATATTATGTTCGTGTTTTGTTTTTTCATAACCATATTCATATAACGGTTTTTATTTCTATACAACGTTATAATAAAACGTATTGTATGATATTTTTACGACATTAGTTCGTATAATGGTTTTGAAGGCGAAAGCCTATATTATGATTTTGATAAGGATTTGTATAAAATGACTTTGGCTATTTTGTGGCCTATTACAAAGATTTGTACAAAATGATTTTTGGTAATAATTTTATACCGATGTTATATTGATGGAATTTATTAAACTCTATGAATTCACTCGGCGTTATCGCTGACCTTTTCTTTTAACATGTTTTATCTCAGGTACTTGAAGGTAATTCTCGGGAAGACAATAAGAATTCATGGCCCGCACTTAAACAACAATTTCCATTCAAATGCTTTGTATAAATTGTATGAAATATTATGACTTAGGACCTATGTAAATTTGATATTTATGAATGGAAATGCTTTATTATTAAACGACGCGATTTTTAAGCGTTGTCTATGATGTGAGTAATGTGCAATCCCGTAACACCAACGAGTCTTCCGCTGTATTGAATTGAGTAAATTTGGGGGTGTTACAGTTTGGTACCAGAGCTCTCGTTATAGAGAACGAAAGATTTTTAAAACCAAGGTTTTAAATAAAACATTTCAAAATCTTTTAACTATAAACATTTTTCTAAAAATGTATAAAAATCTTTTGACTATAACGGTGCCGACGAATTCCCGAGTTACCGACAAGGCCAGACTGAGAAGTGTTATTTTAATATATATATAACTTGGATTATATATACATATGATGTAATTTGATTACATGATTGTTTGATGATCATTTTAATATTTATACGAGGTATTTATACGACGTAGATTGTCACAAGAAACCCTAACTCCCCTAGTAAATCAATGGAAGCTATTTCTGTAGGAATTCTAGCTATTCTAGATCTAAACCAAGTTGTGGATATTTATGATCCCAACAAAATGGTTTATATTCGTAGAAATGTAGATATTAGTTGATTGTGATATTGAAGAAGAATTGGCGAGATTAAAACTGATATCGATGTCATGACGATCTTTCCTTATAGAGTGGAGTTTGATAAAACGTTACCACCTATAAAGATGTCATCTGATTCGTTGTCATCCAATTCTTAAATTGAAATCGAAAGGGTGAATGTTGCACTTGAGGCTGTTATTGGAACCATTACGCAAAAGCCTCATGTCACTAGTACCTTTCCGAGAAGTCTAATTGAATGTGAGAGTCATTTCATACTAGTGACTCATTTGATAACTATGGATGAAGGAGCTATAGGACTGGAAATTAAGTGTTGTTCATATAGAGTTTTATTGCCCTATTAAGGCCTAAGAATAAGATTGAATGTATTAGAAAATGGGTTAGGATATCGAATTGAGTATAAGTTGATTGAAACTTGAATAAGGTAAAATTTAACTTTTATGGAATATGAGTTGATAAGAGGAAGTCGTTAAGTTCTGTGATTGAATTATAAGGTTTTAAATGATTGTTAGATCGTGTTAAGGATTGTTCCTAGGCCATTGTCCACTAATGAGGATGCCCAGTGTCCAAGAAATAAATTGAAGAAATATTTTTCTGATTTAGGACCGATGGATCTCTCGAGATAGATGGAACACCTAATGACTATTGTAGATTAGTATTCATTGTGGTATCTTTTAAAAATCCCTAACTTAACTGAGACATCAGTTGGTAGGATGAGTTCTTGGAATTGTATGACATAGTGACACACAATGTGTTACGATAAAATTATGACTTGCTTGTGATTAATGAAAAGACTACCTTTGATTGCTAAATCCTACATGTATCGATGTTATCTATCTTTTATTGCTTCATCCTAATGATTGAATTAGTAATGCAACCATTGAACAAGTACTCATCTCAATTTGAGTTACGTTGTGGATTATTCTCTTTTTATTCCTGAGTACCATCGAGGTCATGAACCTCATGATTATTTGGCTAAAGCTCATTTCCTATCATATTGTAGTTAGTCCTTGGTGAACAAGCTTTCATCACTCTTTTGTAGATCACTCATTGTTTTTATAAGATAAAACAGTATCCCTTGAGAAAAATTGAATTTTCATCACCATATAGATTATTTAAAGTGAGACTTATAAATAATCGTTATCGAAATGAAGTTGTTTATAAAACACCTTGGAAAACTTAATTGTTTTCATAACAAAGAAAATCTTTGTAAATTTATTTTTGATTCTTATCTAAGAATTAAGCATGAAAATGTTTTTATTATAAACATGATGATAAAATTTTGACGAACTGAGTATTGCATCGTTAATCTTGAAATTGTATATAGTTGCGCGCCTACATACAATTTAGAAGGGACCATGCAAGACTGATTAGTAGTCACCATAAAATTGATTAATAAACACTACATTTTCGTTGAAGTTGTGAAAGATTAAATTTTATGAGATCTGCAAGAAGTGAAAAATAGGGACATATTAATAGGGACACCTACATATGTGCCCGTACTATTTATTCTTCTGAGTCGAATTTACTCATCTATAGATATTGTCTTAATTGACAATTGATATTCCCTTCTTGTCCAATTCTCCCGTGGTGAGATTCTTTGGAAAAGTATATGATTACCGAGTGTTGATACCCGACTGGATGTATCGACGTTCCTATCATTTCTTTTGATTTGATTTCATTTGAATGACCTGGGTAACGATATGAGGAGCTTTCGAATGCGTACTCAAATTATGAAAACATGGAATATATTCATATTCATTAAATGTTTTCATCTGTATCTCATTTGAAATTCTCTCGCGTAGATTATGCGTTGACCTTACTCTTTTAATGGTAGTTGTGTCTCCATATATCCTTGAATTTGTGAAAGATTATGAATTATTATTAGTCTTTTGAGAAATTCATATCTTATCGACGGCAATGAAACTGGAAAGTTGATAGTGCCAGTAGAATGGATTGATTGATTATGACATAACGCCATTGTCTTAATTGATGGGAACTCGAGTAGAATTCCCCTAAATGATAAGATGTTGATTATCAAAAGTGATCTAAATAATTCTTGATGGGTGACCATATCCTGCATTTAGACTTGAAATTATACCGTGAATGGCTATGAACTAGTCATAGATATTATAATCTAGAATGAACTTAAAGTAAATGTAAAAAAAATGTTCATGTTATTTGAGACTTTAGGAGGTATTTGCTGGTGAATTATCTAGACTTTCGTTGTTAAGGCAAGTTGAACATTGGTATTGATTATATTTCCGGTGCTGCACCCGTGGCTTGTGCACTGTACGTCAGTACCATCTAAATTAAAAGAATTACCCTACAACTGAGGGAGTTGTAGGAGAAGACTTTTATTCTACCAAGCTCGTCATCATGAAGAGCTATGGTGTTATCATTTCTTATGTTTATTAATTACTGTGAACTAAGTAAATTGACGATTAAAATCTATATCCACTACCCAAGATGATAGATTTGTTCGATCATTTACAAGGTTCTAGCGTATATTCGAAAATTTGATTCACTGCATGGTTATCATCAACTTCGTGTCAGCGAAAAGATTATCTATTCCAATTACTACATCCAGAACTTGTGATGAACATTATTAGTTTCATGTGATGTCGTTTGGATGGACTAATACACATGTAGCATCCATAAATTTGGTGAATCTCGTGTGTAGGCTGTAATTTGATAAATCCATGCTTGTGATCATTAAGGACCATCTGTTTGTTTGTAAGAATAGGAAGGAGTTAATAATTATTTATAGACTGCCCTGAATTGGCCGAGTAGTGAAAACCTGTACCTTAAATATTTAACATGTGATTAAAGACAAAATCCTTTACATTATTTGACCGTGTGATTAATAAATAATGGAATCTATATTGACTCTTTAAAAATTTGAGCCATTTGAAACTTTGGGTTTTACCAAAAAGAAAGTGCAAATATGTTTTGACAAATGTTTTATCAAAAAGAACTTTTAAGGGATTATTCCCTTATACCCAGAACATTTAACTAAACTCCTATTTAGGGGTAAATGTTTGTGTATGCCTCAAGACAACCTAAGAGGGATTGAGGAAACCATGACTTGAAATTTAAAATGACAATTTTTGCTTGTCAAATAAGAAAATTGTGACCAAAGTATAAACAAAGATTTTTTGAACATTTACGAATCTTACAAATTATTTTCAGTAAATCAACAAAAATCGTGTTAATTAAATTCAAATTTATTCTTTTGAACATTTTCCTATAATTGGAAGAACCGAGAAATTTAAAACTTTTTACGTTTACGTTTCATAAAATTAAATATCTATTATTTAATTACTAGCAATAGTTATCGACGCTTTAGACGTCGGATTGAGTATAACAGATAAAAATGATAGTTGAGAAGAAACTAAAACTCAAAAAATGTGAAGAAATAATTTTTGAATAAATACGGACATGATAATTATTTCATCAGGGAAGATGAATGTAGATATTGACACATAACATAAAAAGGATAAAGAATCAATTAGGATTGTGTTCCTTAATAATGACGGTGCAAAGTAATTTGCCCGAACATTTAGAAATAATTGATGCCTGTAAGAAGGATAATATAAATAATAAAAGGGGGTTCGCGGCTAATGTAAACCATTAGAATTGAGAAGCCGATGGCTCTAAATGATTAAAAGGCCACTTGTGATTGTCTAAATATGGAGGATTGTGAGATATAGTTATGTTGGAATCTTGTAAGTATAAGTATTTTATTCATGACATTTATGATTTAATGTATTTTTATCTGAAGAAGTTGTACTAATGGCAAATTATGAAGGCAGACATAGCCTCATACATTAGTAAACATCTAACTATTGCAAAGATCATCATCTGAATTTGATTCGATTTGGGTCATCGTCGACAGACTGACCAAATCAGCTAATATCATTCCTGTTAATGATGATTCTTGATGAAGAAATTGACTCTTTTGTATTTAAAGGAGTTATATAAGCATGGTGTGCCTGTATCGATCATCTCTATCAAGATCCCCGCTTAGCATCGAATTTCTAGAGGTTTGCTCAGAAGTCATTGGGAACGAACCTTGATGAGAGAGTACTGTGTACCACCCCAATCGAAGGGATGAGGTAATGTAACGATACAAAATACTATAAGTGTTGTTTTATGTTTGAATGATTGACCTTTGGTAATAAACTGTGAAATCGTTTTCCTTTGGAGAGATTATCATTGATAATTATCGTATTAGGATCAAGATTGAATCTTGTGAGGATATATATTAGAGCATCTGTAATCAGGAGTTGGGATGAAGACACCCGACATACACCCATTGTGAGTTGGACATGTCTTTTAGGTTTAAGGTTTCCTATGATGGCGAACCTAACCTTCCAAAAATACTCGACCCGCGAGACCTGAAATGATTGTTGAAATTAGGATCCGATTATTGACTGCCGGTAGTGGACAGGAGGTTATGTGAATATGAAATGTAGATCTTGAAGTGCCAGATGGGTAGCGAAGTTATGCCAAAAATTTTAACCATGGAAAAATGAATTGATGATCTGAAAGATCATGAGATATAAGTCCCCGTTGTATGGGATCATTGAGATGATGTAAAAGATTGGTTTGAATGGCATATAAGCTGGATCTACCCTAGGACGTCAAGAGCTGCGTGAATTATGTTTCGTATATCGAACTTGATAAAATATCAATCAAGTGAAAATCTGATTACTTCTTGATAAAGTTTAGATCGGCGAAAAGTTGCATTCATCAAAAACCCGTGAACATCATGGATAGAGAAAGTAAGTCAACATTAAGCCTGATCTTATTCCCGTAGTTATGTTTGATGAAACTCGCATATTGTAATGGATTACACTTATGAGAAAAGATCGGATGTGGAGGAAATACCCACATGGCTTTAACTCTATATGAAGCGAGTAGTAATATAAGATGATCTTTGAGGACAAAGATCCTGTTTAGGGGTAAATGCTGTGACAATCCGTCAATTTATGGTTTATATTTTATTCTTAAATATTATTTAAAATCATTATTTTAATGTTATATTATGAACTCACTTATTTCTGGGAAGAAATTTGGATTTACGTCTTGAAGTAGCATCGACTACGTCTAAACCGGAGGATTCTACGTTACGTGCTTACGTTTAGATACACCGTTTTGGTGACAGTCCGACATTTCAGGAAATAAATTTATCCGTGAATATTATTTTGGGATTTTAATTTTGAGTTGGTTCATAAACTCACAAATTTATGAGAAGAGATTAGGACTTAAGATTTTAATTTAACGTCCTTTACGACTAAACCGAAAACCTTAGGATTACGTATTTACGTTTTCGAACTCCGTTTTTGATGAGATATTTTTTATTAGATTCCTTTTGTGCCGTTGATTCATAATTTATAAAAACGTTTTTCGTAAAACGACCCGAGGGCACGCAAATCGAGGAAACTAGAATCGAAGAATACCCGTAAATTAGTGGGATGGGACAAAACAAGTTTATCCCACCCCACTCAAAAGAGATGGCCAAAAAAGTACACCACATCATAAGATGTGGCACCCTTTTAGCTAGAAAGCTAACACATGTTAGCATAAGCTTAACATGTAAGCTAACTTAGCTCAAAACCACCAAACCACTTCATTCATACCATTTACACTTAGCAACTCATGCAAACCACTCACCAAACTATCTCGTCTCTCTAAAATTCGTCTAACCATCATCAAAAACAACCCTCATTTGATCTATGTTAGCCATAAAATCATGTGTTACTCATACACATGATGATGCTACTTTGAAGCTTTGAAGATTGGAGGTGATTCTAACATCCAAGGAGAAGATTTGTTGGTGTCATAGGGCTGATTTTCCATGAGAAGTTTATAAAGGTTGGTAGACTTGAAGATGATATTGGTTTATCACAAGTTTTGCCATCAAAATCCAAGCCTTGTTCATCAAAGACTCATCTTTTCATCACTAATGGTGGTATCGAGATTGTTCTTCCTATCCTCTTGTTATTTTGATTATGTAATCTTGTATTTTCTTTATTTATGTATATGTATATGATGATGAATAATGATTAAAAATATTATGTGGGGATTTGGTGTTGATAGATTTGATAAACATGGGTAAAAAGATGGAAAACCACATGTAAAATAGTTAAAATCTTGCTAAATATGATGGCTGTATAAAAACAGTAAGTAACCAAAGGTTAAACTGATAAAATGATAAATTGGAATCCATTTACAGTAAGTGTTAGATGTCATACACATGTGATAGTTGGCCATTTAATGGAATCATCAAAATGAGTGAGATATGATCAAAACAAAATGAGTGTACCAATCTGAATAGTCTGTTTTGTAGGGACTGTTAAGGATAGTTAAACATAGAATGAGCAGTAGCTATAACTAACTTATTTGTAGCACATAATATTAAGTTTGTGCCATCCAAAAGTGAGCTTCTATCTCCTTGTAGAACTCAAGATATGATAAAAATGATGAAGATGAAACTAAAAATCAGATTTTGAAGAATTAATGTTTAATAGTATTATATAAGCACTCAAACTAATATATTATAAAATGTGAATTAAAACCCACTAACTTATAAATTTCATTTATATAAATATGTATAAGGTTAAATAAATGGACACTTTATAAAAATGGTAGTTGAAAAAGATTTATAAGTTATAAAAACTATAAACATGATTTTTACGACTTTTTCGGCTATTACCGTAAAATTAACGTTTTTCGCCAATTAAAACTTAGACGATCAAACCCGTCTAATGTAAAGTTTTTAAAAGTCATATACTGATGTATAAGTAACTAATACAAGTAAAAACCTATAAAATCTGAACTATATGACATACGGACTTTAACGAGCTAAGTTAGCATAATTGGACTAATAATTTAACTAAATAAGTTAAACACTTATAAAAATTACTTATTGGGCTTAACCCATTTGGGCTCAAAATAAAGTATAAATACTGATAATACAAGTATAAAATGGATTAATACAAGTTAATGAACTTATAATAGGCTTATTGGACCTAAAACACGTAAATAGGTAAAACTAGTAAACTAGTAAAAAGTTACCAATACATAAACACTAATGAGTAAATAAGAATATATAAACCCACTTGATCATCATCATATGTACAAAATCATCATATGTATACATAATTGTTATTTTTATAAAGTCATCGGACAAGAGTCTAAGACGAGTATTATTTGTCTAGGTTTCCGTGATTGAAGCACGTACCATACATCCAAATCGCCGATAACCGCCTTCCCACATCAACGTGAGTTCATAGCCTCGCACTCTTTTAAATGTTTTTATAAAATGTTTTATAAACCCGCGAGGGAGATAACATGTTAGTTTTGATAAAATAGGACACCATTTGTCCCGATTGTTTGTTTATTGATTTGGACCCGAATGATTGTATGACCCGATGAATGATTAAATGACCCGATAGATGAAATGAAATGGATTATTAAAGTTAGGTTATGTCACTAAAAGTCCCATTAGCATGAATTGTGAACTACCGGGATTTGGTAGACGCTTATGCATATAATAGTACTATTTGGGGACGATCACCCCAGTTCGCGCCTTGACGGTTGATCCCCGTCGTGCCACATTGATTGGTAAGCGAATTTATGTATGAGAAGATTTACACAAGCGTGATTATTGTGACGACTCGATAATTTAGATGGGCAAATTGAGTTTCGGGCTAGCTACCCGTTGTTTGTTGTAGTAAGGTAACAATGTCATGCAGCTTATAATAATCCAAAATAACGAAATACTGCTATACGCACTAAATTACGATATATTGCCTGACTAGCAATACGGGGTCTTACTATTGATATTATGTTCGTGTTTTGGTTTTTCATAACCATATTCATATAACGGTTTTTATTTCTATACAACGTTATAAAACGTATTGTATGATATTTTTACGATATTAGTTCGTATAATGGTTTTGAAGGCGAAAGCCTATATTATGATTTTGATAAGGATTTGTATAAAATGATTTTGGCTATTTTGTGGCCTATTACAAAGATTTGTACAAAATGATTTTCGGTAATAATTTTATACCGATGTTATATTGATGGAATTTATTAAACTCTATGAATTCACTCGGCGTTATCGCTGACCTTTTCTTTTAACATGTTTTATCTCAGGTACTTGAAGGTAATTCTCGGGAAGACAACAAGAATTCATGGCCCGCACTTAAACAACAATTTCCATTCAAATGCTTTGTATAAATTGTATGAAATATTATGACTTGGGACCTATGTAAATTTTATATTTATGAATGGAAATGCTTTATTATTAAACGACGCGATTTTTAAGCGTTGTCTATGATGTGAGTAATGTGCTATCCCGTAACACCAACGAGTCTTCTGCTGTATTGAATTGAGTAAATTTGGGGGTGTTACACCATGACTCTACTTTGGTAGGTCAAATACCTATTCTAGAGGAGGGCAGATTGGAACCATACACATTGATGGAATTGACTGCTGTCTGCATTAGCTTGCAAAATCAAAATGCAGACTTGGTACAAGCAGTCAGTACACAAGGCCTTGAACTCAAGCAATTGAGGGAGAGGATTTTTATTTTGGAGGATTCTAATACTAGGCGTGGACTGGAGGAATCTTCCAAAGGGGAGGATGAGCAGATCCATGTGAGTGACAAAGGCTCACATGATGGAGAATCTTTGGGTGTTGCTGAAGCCCTCACTGAATTGAAGAAGCAATCAGGTTTTGATACATCTCTGGTTACTCCTACAAATTTGAACTTGTCTTTTACAGCAATGATGGAGCAGTTCACAAGAGGCGCTGAGACAAGTAAGTTGGGCGTTGATAAGCAAAATTTGAACGCTGATACACCAAGTGCTGACAGGAGTAAATTGGGTGCTGACACAAGGAATTTGAGCGTTGACAGACCTGCAGATATGGTTGATGTATTCCAGTCATCAGCTATCATCAAAGAAGTGTCTTCATAGGTACCATCATCATCCTTACCCATCATTGATCCATTAGATAAGGGTAAAGGAATCATGGTAGAAGTAGAAGTTCCAAAGGATGCAGCCCAAGTAGAGTTTAAATCAAGGTTGGGTGCACAACTTGTGGAACAAGAGATAAAGAAGGTTGGTGAATCACCATTTGTTGTCACTTTTGAGGAACAAGAAGGAAGTGATGAAGGAAGTTCAGATTCAAGTGTGATGATAATTGAACAACCAGAAAGACTTGAATATGGTGATGACTTGGCAAGAGAGAAGCTTAGAGAGTTGAAATTGCAAGTAGACTATGATATGCCAGAAGTTGCTCAGATGTACCATGCTTGGGAGAATAGGATTATGGAGAATCCAGATTTGACAATTTCAGACCATATTTGGGGATTGGAGATTCTTCTAAGAGTTCAAAGAGACTGCAAGGTAATTTTGAAGCATAAGGCTAGCAATGTTTTCTCACTGCTGAAGAGGGATAAAAAGGAGCTTTATTACATGTTAGTCAGATGTCATGGAACTGGATGGACCTTTAAGAAATTGCAGGGATTGTCCTTTGAAGAATTGGAGTACAAGGCTTATCCCATTTGGGCAAGAGTGCAGGAAATGAACACTCTTAGACTTCTTTCAGATGCGAGGAAAGAAGAACTTACAGAAGAGATGAAGATTCAGAAGGCAATGATTGTTCCAAGGCCTTTGAAGAAGGGAGTCCCACTTGAGTTTCCTAAAGATCTAAATAAATTGGTTCCCAGTGAAGCTGTTCTTAGAAGGAGTATTAAGCTCTCACCCATGTAAGCTTCAGATATGGTACAAGTGTTACCTCTTGATGCCAGAAACCCTATCATTAGCTATGAAGAAGATGCAAGTGGGTTTTGGAAGATTGGCAGATATGGGAAAGAGGTACACACATTTACTACTCTTATGTCTCTCTTTGCAAGTATGGATAGAGAAGACTTGGCAGAACTTTGGAGGTTGTTGATGGCCAAGTATGAGACTGAAGCACCTACATCAGTCAATGGAATAAAGATTTGGTCAACATTCAAGAGAATGTGTGCACTAGAAGAAGAAGATCCTGTTTGGAAGGATCTTGAGGATGATATCAGTGGTCTTCAATGGCGTTTGTATTCAACTGCTGGTGTGTATTATTTGAGATCTACAAAGTTTGCTGAGTATCTTCTTGTAGATGTTGAGTATCCCATGTCCAGAGAAGTTTTGGACAAGATGAAGACAACACAGCTGGAGATTGACTATTCAAGTGACGTGGCCAAAGATTTGATTAGGCATGTTTATTACTAATATGATAAGATTTGTAAGATTCCTCCTAGTTCTTAATTTTTATTCAGAAACTTGTTACTAGAGTAGATATCAAGTTTAGAGGAGGATTGTTGGGAATAAAATGTAGCCAGTACACTTGAACGCTGACAAGAAGAAAACAAGCATTGATAAGAAGAAAACAAACGTTGACAGGAAGAAGTCAAGCGTTGATAGGTTGAAGACAAGCACTGATGGAAAGATATGGTCTACGCGTATTATGTTTCTAGTTTGTTTCTAGTATAGATAGGATCAACAATGTATTTTCTACAATTATCTTTACCTAGAATAGCTGATACGTAGACTCTTGTACAAGGCTTCTTATGTCTATAAAAGAAAACCTTTAAGTTATGTTTCATATAAGTTTTTCATACGTTTAACACTTTCATTGTAAGCAAGTGTGTTATTATCAATCAAGTGAAAGTTTGTTTTACAACTGTTTGTGTGTTCTTGTTTGAGTGTTAATTCCGCATAACACTTAAATTGTTTTATACATAAACAAAGTTCCTCTACGTGTTTAAAAATGATCTAATCTTGTTTACACAAGCAAATCGATCTAAGTTTGGGATCAACATGGAAGTCGTATGTTGTTGTGGATCGGGACTTAAACTGTTTTGTTCAAGTGTCATTTCTTGTAATTCATCAAATCGAATGTTAATGGTCTCGACAATCATTTTTGTTCTCTTGTTGTATACTCTATATCCCTTAGACTGAGTTGCATATCTCACAAGAATACATGCATCACCTTTCTCTTTCATCTTATCCAAATTTTCACCATCTCGAATAATGTAACAAGTACATCCAAAAACATGAAGGTGTTTGAGTGAAGGTTTTAGATCATGAATTATGTGATATAGTGTCTTTTCGTGTCTTGGGATAATTAAGGATCGGTTTTGTGTGTAGCATCCGGTTGACACGGCTTCGGCCCAAAAGTATATTGGAAGTTTTGAATCGGATAGTAATGTTCGAGCAGCCTCAACTAAAGTACGGTTTCGTCTTTCAACAACGCCGTTTTGTTCGGGTGTTCGAGCAATAGATGTTTCATGTTCAATTCCTTCGGCTTCAAAATAATTTCTCAAATTTGAATTCAAAAATTTTGTACCTGTGTCAGTATGAACCACTTTAACTTGAGCTTGAAGACCACGTTGTATTAGTTTAAGGAAGCTGATGAGAACTTCGGTGTTTCATCCTTGGATCTCAAGAAGTGAGTCCATGTGTACCTTGAGTAATCATCGACAATTACCAGAATATATTTCTTTCCATTGATACTATGAACACGCATGGGACCCCACAGATCCATATGGAGAAGATCTAACCGTCCTTTTACGCTCGGTGTAGTTTTTGTCTTGAAACTACTCCGTTTAGCTTTACAAAGTTCACAAGAAGAACAAAGATGATCTTTGATGAATTTCAAACTTGGAAGGCCTCTCACAGTATCTTTCTTGGAAAGCAAGTTGATGTTATCAAAATTAAGATGAGATAAATGTTGATGTCATAACCATGCCTGAGTCGATGAAGCTTTAGCCATGAAGCAAATTGGAGTTGATGAAGTGGTGTCTTGAAGTGAAATTGTGTAAAGATCAGTACCCCGTGTACCGGTAAGTAAGTCATTCCCATCATAATCATGAACAAAACATGTCTTCTTTCTGAAAGCAACCTCCAAATCCGCATCACAGAATTGACCAAACGAGAAAAGTTTGTGATTGAGCCCTTCGACGTAGTATACCCTTTTAATCGTGATATTCCCCTGAACCAAATCTCCATATCCTAGGATCGGTGCAAATTGATCATTTCCGAATCGGACCGTACCCAGGAACTTCTCCACGAAGTTAATTAGAAGCTTGAGATTCCCCGTCATGTGCTTCGTGCATCCGGAGTCCAGTATGAAGAGAATTATTTGTATCACCTGCAGAAGAGTTAGAACACTATGGAGCATTTGCGAAATTGTATACCACAGTAGTTGTGATAGTAGAATCATTAGTGTCCTTATCAACATTTAAAGACATACTAACACTCGTTGTCACATTTTATGTTCTATCTTTAGGCATCCATTTATATCTGGGAGGACATTGATTAGCAAACAACCATTTCCAAGACTTGCTACCAGACTCATATAATTCCTTAATTCTGCTTCTAGGTTTCTTAGTGGTAGATTTTGATGCATTACTTTTCTTAGTGGGGGTTGCACCAGAATGGTTCACTTTGCGTTTGGGTTTACTAGCTCTAATAGGCATCGCAACTTGCTTCTTAGTTCTAGTATCTACGCCTTTGACATTATTCATAGCACACATAGGATGATTAGCATTAGCACACTTTCCACATTTGACACAAACAAATTTTACATTCATAGCATTCAAATCATTCACATCATTCAAATCGTCATTACATGCGATTACAGACTTTTTATTCTTAAAAACATTCAAATTCCTAGGGTGTTCTTCTACTTCCTTCATCTTCCCTTGATTCTTGTGTTTCCAGACCTTATCATTCACTTGAGTGCTCTTAAGCTGAGGCCGGCTAATACTAGTAGTGGAGACTATTCCTGTAGTAGAAGACACACGAATATTAGTGTTTCTAGAAGTCTGAGGCGATTGAGTAACTTTGTTTGTGGGCTTAGTGTTCATTCTATACATCCCTGGTTTAATCACATTATTGTGCTTAACGCTCGGTGCTATGACATTCGTCCTTATGTGTTGATTATGTGGTAACCTTTCCTTTCCATCCATCTTGGGGGCAAACACAGGTTTTGCAAACGAAGAATTTGATAAAGCAGATGGTTTTCCCAAGATAGAGGATCTATTCTCTGTAGAGGCATTGGGTTGTCTAACAACATGTTTCTTAATGCTAGGTTCCACAACTTTCCCACCCATTTTAGCAACGAGTTTCTGCAACTCTGCTATCGCTTTGCCCCTGTCTTGTAACTGAGCTTTCAACCCTTTAATTTCCAAATTCTGTTCATTCATTTCTCAAAACGTTTTGGAAAGTTTTTCTTGCAAGTTATTATCATGTGGAAAACTACCAACATCTTTTTGCAAAGCAAGTTCAAGAGAATGACAATCTTTTTGAAGGAAATCAGTTTTGTGATGAAGTAACTCAAAAGCCTTTTTATCAACATTTTCTTTACGTTTCGAAAGCTCAATTTCAAGACGCTCACATTCTTTGATTTTATCAAGATATTTGCATGCAACATCAGAATAATCATCAATATCAGCACAAGATGTAAAATAAGCACACATAACATCTTTAGAAACGCATTCTTGCAAGAGTAAATCATATTCATCTTAAAATTCTCCATTTGAAGATCATCAATGTTTTTCTCAATAGATTCAACATATTTTAAAATCATCAGACATTTCAGTCCGAATGAACTCCTCAAACTGAAGAACAGTTTCTTTAATTAATGCCGTATTTGGGATTAATAGTTCTTTCACAAGCAAGGTAATATCTTGAGGAATCGGGCGTTTCCACTCATCATTTTCATGTTTTTCCCAATCTCTTTTAACAATAGATTTAACATTATCTATGTAACACCCCCAAATTTATACAACTCAATTCAGCGGAAGACTCGTTGGTGTTACGGGATAGCACATCACTCACATCATAGACAACGCTTAAAAATTGCGTCGTTTAATAATAAAGCATTTCCATTCATAAATATCAAATTTACATAGGTCCCAAGTCATATTATTTCATACAAAGTTTTACAAAGTATTTTAATGGAAAATATAGTTTAAGTGTGGGCCATGAATTCTTGTTGTCTTTCTGAGAATTACCTTCAAGTACCTGAGATAAAACATGTTAAAAGAAAAGGTCAGCGATAACGTCGAGTGAATTCATAGAGTTTAATAAAATCCATCAGTATAATATCAGTATAAAAATATTACTGAAAATCATTTTGTACGAATCTTTGTAATAGGCCATAAAATAGCCAAAATCATTTTATACAAATCTTTATCAAATCATAATATATGCATTTTCCTTAAAAACCATTATACGAATCATTGTCGTTAAAAACACCATACAATACGTCTTATGACGTTGTATGAAAATAAAAACCGTTATATGAATATGGTTATGAAAACCAAAACACTAACATAATATCAATATTATGACCCTGTATTGCTAGTCAGGCAATACATCGTAATTTGGTGCGTCTAGTAGTATTTCGTTAGTTTGGATTATTATAAGCCGTATGACATTGTTACCTTACTAAAACAAACAACGGGTAGCTAACCCGATACTCAATTTTCCCATCTAAAGTAGCGTGTCGTCACAAAGGTCACGCTATGTAAATCTTCTCATACATAAATTCGCTTACCAATCAATGTGGCACGACGGGGATCAACCGTCAAGGCGCGAACTGGGGTGATCGTCCCCAAATAGTACTATTATATGCATAAGCGTCTACCAAATCCCGGTAGTTCACAATTCATGCTAATGGGACTTTTAGTGACATAACCTAACTTTAATAATCCATTTGATTTCATCTATCGGCTCTTTTAATTATTTATCGGGTCATACAATCGGGTCATACAATCATTCGGGTCCAAATCAATAAAAAAACAATCGGGACAAATGGTGTCCTATTTTATAAAAACTAACATATTATCTCCCTCGCGGGTTTATAAAACATTTCATAAAAACATTTAAAAGAGTGCGAGGCTATGAACTCACGTTGATATGGGAAGGCGGGTTATCGGCAATTCGGTCGTACGGTACGTGCTTCAATCACGGAAACCTAGACAAATAATACTCGTCTTAGACTCATGTCCAATGACTTTATAAAAATAACAATTATGTATACATATGATGATTTTATATATATGATGATCAAGTGGGTTTATATATTCTCATTTACTTATTTTAGTGTTATGTGTTGGGAATTTTCCAAGACTAGTTATACTAGTTCAATCTTGTTTATATTTTGAAGCCCAATGGGCCTATTACAAGCCCAATACTATTCATTAGTCCAATTATACTTTTATTATCAGTATTTATACTTTATATGTTGGGCCTAAATGGGTTAAGCCCAATAAATAAGTTTATAAGTGTTTTAGTCCATTTTGTTGTATTATTAGTCCAATCTCGTTAACTTAGCCCGTTAATGTCCGTATGTTATATAGTTCGGGTTTTATCGGTTTTTACTTGTTATATATGTTTATATATCAGTATATTAGTTTTATAAAGTTTACATTAGACGGGTCCAACCATCTAAGTTTTATTTAACAAAAACGTTAATTTTACGGTAATAGCCGAAAAAGTCGTAAAAATCATGTTTATAGTTTTATAACTTATATAACTTATCAAACTATCATTTTTATAAAAAGTCCATTTATTTATCCTTATTCATGTTTATATAAATGTATTATATAAGTTAGTGGGTTTTAATTCACATTTTATATTATTTTTAGTTGAGTGCTTATATAATACTATTATACTTTAATTTCCAAAATCTGATTTTTATTTTCATCTTCACCAAAACTGCCATATCTAGAGTTCTATATGGAGATAGAAGCTCAAATTTTTATCACATAAACTATATGATATGTGCTCCATTTAACTCTACTATAGCTACTGTTGAATCAGCCTCTAAGTATTTTCTAAAAATCGTCCAAAACAGTGAACTCAGATTGGTACTCTAAACTTGTTTTGATCATATCTCACTCATTACAATGATTCCATTGCATGGCCAACTCTCACATGTGTACAAGACCCATAGCTTTCTGTAAATCCATTAATCTATGCCATTTTTATCAGTTCATCATTTGATTCTTTACTGTTTTATACAGCCAACAAATTTAAACAAGATTCTAGCCTTGTTTCTTATAGTTTTTCATCTTTTTAAGCATGTTTATCAACACCGAATCCCCACACAATATTTTTAATCATCATTCATCATCATATACATATACATAAGTGAAAGAATTACAAGATTACATAATAAAAAATAACGAGAGGATGAGGAGGACACTCTTTATACCACCAAGTTGATGTAGGTTGTGATTTGGACATGGATTTTGATGGAGAAACTTGTGAATAACCAAGACCGTCTTCAAGACCACTATTCTTCATGAACACCTTGTGGAAAATCAGCCCCAAGACTCCATGGAAACTCCTCCTTGGATGTTATAATCACCTCCAATCAATATATCTTCAATGGGTTTCTATCATATGCAAGTTATACGATTTGTGGTAGAAATTTTTGGATGAATGGTGGTGGTGATGATAAATGGGACGGCACAAACAAGAGAGAAGGAGAGAGTTGTAAGTTGTTTTTGCATGAAGAAATGAGAGCTAGTGGTAATGGTGAAGTGGTTTTGTGAGGAAGTAGCTTAACTTGTAAGCTTAGCTTACAAGTGTAAGCTTTTAGCTACAATTTGGACACATCATGGGATGTATGGCTAGTTAGGCCGGTTTTGAGTGGGGGTGGGACAAGTTTCCTACTTGTCTCATCCCCATTTATTTACGGGTACTCCTCGATTCTATTTTCCTCGATTTGCGTGCCCTCGGGTCGTTTTACGAAAAACGTTTTTATAAATTATAAATCAACGGCACCAAATGAATCTAATAAAAATTGTTTCATCAAAAACGGAGTTCGAAAACGTAAATACGTAATCCTAATATTTCCGGTTTAGTCGTAAAGGACGTTAAAATAAAATAATAAGTCCTAATCTCTTCTCGTAAATTTGTGAGTTTATGAACCAACACAAATTTAAAACTCCAAAATAATATTCACGGATAATTTATTTCCTGAAATGTCGGACTGTCACCAACGACGGTGTATGTAAACGTAAGCACGTAACGTTGAATCCTCCGGTTTAGACGTAGTCGACACTACTTCAAGACGTAAATCCAAATTTCTTCCCAAAATTAAGTGAGTTCATATTATAACATTAAAATAATATTTTCAAATAATTATCTGAGAATAAAATATCAACCATAAATTGACGGATTGTCATAGCATTTACCCCTAAACAGGATCTTTGTCCTCAAAGATCATCTTACTACTCACTTCTTATAGAGTTAAAGCCATGTGGGTATTCCCTCCACATTCGGTCTTTTCTCACAAGTGCAATCCATTACAATACGCGAGTTTCATCAAACATAACTACGGGAATAAGATCAAGCTAAATGTTGACTTACTTTCTCTATCCATGATGTTCACGGGTTTCTGATGAATGTAACTTTTCGCCGATCAAAGCTTTACTAAGAAACAATCAGATTCTCACTTGATAGACATTTTATCAAGTTTGATATACGAAACATAATTCATGCAGCTCTTGAAGTCCTAGGGTAGATCCAGCTTATATGCCTTTCAAACCAATCTTTTACATCATCTCAATGGTCCCATACAACGGGGACTTATATCCCATGATTTGTCAGATCATGAATTCATTTTTCCAAGGTTAAAAATTGTGGCATAACTTCGCTACCCATCTGGAACTTCAAGATCTACATTTCATATTCACATAACCTCTTGCCCACTACCGGCAGTCAATAATCAAATCCTAATTTCAACAATCATTTCAGATCTCGCGGGTCGGGTATTTTGTAAGGTTAGGTTCGCCATCATAGGAAACCTTAAACCTAAAAGACATGTCCAACTCACAATGGGTGTATGTCGGGTGTCTTTATCTCAACTCCTGCTTACAGATGCTCTAATATTTAGATCCTAACAAGATTCGATCTCGATCCTAATACGATGATTATCAATGGTAATCCTTCCAAAGGAAAGCGATTATACGATTTATTACCAAAGGTCATTCATTCAAACATAAAATAGCACTTATATTACTTTGTATCGTTACTTTACCTCGTCCCTTCGATTGGGGTGGTACATAGTACTCTCATCAAGGTTCGTTCTCAATGATTTCTAAGCAAATCTCTAGAAATTCGATGCGAAGCGAGGATCTTGATATAGATGTTCGATACAGGCACTCTATGTTTACATAACTCTTTTGCATTTATCATTAACGGGAATGATATTAGCAGATTTGGTCAGTCTGTCGACGATGACCCAAATCGAATCAAATCCAGATGATGACCTTTGCAATAGCTAGACGTTAACTAATGTATGGGGCGATGTCTGCCTTCATAATTTGCCATCAGTATAACTTCTTCTGATAATGATACATTAAATCAGAAATGACAGGAATAGAATACTTATACTTACAAATTCCAACATAACTATATCTCTAAATTTCCATATTTAGACAATCACAAGTGGAATTTTAAAACATTTAACGCCATCGGCTTCTCAATTTTTAATGGTTCACATTAGCCGCGAACCACTTTTTATTATCTATATTATCCTTTTTACAATCATCGGCTATTTTTAAATTGTTCGGCAATTTATTTTGCACCTTCATTATTAAGGAACATGTCCTAATTGGTTCTTTATCTTTTATACATAATGTGTCAGTAATTACGTTCACTTTCTTGGTGAAATAAATATCATAACCGTATTTATTCAAAATTCTTTCTTTATATTTTCTAAGTTTTAGTTTTGTCTCGACTATCATTTTTATCAGTTTTACTTAATCTGACGTTTTAAAGCGTCGATAATTATTACAACTAATTAAATAAATATTTAATTTTTATGAAACGTAAACACAAAAAGTTTTTGGAATTTCTCAGTTTGTCCAATTATATAAAGGTGTTCAAAATAAATTTTGAATTTAATTAATACGATTTTTGTTGATTTATCGAAAATGATTATTAAGATTCGTAAGTGTTCGAAAAATCTTTGGTTACACTTTGGTCAAAATTTTCTTATTTGAAAAGCAAAAATTGTCGTTTCAAATTTTAAGTCATGGTTTAAATGGTTTCCTCAATCCTTCTTAGGTTGTCTTAAGGTATGCAAAAACATTTACCCCTAAACAGGAGTTTAGTTAAATGGTTTGTGTATAAGGGAATAATCCCTTAAAACCCTTTGTTAAAACATTTGTCAAAATATATTTGCACTTTCTTTTTAGTATAACTCAAAGTCTTAAATGACTTCTAAATTTTGAAGAGTCAATTTATATTCCATTATCTATTAATCACATGGTCAAATCATGTAAATGATTAAGTCTTAAGTCATATGTTAAATATTCAAGGTACAGATTTTCATTGTTCGGCCAATTCAGGGCAATCTATAAATAATTATTAACTCCTTCTTATACTTATAAACAAACAAATGGTCCTTAATGATCGCAAGCATGAATTTATCAAATTACAGCCTTCACACGTGATTCACCAAATTTATGATTGCTACATGTGCATAGGTCAATCCAAACGACATAACGTGAAACTCATAATGTCCATTACAAGTTCTGGATGTGGCGATTGGAATAGATAATCTTTTCCGCAGATGCGAAGTTGATGATAACCATGTCGTGGATCAAATCTTTAAAACATAGACTAGAACCTTGTAAATGATCGAACAAATCTTCCATTTCGAGTTATGGATATCATTTTCGATTGTAAATTTACTCAGTTCACAGTAATCTATAAATATAAGGAATGATAACACCATAGCTCTTCATGATGACGAGTTCGGTAGAATAAAATCTTTCTCCGACAACTCTCTCAGTTGTACGGTAATTCCTTAAATTCAGGTGGTGCTGACGTACAGTGCACAAGCCACAAGTGCAGCACCGGAAATATAATCAATACCAATTTCAACTTGCCTTAATGGCAAAAGTGTAGGTAATTCATAAACAAATACTTACTAAAGTTTCAGATAACATAAACATCTTTTAATAAAATCATATTAGGTTCTTTCTAGATTATAATATCTATAACTAATTCACAACCATTCACAATATAATTTCAAGTCTAAATACAGGATATGGTCATCCATCAAGAATTATTTAGATCACTTTTGATGATCAACATCTTATCATTTAGGGGAATTCTACTCGAGTTCCCATCAATTAAGACAATGTCGTCATGTCATAATCAATCAATCCATTCTACTGGCACTATCAACTTTCCAGTTTCATTATTATTGATAAGATGTGAACTTCTCAAAAGACTAATAATAACTCATAATCCTTCACAAATTCAAGGATATCAGGAGACATAACTAACCTTAAAAGAGTAAGGTCAACGCATAATCTACGGGAGAGAATTTCAAATCAGATACAGACGAAAACATTTAACGAATATGAATATATCCCATGTTTTCATAATTTGAGTACGCATTCGAAAGCTCCTCGGATCGTTACCCAGGTCATTCAAATGAAATCAAATCATAAGAAATGATAGGAACGTTGATACATTCAGTCGGGTATCAACACTCGGTAATCAGATACTTTTCCTAAGAATCTCACTACGGGAGAATTGGACAAGAAAGAATTGTCAATTGTCAAATAAGACAATTTCCACAGATGAGTAAATTCGACTCAGAAGAATAAATAGTACGGGCACATATGTAGGTGTCCCTATCAATATGTCCCTATTTTTCACTTCTTACAGACCTCATAAAATTTAATCTTTCACAATCTTCAAAGAAAATGTAATGTTTATTAACAATTTTATGGTGACTACTATTCAGCCTTGCATGGTCCATTCCAAATTGTATGTAGGCGCGCAACTATATACAATTTCAAGATTAACGATGCAATACTCAGTTCGTCAAAACTTTACCATAACACATTACGTGTCACTATGTCATACAATTCTCAGAACTCATCCTACCAACTGATGTCACAGTTAAGTTAGGGATTATTTTTAAAAGATACCACAATGAATACTAATCTACAAGAGTCATTAGGTGTTCTACCTGTCCTGGAAGATCCATCGGTCCCAATTTAGAAGAAGATTTCTTCAATTTATTTCTTGGACACTGGACATCCTCATTAGTGGAAAATGGCCTACGAACAACCCTTAACACAAACTAAAAATCATTTAAAACCTTATAATTCAATCACAGAACTTAACAACTTCCTCCTAACAATCTCATATTCCATACAAGTTAAATTTTACTTTATTCAAGTTTCAACCTTATTTATAAACCTTAATAGGGCAATAAAAGCTCGATATGAATCAACACTTAATTTCTAATCCTATAACTCCTTTATCAATAGTTATCAAATGAGTCACTAATATGAAATGACTCGATCATTTGATTAAACTTCTCGAAAAGGTACTAGTGGCATGAGGCTTTTGGGTAATGGTTCCAATGACAGCCTCAAGTGCAACATTCACCCTTTCGATTTCAATTTAAGAATTGGATGACAACGAATCATATGACATCTTTCCAGGTGATAACGTTTTGTCAAACTCCACTCTATAAGGAAAGATCGTCATGACATCGATATCAGATATAATCTCGCCAATTCTTCTTCAACATCACAATCAACTAATATCTACATTTCTATGAATATCAACCATTTGTTGGGATCATAAATATCCGCAACTTTGTTTAGATCTAGGATAGCTAGAATTCCTACGAGAATAGCTTAGATTAATTTACTAGGGGATTTAGGGTACATTGTGACAATTTACGTCGTATAAATACCTCGTATAAATATCAAAATAATCATCAAACAATCATGTAATAAAATTACATCATATATATATAATCCAAATTATATATATATATATATATATTAAAATAACACTTCTCAGTCTGGCCTTGTCGGTAACTCGGGAATTCTTCGGCACCGTTATAGTCAAAAGATTTTTAGACATTTTTAGAAAAATGTTTATAGTTAAAAGATTTTGAAATGTTTTATTCAAAACCTTGGTTTTAAAAATCTTTCGTTCTCTATAACGAGAGCTCTGGTACCAAACTGTAACACCCCCAAATTTATACAACTCAATTCAGCGGAAGACTCATTGGTGTTACGGGATAGCACATCACTCACATCATAGACAACGCTTAAAAATCGCGTCGTTTAATAATAAAGCATTTCCATTCATAAATATCAAATTTACATAGGTCCCAAGTCATATTATTTCATACAAAGTTTTACAAAGTATTTGAATGGAAAATATAGTTTAAGTGCGGGCCATGAATTCTTGTTGTCTTCCCGAGAATTACCTTCAAGTACCTGAGATAAAACATGTTAAAAGAAAAGGTCAGCGATAACGCCGAGTGAATTCATAGAGTTTAATAAAATCCATCAATATAATATCAGTATAAAAATATTACTGAAAATCATTTTGTACGAATCTTTGTAATAGGCCATAAAATTGCCAAAATCATTTTATACAAATCTTTATCAAATCATAATATAGGCATTTGCCTTAAAAACCATTATACGAATCATTGTCGTTAAAAACACCATACAATACGTCTTATGACGTTGTATGAAAATAAAAACCGTTATATGAATATGGTTATGAATACCAAAACACGAACATAATATCAATAGTATGACCCTGTATTGCTAGTCAGGCAATACATCGTAATTCGGTGCGTCTAGTAGTATTTCGTTAGTTTGGATTATTATAAGCCGCATGACATTGTTACCTTACTAAAACAAACAACGGGTAGCTAACCCGATACTCAATTTACCCATCTAAAGTAGCGTGTCGTCACAAAGGTCACGCTATGGAAATCTTCTCATACATAAATTCGCTTACCAATCAATGTGGCACGACGGGGATCAACCGTCAAGGCGCGAACTGGGGTGATCGTCCCCAAATAGTACTATTATATGCATAAGCGTCTACCAAATCCCGGTAGTTCACAATTCATGCTAATGGGACTTTTAGTGACATAAACTAACTTTAATAATCCATTTGATTTCATCTATCGGGTCCTTTAATCATTTATCGGGTCATACAATCGGGTCATACAATCATTCAGGTCCAAATCAATAAACAAACAATCGGGACAAATGGTGTCCTATTTTATAAAAACTAACATATTATCTCCCTCGCGGGTTTATAAAACATTTCATAAAAACATTTAAAAGAGTGCGAGGCTATAAACTCACGTTGATATGGGAAGGCGGGTTATCGGCAATTCGGTCGTACGGTACGTGCTTCAATCACGGAAACCTAGACATATAATACTCGTCTTAGACTCATGTCAAATGACTTTATAAAAATAAAAATTATGTATACATATGATGATTTTATATATATGATGATCAAGTGGGTTTATATATTCTCATTTACTTATTTTAGTGTTATGTGTTGGGAATTTTTCAAGACTAGTTATACTAGTTCAATCTTGTTTATATTTTGAAGCCCAATGGGCCTATTACAAGCCCAATACTATTCATTAGTCCAATTATACTTTTATTATCAGTATTTATACTTTATATGTTGGGCCTAAATGGGTTAAGCCCAATAAATAAGTTTATAAGTGTTTTAGTCCATTTTTTTGTATTATTAGTCCAATCTCGTTAACTTAGCCTGTTAATGTCCGTATGTTATATAGTTCGGGTTTTATCGGTTTTTACTTGTTATATATTTTTATATATCAGTATATGAGTTTTATAAAGTTTACATTAGACGGGTCCAACCATCTAAGTTTTATTTAACAAAAACGTTAATTTTACGGTAATAGCCGAAAAAGTCGTAAAAATCATGTTTATAGTTTTATAACTTATAAAACTTATCATACTATCATTTTTATAAAATGTCCATTTATTTATCCTTATACATGTTTATATAAATGTATTATATAAGTTAGTGGGTTTTAATTCACATTTTATATTATTTTTAGTTGAGTGCTTATATAATACTATTATACTTTAATTTCCAAAATCTGATTTTTATTTTCATCTTCACCAAAACTGCCATATCTAGAGTTCTATATGGAGATAGAAGCTCAAATTTTTATCACATAAACTAAATGATATGTGATCCATTTAAGTCTGCTATAGCTACTGTTGAATCAGCCTCTAAGTATTTTCTAAAAATCGTCCAAAACAGTGAACTCAGATTGGTACTCTAAACTTGTTTTGATCATATCTCACTCATTACAATGATTCCATTGCATGGCCAACTCTCACATGTGTACAAGACCCATAGCTTACTGTAAATCCATTAATCTATGCCATTTTTATTAGTTCATCATTTGATTCTTTACTGTTTTATACAGCCAACAAATTTAAACAAGATTTTAGCCTTGTTTCTTATAGTTTTTCATCTTTTTAAGCATGTTTATCAACACCAAATCCCCACACAATATTTTTTATCATCATTCATCATCATATACATATACATAAGTGAAAGAAATACAAGATTACATAATCAAAAATAACAAGAGGATGAGGAGGACAATCTTTATACCACCAAGTTGATGTAGGTTGTGATTTGGACATGGATTTTGATGGAGAAACTTGTGAATAACCAAGACCATCTTCAAGACCACCATTCTTCATGAACACCTTGTGGAAAATCAGCCCCAAGACTCCATGGAAACTCCTCCTTGGATGTTATAATCACCTCCAATCAATATATCTTCAATGGGTTTCTATCATATGCAAGTTATATATATGTTTTGTGGTAGAAATTTTTGGATGAATGGTGGTGGTGATGATAAATGGGACGGCACAAACAAGAGAGAAGGAGAGAGTTGTAAGTTGTTTTTGCATGAAGAAATGAGAGCTAGTGGTAATGGTGAAGTGGTTTTGTGAGGAAGTAGCTTAACTTGTAAGCTTAGCTTACAAGTGTAAGCTTTTAGCTACAATTTGGACACATCATGGGATTTGTGGCTAGTTAGGCCGGTTTTGAGTGGGGGTGGGACAAGTGTCCCACTTGTCTCATCCCCATTTATTTACGGGTACTCCTCGATTCTAGTTTCCTCGATTTGCATGCCCTCGGGTCGTTTTACAAAAAACGTTTTTATAAATTATAAATCAACGGCACAAAACGAATCTAATAAAAATTGTTTCATCAAAAACGGAGTTCGAAAACGTAAATACGTAATCCTAAGATTTCCGGTTTAGTCGTAAAGGACTATAAAATAAAATAGTAAGTCCTAATCTCTTCTCGTAAATTTGTGAGTTTATGAACCAACACAAATTTAAAACTCCAAAATAATATTCACGGATAATTTATTTCCTGAAATGTCGGACTGTCACCAAAGACGGTGTATGTAAACGTAAGCACGTAACGTTGAATCCTCCGGTTTAGACGTAGTCGACGCTACTTCAAGACGTAAATCCAAATTTCTTCCCAAAAATAAGTGAGTTCATATAATAACATTAAAATAACATTTTCAAATAATTATCTGAGAATAAAATATCAACCATAAATTGACGGATTGTCACAATCTATGTGGTGTTTAAGAATACCTAATGTTTTCCTACTCTTGCTTTTGGACTCATCTAGAGGAAGGTAGTTCATGTATTTGTAAACATTAGATTTCTTAGGGGCAAACGCTTTCTTCCGTTGAATTCTCTTTTGTTTGCATTCTAAAAACACTTCCTCACGGGTTTTCTGAGTTTGTTTGTTGAAAAGACCATAAAGACTATTCATGTAAGCATAATTATATGGTTTCACAAACTCCTTATTGACAAGTGGTCGACTATCATCATCCCAAAGGGCAGTCTCTTCACTATCGGCACTTACAGGCATGCAATCAAGATCGGTCCTTTCAGTCTCATCAAGATAAAGACGCGGGTTCGCAGCTTGAGCTTTGGCAAGGTACTCAGGACTTGCAAAGCTAGCTTGACCCTTAAACATCGACGGAGGTGCTATCATTCTTACAGTTTGAATAGAATCATGTGTTTTATAAACAATTTTCTTCAAAAATTCGACTTGTTCTTCTAGTTTCGTTACTTTTTTGGTTTCTTTATCATATCTAATTTTGAAGTCTTGTTTTAACGCATCTACCTCTTGTTTCTTAACCTCAAAAATTTTAGCAGAATCGGTAGTGGTCATAGAGAGCTTTTGTTCAAGTTCATTAACTTTGGTATTGGCAAGGTACGTTTTTTGACATTCATCCATTAAGAAAACATTATTTTGACGCTTCTCTTTGGTTAATAACTCAAGAGTTGTATTATATTTGTTTTCAAAATCGTCCTTTTGACTTTTTAACTCACTACCCTTGAACCCCTCAAGCTCTTTGGTTTTCTGAAGGAGCTCATCTCTATAGCTTTCAGTCATCTCACTCGATTTGATAAGAGCAACTTTGCATTCTTCCAAATTTTGAGTGAGCGTAGCGTTTGCCTTCTTTAATTGCTTTTGACTCTTTTTATTTTCAGTGACATCTTTTTGTAAAGTGGCAATTAAATTAACAAGCGCAATACGTTCCTCTTCATCATATTCATTGGCATGTTGATCATCCTCAGACTCATTATTGCACATGTCTGATGAATTAGGTGTGGTATTACTATCAACCGTTTCCATCATACATGTGTCATTAATGGAATTGGGTAGATCACTATGCTCATGAATATCACCAAACACATTATATTCATCAGTATTGTGTACCTTATCGATTGGCTCAGTGTCAAAGATAGGGCCATTGTCATCTTTAGTGACTTTGAGAACTTCTTCAACCTTTGCCATGTACGAGTAATGTGCATCGAGTTCTTGATCAGAATCTTCATCATCAGTATCATCAAGCATTGCTCCTTCGTCAGCTGACACTTTAACCCCTACTTCCATCTTCTTGCATAACAACATCTTTTCCTTGTGATAGCTAGAGTCTCTAACCCTTTTCGGCTTCCTGCATTCCTTTGCCATATACCCATAACCTTGGCAATTAAAACATTGAATCCCACTCTACTGAACCACTTGACTTCCAACAGCTTCCCTATTCCCAGTAGCAGCAGCAATCCTCTGAGTATCATACTTGGCAGTTTGTCGATCATACCTTGCAGAACCCTCAACATGCATTGGATTATGTCAATCATACCTATAAGGACTTTCACCACGTCGACGTGTGTCATACCTTGGAGGACTCTCAACATATTGGTTCTTTTGTGTTAGATGTTGTGCGAAGATTGTTGTTGGTGGGTTTGTAGATTTTCTTGTAAGTCTTCATTATAAAAGCAATTTGTTGTTTCATCTCTCGATTCTTTTGAGCTTGGTATTCATCACTATCTTCTTCAGATGATGATTCAGATGGTGGTGATGATGCTCTTGGCACTTTACCTCGTGATCTTGTGGATGATGAAGACTTAGATGATATGGAATATCGTGGTGAGGATGATGTAGTGGAGTATGGCTTAGGAGCACGAGAGTGATGATCTTGAACATGTTGAGTGGTAGTCACTAAAGCAAGTGGATTAGCCATCTTGGCAACACGTTCAGCTTGAATCTCATTTGCTTCATTCTGAAATTGCTTCAAGATATCAAAGAGTCGATGATATGAGACCTCGTCTAACTTTTCTTGTTGTTTTACTAAAGTGACGAATCGTGTCCACTCGGGTTGAAGTTGTTGAAGAAATTGAACATTGACTTGCATGGTGGAGACTTGCAGATTATTTCTTGTCATGTCATTCATCATTTTATAAAACCTGGAGTAGTATAGTCAATTGATTCTCCATCCCGTGAAGTAAACTTGCCAATATTCCAAAACAAGTTTGTTTTGACATCTTGTTTGTTAAGTGATTCTCCTTTTTGCAAGCGTTTAATAGCAGTCCATATTTCATGTGCTGTAGGGCATGCATCAACCGTGGAGTAAATATCATCTCCAATCCCACTTAAAACTATATAGATGGCTTCCTTCTCCGCATCATGCCAAGCACAATTTTCAGGTGTGATGTCGGATCTTGTTTCATCGTGTTCACTTACGGGAACTGCATCAGTAGTATCAGTGGCTGGTCTTGGAGGAATTGATATCTTCTTGAATACATATGGTCCATGAGTAATACATTTCCTCAAGGCATCACCATTAGGTCTTGTATCAAGGTATCGTATGAAACGTGATTGCCATTGAGCATACCGACCAGACACAAGCATTGGTGGTGTCTCTTTGTTACCTGCCACCATGATGTTGTTGTTTGTGACATGATATTCTTGAGTAGAATCCATCTCAAAAAATGATGTGAAGTGAATAGGATCTTAAGTAGATGAAGTTGTGAGAAGATTGTGGTTGAAACTTGAAGAGATTGTGAAAACCCTTATCCGGAGTAACAAACACTACTAAATTCGGAATGTTAAATGAATGACAAATCCGGAATCTCTAAAAGTTACAAATCCGGAATAATACTTTATCCGGAATCAGTTAGAATGATTATCCGGAATATTTGTTTTTCCTAGTATCCGGAATGTGACTTTTGGTTACTATCTGGAATACTTGATGTTGACCTTATCCGGAATCTTCAATGCGTAGCTTATCCGGAATCCGTGTTTTTCCTCTTTTCTGGAATACGTGATCGTCCTCTAATCCGGAATGCGTGTTCTTCGTCTTATCCGGAATACGTGTATTTCCCTTTATCCGGAATACGTGAAGTTACCCTTATCCGGAATCCGTGAAAGAGACCTTATCCGGAAAGTGTGTGTTGATGGTTATCCGGAATACGAAATTTGTTGCTTATCCGGAATCCGCTTTCTTTTGCTTATCCGGAATACACTTTCTTTTGCTTATCCGGAATATGTCAACTCACCCTTATCCGGAATTTGGAAAAAAACTTGTTATCCGGAATCCACCAATGGACTACAATCCGGAATAATGTAAACCTTTGAATTCCGACAAACAAAAACCTTAAATCCCGGATAACAAATCAAACTTGCTTATCCGAAATACTTTCCTAATGCTACTTCTTATCCGAAATTCACTGCAACAATTAGTCCGGAATATCCTTCTACTTCCTATCCGGAATATGTAGGAAGTTCTTATCCTGAATATGGAAACCCTCAAATTCCGGATATCGTAATCCTTATAATCCGATTAATAAAAACCTTCAAAATCCAGATAAGAACTCGATTTTTTCCAAACTTTTTCCAAAAATCAAACCAAAATTACCAACTTTTTAGTAAAATCAAGAAAAATGATAAACACAAATTCCTACCACAACTTTGTAGGCAATTTGTATATAGATTTTGAGCATGAAAAAAACAAAACTTTTTGATACGAGATGATTTTTAAGATGAAAATCAAACTAAACACAAATCTACCCCATGGCGATTGATACCAATTGTTGTCCCAAATTATATGATGATAGATTAAAGAAATGAGATGGAAAAGATATGAATTTTAGAGAGAAAATAGTGAGAAAAAGTAGAGAGAAGGAGATGATTAACTTGGTGAATATTAGATTAGAGAAAATTTATAGTTACAAAATGATCATCCACCCTTCCTAACATGCTAGGAAGGGCCTTATATAGCCGGGCTTACATGTAACCATAATGGGCTTATTGTTTGGACCGGGCTTGTCTTTTATGCTTTAAGTAGCTTAAATCCAAGCCCGTTAACCACGACTATTTAACTAACTATTACAACGTTCTATTAAATGTTACAATAATAAACTATCACTGAACATTCTTGTTTGACTCAATATTTTGAGGCTAACAAAATTTCATTCCATTAGTAACAATGGTCCCTTTCCCTGTAATTATCCCATGCCCATCTCCACATAAGACACCATCATTATCATGTATTGGAACAAAATTAGACAGATAAGATTTATGCCCAGTCATGCTCCTTGAACATCCACTATCCCAATAGGCTTTATCATTCTTGGTCTGCTTAGTCACCTGCAAAAAGAAAAATAATTTAGTTTCTCTTGAGGACCCAAGCCATTACTGACTTGGATCTACCTCATGTATCAATGTAAGATAATTTGTCAAAGACTAAAGATACACCATTGGATGGAGTACCCCTTTTGGGTATCCAAACCCAACGAGCTGAGGCTTTCACAGCTTTTCCCCATCTACCCATGTTTCTAGAGGGCAAAACTTTGCGAGTAGGGGATACACTAGACTTAGCAGAGGAATCCCTATGCTTAGCAGAGGTACCCATCTTTTGTTTTGTTCTCTATAGGTGCATTGGTAGTATCTTTGGCCAGATGTATTTGCAGTATGAGGTGTTGGTTTGGTCACATGAGAGCTAGATTTGGAACATGCATCATTTATCTTTCTTAGAGCAGGAACAACATACTTATCAGAAACCTTATTTATCAAAGCAGGGGAACATATTTAGCAGGGGAAAAAGATTTTTCCCCTGTATTCAATAGAATGGCTTTTGGTTGCATTTCCTTTAAAGGATTTGCAGCCATCATTTCCATGGGTGCTTGACAGTCTTGATAGATGTGATCAATACTGCCACGAGTGAGAAAGGTTTGGTGGTCTTCACAAAGTCCTCTCCTAATTGATGAGACTTTTGGTTGTTCCAGTTCCTTTGATTACCTCCAATAGGTCTATACATGCCAGCATATTTAACAATAGTTTTAAGAGGTTTTAGTGCTGAATCAGATCTGCTAGAGGTTCTAAATGAACTACTTTTAGAACTGGAGTCACTTCCAAATAATCCTTCTCTTGAAAGGGTTATCTATTTTCCACTATTTTAAAGCAATTTGTTCCTTTCAAAATCCCTAACAACACTGGTTTTCACTAGAGGTTCCTCTATTTCTAGATTCTTTGGTATGTATGCATTTAAGTCAAACTCAATGTCCTCCTGTTTTTTAAAACAAGGGAGACCAGTCCAAGAAAGATCTTTCCTAGGAATGGGTCCATGTATATTAGCAGGTGGTGGTGGAATTGTAGCATGTTCATTTTTGACTCCAAAACCTGTTTTGTCTCTTGGAGAATGTCTAATTTCAACTGCCTTAGTGAGATCTTTAGAAGCTTTTCCAAATTTTTCAACTGTTTTTTCATCTATCTTCTTGTTAGATCTAAAGATTTCTAATTCAGCAGTTAATCCCTTAATGGAATCATCTTTTTCTCTAGCATCTCTTTCTAATATTCCAATGTGATCTCTATAATCATTTTCTCTTTGTTTAAATTCTCTTTTGGTGGACTCTAAATATTCTAGAGCGCGTTTGTAGTAGTCTAAATCATTATCACAATTTATATAATCAACTTTTAGTTTTCTTATTTGATCAGTTAATGACTCAGTATTTTTCCTACAAGCTTTGGTACAATATGAGTCATCATATACCTCATTGTCTGAACTAGATGTTGACATGGCCATAAGAGCAAACTCTTCCTCTTTCTCTTCAGCAACTAGAGCTTGATTCCTTTTAACACCTTCTGTCATAGCACTCCAGTCCAATCCACCTGCTCCATCTATTCCTTGCATAGCTACCATAGCCTTAGCCCCAGAATCCTCATCCCTACTTTCCTTCGTATAGCTGCTTCCATTCTTTGGTCCTCTGCATTCCCTAGCAAAGTGGCCTTTCTTGTCACAGTTGTAGCATTCCACCTTTGATTTGTCAAATCCAGCTACATCAGAAGGATTAATGGAAATCTTTTTCCCATATTTCTTATAAAATCTGTTGGCTCTCATGCTAAGTAGAGCCATGTTCCACGCGATGTCCATCTCCTCCAGTCCTTGCTTACTTATTTGATTTAGATCTTCATGTAGCACAATAGATCCCTGAGATCCTTTAGATGCAATGAAAGCACAAGTAGTGTCAAGGCGGAATGTTGCAGGCCTCTCTTCATCATTTGATGGTCCAAACCTTGCAGCAGGGGAATTTGTAGCAGGGGAAACTTCAATCCCACTGCCTTTAGATATTCCACTACTATGAGATATAAAGGCCATATTAGCAGGGGAATCATCAATTCCACTTGAATAGTGGGGATGGTTCCTGATGACTTCATCTCATTGACCATTGGCTCAAAAACTTTCAGGTTATTATAGATATCATCAATGTTCTTATCATCAATGTCATCTCTATTTTGCCATATGGCTTTGTAAACAAACCATTCTCTTTGAAGGCTGTTGAGGAATCTTGCATTCACCTGTTCTCTTGACTCCTCTATGTCAAAGAATTCCAGTTGAGCAACTAGATATTGAAGCCTATTGTAGATGGATCTGATTGCTTCATCACCATTTGCTTTGAAAGAAGCAAATTGGTCTATCATCTGATTCTTTTTCTTCTTCTTGGTGGCCTCATTCCCTCCAAATATGTTACCAATTTCTCCCTAAAGTTCCTTAGTAGTCTTATACTTCCTGAACCTTAGCTGATGTCTATCAGGTAGAGCCAACAGCAAAGAACTGTGAGATCTGACATCATGCCTTCTTGCCTGAATCTCTTTGTCTGCAACAGCAGCAGACTTAGTTTTATCACTTTTGGAGATTTCACCAATTTCTACCTTATCTTTGTCCTTATCTTCAACTGCTACTATTTTGGGGAACTGATTACCCAGCTCTATGACCTCCCATAGAACATAGTGTTCCATCTTGAGGTATTGTTGAATCCTGAATTCCCATATTTCAAAGTCTTTAGGATCCAGAATGGGAAGTTTGAGAGCATTATTGTTTGAGGATGAATGAGAATCTTAAGACATGGTTGGTTGATGGTCATATTTTTACACACCTTTGCTTTAGGATAAACAAAAAGGGTAATTACGGTAAGTACGACGGTTTAGGAAAACCGTGCACAAATGACCCAAAGGTGAGTTCGTTCTCAAGGAGGCTAGTGTGTTTTATGTCAAGACTTGATTAAATGTTTGTGATTAATATTATGAAGAAGGAAAAGAGAAATTTATGACGGCTACGAATAAATTTAAACTAACACGAATGACGTAAGCGTAAAACCGTAAAACGTGACGAAATTTAAAAATTATCCTAAAAATTCCTAGAAAATCATAATAAATCCTAAAAAATGCAATTAGAGTTTGCAAAAAATAAAAATTTACTCAAACCTTTTGTTTAATTAAATAATAATTTTTTAATGCTAATTAAAGCCCAAAAAATCAATTTAATTAATAAAAAGCCCAGAATAAGATTTTTCAATTTGTAAAACTCAAAAATAACTTACCTAAACTAAAACTATTTTTAAAAAATTTAAAACAAATTAAAATTATTTAAAATGATTAAAAACTAAAATTAAATATTAAAAATCCAAAATTTATAAAAAATATTCTAAAAACTTGCAAATTAGTTTATTTTAACTTAAATAAATAGAAAATGAAAGTGAAATGACCTAAATACCCCTATTGGGCCTCCAAATGGGCCAAAACTCAAAACAGTCCAAGCTTAATGGGCTTTTTGGCCCTAAAGCACAAAGTTAACCAAATAAACTGAAAAGTTCCAATTTAGCTTAAAATTCAATTTTAAACACAAAACTTTAAAGGCCCAAAAGCTGAATCAGTGCTTATCACAGGTTAATAAGCAAACAACTTATTCTTAATGGGCTTTTTGGCCCATTAAGCCATAAGCTAATGCCATAAGCTGAAAATTGACACACATTAAGCCATAAGCTAATGCCATGAGCTTATGAAGCAGTTTGGAAAAAGAAATTTTGAATAAGCCCAAGAAATAAGCCTGAAATAAGCAAAAGCTCTATACACAAAACGACAAAATAGTCGTTTTCGAGTTCTAGACCACTTCAAATGCTGATTCAAGTTGCAAAATCTTTGTAATGAAGAAAAATAATCAAAAAGATTTCAAATAAGCAAAATGAATAAGCTGGAATAATCAATAAGTTGTTTTGAAAAAGAAAAGTCAACACATTTTCTAGTCAAACCTAAAAGTCAAAGGCTGCAAAGCTCTAAAATAGTCAAATGGGTAAAATAAGGAAGATTGATTACCAAAACAAAGTTGTTGCAGAATAAAATAAGCTATTATAGCTTATTAATAAGCTGATGACCAAATAACACTAGCAGTGGCTAGCAACAGTGGGAAAGGGTTCCCACTGCTTTGACTATTTGACTGTTTGTTTTTAGTGAGGTTTTGTTGGATTCAATGGACAAACAAGGCACCCTTATAACCAGTGGGTTATAAGGAGTCAATAACAAGCAACAAATCACAAAATCACCAAGCCAAATTGTACAGTTTAATCAAACAGTCACCAGATATAGCACAGACATGGAAAATAAGCAGATTAAGCCAACCAAAGTTCACCAACAGCATACACAAGCTATAACAAACTTAGTTTTACACAAATAAACTCAAATCATGCATTGGATTAAAGATTAGAACTAGTTTTAGGCTTGATTAATGTTACTGATGAACAATGATGAAGACAAAATGACTTTGCTGAACTACTTGACCAACTCTTGAATTTTAAACACTCAAATCCATAAATCAGGTTATGCCAACTATGTTTTATCACTTGTTTACCCTAGATAAGCATGTAATCTAAGTGTGCACAAGATTTTGTCCAAAATGACCTAAAACAAACTAGAGAGACCAATGATTAGGTTTTGATGTTACAAAGCACAAGTCTTGTATATTTCAGCATACAAACACCTCAATGACAGATATAAACTCAAACAAACTCCTAACACCTACTCAATTCTAACCAACTTGTATGATTCAGTAAACCCAAACAGCCCTTTAACTTTTTAAATCAAGATTTAACAAAGCGAATGTGATTTTTAGGTTTAACTAAACTCAAACAAGCATCAATACATCATTACCATGAACTTAGAACACATTTGCATGCATCAAATAGCATCAAACACCAGCAGATACCAAAAACACTTAGAACCACTTTTTTGACAGATTTATCAAGAAAAGAGGACAAACCTCATGAATGCACATCTACACTCACAAATTTGAGAGCTTATGTGGTATCTTAACAACCACAAGCTTCCAATAAGTTGCTAAGAACAACAAGATTAGCACAAACATATTATATATGAAAAATGAAAACAAGCATATTTCTTCCAACTTTGTTCCCCATTCCTTGAATCCTCTCAAGCTACAAGTCTCACCTCACCTTGATAAACTCCTTATCAGGGTGGTATGATCAGCTTATGACCCAAAAGCTTCAAGTGTTTGAACTAAAACTTGGAAAGAAAATCAGATTTTTGAAAACCCTTTTGAAAAAATTTGTAATACTTAAAACCAAACTCTTGGAACTTAAAATCACAAACTTTGAAAAATAACAACAAGTATATAAGATTGGAACTTGGAATTCATCACAAAATCAAACACTTTTTCATTCACATAGAAATAAGGCTTTATAGATTTTTGACCAAAGAAAACCAAGAACAAATTTTAATGCTAAGTCCTAATGCCTTTATATAGGCTACATGGAGTACTAGAATACTGAAAATAAACTAAAACCCTAATGTATGAAGTCCCTGAATTGCCCCTTGTCGAATTTTTGAATTTTCAAGCCATGTGATATTCTTGGAGTCTTTTGAAGGTGCCAGTGGTGGAAAAGGATCCTAGACGTTTATTTTGTGCGTTGGATGCAAGCAAGTCTTTGGCACCTTGATTCTATGCCATGGTCTTTTGTCTTTGTCCCAAAAGTAGCAGGGGAGGTATCATGTGACATATGGGGTAATGAGGTGGCAGGTTTAAGGTTTGGGTTATGATTAATAAACCCTTAATCACTAATCTGGAAGAGATTAGGGTTTAATTCTTGGTAATTAACAAAACCCTAATTGTGTTCTTGAGATGAATAGTGGTTGTTTGATCCAGTTTTATGTTTAAAAAACGTGTTAGGCGCCATTATTTAAACAAATTAAGTAATTAGTTTAAACCGGTTGTTAGTGGGAAGTGAGGTGGCAAAAGGGTGAAGTGTGATTGGTGGAAAAGTTGAGTGGGGTGATGTGGCATTGTGGGATTGGTTAAGGTAAGTATGGCTATCTCATAGCTTTAACCCCCCCCCCCCCCTCCCTTCTTCCTTCTTTCTTTCATATGTGTTTTAAACTTGCATAATCCGAATTCCTTTGTTATAGAAGTTTGGTTTTCACACTTTGGCCACAATAACTTTCCAAAAGGTTTATCAAGGATTGTTTTGTAATTTAATGGTATTTGAGGGGCTGTTTTTGGCATGTCTTCATACTTTGAGGTCTTCACTTGTTTCTTTGTCTTCATGGAGGACTAAAAGTGACAAGTCTTCAAATTTGAGGGACCATTCTTGCCACCCTTTAAAGTTGAGGGTCCTTTTTGTAAATTTGACAAACTTTAGGGAGCAAACTTGTAATTATGAATATACAAGGGTTTAAAGTATCAATTCTTCAATAATGAAGGACCCTTCTTGTACAATCTTCAATTCTTCAAGGACTTTTCTTGGAAAATCAACTTTAGGGCCCTGTTCATTGTGCAGCTTCTTTTCCCCTATTCGTTTTTCTTTGTTTCTTGTGATCTTTTGTCATTTTCTCGATATCCATACCTTAAATACACAAGTAACAAATACAAGCACATAATATGGTATTTCATGATATTTTATGCATTTTAAATCCCAAAAAGAACGATGAGATCATGTATAAATGCCATCTCATCACTCCCCCATATTAAACCATTGTCGTGCCCTCACGCAATGCTAGAATAAAATATCGTAGCACCTCCAAAATTCATTTTTATGGACTTTTATTGAATCATAAACTTACTACACTACTACTACTTGTGTTTCAGACATAATGTATGATTTTCATCGCAAAATGGGACGTTTAGGTTCTTAGAACAAGAACACGTGAATGCTTCATTAGAAATAATTTCATCGTCCTTGATTTTCACCCAATTCCATGCCAAGCGTGCAATGTGATCATTGTCATTATAAGTTAGTAATGCTAACACTACTCATATGCCCTAATCACGTACTTAGACTCCCATTTCCTAATTGGTATCTCTTATATTTTATTTTTGTCTTGAATGTTCACGAGGATACATTTTTTACTTATGTGATGATAGAGATTTAGGTCCAAAAATAGAGTCATAACGGTGTAACCAAGACCATCGAATTAATAACCACCCCCTAATAGACAACGATGTCAAAAAATTAAGTCAACAAGAAGGATCGATAAACACGGTTTTATAAATGTTTTGAACATGAGACTTATTACCAAAACTTTTATACGCCCCCTAACAGATGGGCCTTATTATCATACGTTTACCTCCATCTTTTATTCAACTCCGCCATGGAGCTTTTATTATGACTTCGGTCTTGCCTTACCTTTTATTTAACCTCGCCATGAGGTGTTTATTATGGCCAAAGACGTATATCCTCACGCTAAAGTGAATTTTGGATCTTTAAAGCTTCAAAGATTAATTCATGATTCGCTTACAATTTTGCATAGATTTTTCGGCCTTGTGAGCTTCAAACTTTTGCTAGATTTAGGTGAGCACTTGAAATCTTATTATTGGGTGAAGCTTTTGATTATTCGGGTTGCCAATACTTCAAAACCGTGACGCTGGCGATACCTTAATGTTTTCCCAATTTAATTACATGGAAGCTACTAGAAATTACTAGAAACCAACAATCAAGACTAAACCGCTTAGTCAATACTTATTAGCAAAATATATATACAAGCGAAGGGAGAATAAGCAAACAACAAGAACACATGAGTTTTTGAAAGAATACGAGTACTCTACTTTAGCATAGTAACTTATAATTAACTCTATCATTTCTCGTCCTCATTTAAGAGACTTAGCCTAATATAAGTTAAGGAATCGAAGCTAAGTGCTCAACACGCACGGTCGAGTCAAAAATTACTCTTATTCTCGCCATCGGGAAATCTACATTCGTTTCTTCAAACACTTATAACATGAGGAAAAATTTAAAATTTGGCCATTTTAAGCCTTATTTGCAACAAAACAAAAAGATAAATTTTGGAAAGCGTGAAGGTTTGGCAAGGCAAGTATCTATTCACCCCCCATACTAAAGTTAAACATTGTCCTCAATGTTTCGAGTCTAAGGGTAGAATACCCCTATGCTAGAGACGTATTCAAATGCTTAATCTAGCATGGAAAGGGTGGAACCATTAAATCAATAGCCGTTTATGAAGTGTGCTAAAAACCTAAGGTTAGAACATCAAAGGATATATCATATGGATATCAATAAATTCTTCAAAGCAAACGATCGAGTGCTCACGTAAAACGAACACGAGAGGCTCCAATCGTGAAGATAATGATCATCTAAAAATCACAATGCACAAACAACCATGGAACAAAGGTTGGAAGGGCACAAATCCCCTCACGTTAAACTAATTAGAAAGCGATAATATGTACATGGATAAGCATGGGACTCCCCCACGAGGCACCTTGTTTTTGATAACCGAGTCAAAAGCTCGACTCGAATCCCATAAATGTGATCATTTAGGGATAATCATGGTTTGTCATTTTTGGTGGGGCTTACGTGATAAACAAGGCCCAAAAGTACGTTGAGTACTTTAAAAACCCGCTAAACGTATACCGGGGTCAAAGTTAGCGTCCTCGTTTTCGGATGAAAGACAAAACAACGTTACTTCAACCGAAGCCAAAACAACCCCAAAGGGGTCAAAGAAAAGAGGTGATAAATAGAAGGGTGGGACAATGGGTAAGGCGCTACAACCATGAGCTACTCGAGGTAGACTCACACCAAACAAATGAAAGTGTTTTCCATTTATTGCATCGGTGGAAGACCGAGATTTCCCTTTACAAGCAATTCCAGGACTCGTCCTTGGTGGAGAAAGGTGAGAGAACATAAGGGGCTTCTGTTAGCCTCAAAATATTGAGTCAAACAAGAATGTTCGGTCACAGGTTTCTATTGTAATATTTATTAGAACGATGTAATAGTTAGTTAAATAGTCGTGGTTCAAGGGCTTCGATTTAAGCTACTTAAAGCCCAAAAGACAATCCCGGTCCAAACAATATAGCCCATTATGGTTACATGTATGCCCGACTATATAAAGCCCTTCCTAGCATGTTAGGAAGGGTGGATGGTCATTAGTACTCTAATTTTCTCTAATCTAATATTCACCAAGTTAATCATCTCTCTCTTTCTCTAATTTCTCTCACTACTTTCTCTCTCTAAAATTCATATCTTTTCCATCTCATTTCTTAATCTATTATCATATTATTTGGGACAACATTTGGTATCAATCGCTATGGGGTAGATTCGTGTTTAGTTTGTGGTTTTTTCATCTTTTGATTCGTGTGATTTTCTCCTTTGAATCATTTCGTCTCAAAAAAGTTTTGGTGTTTATCATTTTCTTGATTCGAAATAATTTTAATCATCCGGATTATAGGAGTCTTGGTTTGATTTTTGAAAAAGTTTGAACAAAATCAAGTTAAAGGAAAGTTTCGGTTTTGGTTTTGATATCTGGAATAAGGGGGTTTCATTATTCCGGATTAGCAGAAGGCTCGCATTCCGGATAAAGGCAATTTCATATATTCCGTGGTAAGTTTGTATTATTCCGGATAACACGCAGGAGAACAAAATTCCGGATAAGCATACGAAGTTTGGATTCCGGATAAACCTCAAAAGGTTGAGATTCCGGATAAGGTGTTGCAGTGAATTTCGGATAAGCAGCATTAGTTCATTCCGGATAACACGTTTGTCTTCCAGATTCCGGATAAGCTTCACCTCAGTATTCCGGATAACCTCTCGGACTCTATTCCGGACAAGCAGTTTGGAAAATATTGCGGATAAGGATTTTATAGTCTTCATTCCGGATAAGGGTGAGTTAATATATTCAGGATAAGCAACAAAAGGAAGGATTACTGATAAGACGTTAAACTGATTCCGGATAAAGGTTCTTTCACGGATTCCGGATAAGGAAAACTTCTCATATTCCGGATAAAGGTCACGACATGTATTCTGGATAAGACGAACATCGAACATTCCTGATAAGAGGATTTAAAGATTCCGGATAAGAAATTTTTGGTAGTATTCCGGATAAGACGAACATCGAACATTCCGGATAAGAGGATTTAAAGATTCCGGATAAGAACTTTTTGGTAATATTCCGGATAAGATGACGATCAGCTTATTCCGGATAAGACGATTTAAAGATTTCGGATAAGGATTTTGTTTTGGTATTTTTTTCGGATAAAGGTATTTTTCCGGATAAAGGTATTTTTCCGGATTTGCAAATTTTATAGATTCCGAATTTGTCATTCCAAATTTTGTAGTGCTTATTATTCCGGATACAAGTTTTCACAATTTCTTGAAATTTCAACCACATTCTTCTCACAACTTCATCTACTTAAGATCCTACTCACTTCACATCATTTTTGAGATGGATTCCACTCAAGAATATCGTGTCACAAACAACAATATCATGGTGGCGGGTAACAAAGAGAGACCACCAATGCTCGTGTCTGGTCGGTATGCTCAATGGCAATCACGTTTCATACGATACCTTGATACAAGACCTAATGGTGATTCCTTGAGGAAATGTATTACTCATGGACAATATGTTTTCAAGAAGATCTCAATTCCTCCAAGACCAGCCACTGATACTACTGATGCAGTTCTCGCAAGTGAACGTGATGAAACAAGATCCGATCTCACACCTGAAAATTATTCTTGGCATGATGCGGAGAAGGAAGCCATCTACATGGTTTTAAGTGGGATTGGAGATGATATTTATTCCACGGTTGATGCATGCCCTACAGCACATGAAATGTGGACTGCTATTGAACGCTTGTAACAAGGAGAATCACTCAACAAACAAGATGCCAAAACAAACTTGTTTTGGAATTTTGGCAAGTTTACTTCACGGGATGGAGAATCAATTGAATCTTACTACTCTAGGTTTTATAAGATGATGAATGACATGACAAGAAATAATCTGCAAGTCTCCACCATGCAAGTCAATGTCCAATTTCTTCAACAACTTCAACCCGAGTGGACACGATTCGTCACTTTAGTGAAACAACAAGAAAAGTTAGACGAGGTCTCATATCATCGACTCTTTGATATCTTGAAGCAATTTCACAATGAAGCAAATGAGATTCGAGCTGAACGTGTTGCCAAGACGGCTAATCCACTTGCTTTAGTGACTACAACTCAACATGTTAAAGGTCATCACTCCCGTGCTCCTAAGTCATATTCCACTACATCATCTTCACCACGATCTTCCACATCATCTAAGTCTTCATCTTCCAAAAGATCTCGAGGAAAAGTGCCAAGAGCACCATCACCACCATCTGAGTCATCATCTTAAGAAGATAGTGATGAAGACCAAGCTTAAAAGAACCGAGAGATGAAACAACAAATTGCTTTCATAATGAAGACTTACAAGAAAATCTACAAATTCACCAACAACAATCTTCGTACATCATCTAACACAAAGAATCGATATGTTGAGAGTCCTCCAAGGTATGACACACGTCGACGTGGTGAAAGTCCTCTAGGTATGATCGACATAATCCAACGCATGTTGAGGGTTCTGCAAGGTATGATCGACAAACTGCCAAGTATGATACTCAGAGGATTACTGCTACAACTGGGAATAGGGAAACTGTTGGAATTCAAGTGGTTCAGCAGAGTGGGATTCAATGTTTTAATTGCCAAGGTTATGGGCATATGGCAAAGGAATGCAGGAAGCCAAAACGGGTTAGAGACTCTGGTTATCATAAGGAAAAGATGCTACTATGTAAAAAGATGGAAGCCGGGGTTAAATTGTCAGCTGAGGAAGGAGCAATGCTTGATGACACTGATGATGAAGATTCTGATCAAGAGCTCGATGCACTTTACTCGTACATGGCAAAGGTTGAAGAAGTTCTCAAAGTCACTAAATATGACAATGGCCCTATCTTTGACACTGAGCCAATCGATAAGGTACACAATACTGATGAATATAATGTGTTTGGTGATATTCATGAGCATAGTGATCTACCCAATACCATTAATGACATGTGTATGATGGAAACGGTTGATAGCAATACCACACCCGATTCATCAGACATGTGCCATAATGAGATTAAGGATGATCAACATGCAAATGAGTATGATGAAGAGGAACGTATTGCGCTTGCTAATTTAATTGATACTTTACAAAAAGATGTCACTGAAAATAAAAAGAGTCAAAAGCAATTAAAGAAGGCAAACGTTACGCTCACTCAAAATTTTGAATAATGCAAAGCTGCTCTTATTAAATCGAGTGAGATGACTGAAAACTATAGAGATGAGCTCCTTCAGAAAACCAAAGAGCTTGAGGGGTACAAGGGTAGTGCATTAAAAAGTCAAAAGGACGATTTTGAAAACAGATACAATACAACTCTTGAGTTATTAGCCAAACAGAAGCGTCAATATAATGTTTTCTTAATGGATGAACGTCAAAAAACGTACCTTGCCAATACCAAAGTTAATGAACTTGAACAAATGCTCTCTATGACCACTACCGATTCGGCTAAAATTCTTGAGGATAAGAAACAAGAGGTAGATGCGTTAAAACAAGACTTCAAAAGTAGATATGATAAAGAAACTGAAAAAGTAACAATATTAGAAGAACAAGTCGAATTTTTTAAGAAAGTTGTTTATAAAACACATGATTCTATTCAATCCGTCAGAATGCTAGCACCTCCGTCAATGTTTAAGGGTCAAGCTAGCTTTTCAAGTCCTGAGTACCTTGCCAAAGCTCAAGCTGGGAACCCGTGTCTTTATCTTGATGAGACTAAAAGGACCGATCTTGATTGCATGCCTGTTAGTGCCAATACTGATGAGACTGACCTTTGGGATGATGATAGTCGACCACTTGTCAATAAGGAGTTTCTGAAACCATATAATTATGCTTATGAGAATAGTCTTTATGGTCTTTTCAACAAACAAAATCAAAAAACCCGTGAGGAAGTGTTTTTAGAATGCAAACAAAAGAGAATTCAATGGAAGAAAGCATTTGCCCCTAATAAATCTAATGTTTACAAATACATAAACTACCTCCCTCTAGATGAATCTAAAAGCAAGAGTAGGAAAACATTAGGTATTCTTAAACACCACATAGATAATGTTAAATCCATTGCTGAAAGAGATTGGGCAAAACGTGAAAATGATGAGTGGACACGCCCGAATCCTCAAGATATTACCTTGCTTGTGAAAGAACTATTAATTCCAAACACGACGTTGATAAAAGAAACTGTTCTCCAACTTGAGGAGTTCATTCGGACTAAAATGTATGATGATTTAATATATGTTGAATCTCTTAAGAAACACATTGATGATCTTTAAATGGAGAAGTCTGATTTGTCAGATGAATATCATTTACTCTTGCAAGAATGCGTATCTAAAGATGTTATGTGTGCTTATTTTACATCTTGTGCTGATATTGATGAATATTCTGATGTTGCATGCAAATATCTTGATAAGATCAAAGAATGTGAGCGTCTTGAAATTGAGCTTTCGAAACGTAAAGAAAATGTTGATAAAAAGGCTTTTGAGTTACTTCAACACAAAACTGATTTCCTTCAAAAACATTGTCATTCTCTTGAACTTGCTTTGCAAAAAGACGTTGGTAGTTTTCCACATGATAATAACTTGCAAGAAAAACTTTCCCAAACATTTCGAGAAATGAATGAACAGAATTTGGAAGTTAAAGGGTTGAAAGCTCAGTTACAAGACAAGGACACAGCGATAGCAGAGTTGTAGAAACTCGTTGCTAAAATGGGTGGGAAAATTGTGGAACCTAGCATTAAGAAACATGTTGTTAGACAACCCAATGCCTCTAAAGAGAATAGATCCTCTATCTTGGGAAAACCATATGCTTTATCAAATTCCTTGTTTGCAAAACCTGTGTTTGCCCCCAAGATGGATGGAAAGGAAAGGTTACCACATAATCAACCCATAAGGAATGTCATAGCACCAAGCGTTAAGCAAAATAATGTGATTAAACCAGGGATGTATAGAATGACCACTAAGCCCACAAACAAAGTTACTCAATCGCCTCAGACTTCTAGAAACACTAATATTCGTGTGTCTTATACTATAAGAATAGTCTCCACTACTAGTGTTATCCGGCATCAGCTTAAGAGCACTCAAGTGAATGATAAGGTCTGGAAACACAAGAATCAAGGGAAGATGAAGGAAGTAGAAGAACACCCTAGGAATTTAAATGTTTTTAAGAATAAGAAGTCTGTAATCGCTTGTAATGACGATTTAAATGATGTGACTGATTTGAATGCTATGAATGTAAAATTTGTTTGTGTCAAATGTGGAAAGTGTGCTAATGCTAATCATTCTATGTGTGCTATGAATAAAGTCAAAGGCGTAGATACTAGAACTAAGAAGCACGTTTTGATGCTTATTAGAGCTAGTAAATCCAAACGCAAAGTGAACCATTCTGGTGCTACCCCCACTAAGAAAAGTAATGCATCAGACTCCACCACTAAGAATCCTAGAAGCAAAATTAAGGAATTATATGAGTCTGCTAGAAAGTCTTGGAAATGGTGGTTTGCTAATCAATGTCCTCCAGGATATAAATTGATGCCTAAAGTTAGGACAGAAAATGTGATTCTGAGTGTTAGTATGCCTTTAAATGTTGATAAGGACACTAATGATTCTACTATCACTACTACTGTGGTATCCAAGTTAGTAATTGCTCCATCGTGTTCTAACTCTTCTGTAGGTGATACAAATAATTCTATTCATACTGGACTCTGGATGCACGAAGCACATGACGGGGAATCTCAAGCTTCTAATTAACTTCGTTGAGAAGTTCCTAGGTACGGTCCGATTCGGAAATGATCAATTTGCACTGATCTTAGGATATGGAGATTTGGTTCAGGGGAATATCACGATCAAAAGGGTATACTACGTCGAAGGGCTCAATCACACTCTTTTCTCGGTTGGTCAATTCTGTGATGCGGATTTGGAAGTTTCTTTCAGAAAGAAGACATGTTTTGTTCGTGATTATGATGGGAATGACTTACTTACCGGTACACGGGGTACTGATCTTTACACAATTTCACTACAAGACACAACTTCATCAACTCCAATTTGCTTCATGACTAAAGCTTCAACGACTCAAGCATGGTTATGGCATCAACGTCTTTCTCATCTCAAATTTGATACCATCAACTTGCTTTCCAAGAAAGATATTGTGAGAGGCCTTCCAAGTTTGAATTTCATCAAAGATCATCTTTGTTCTTCTTGTGAACTTTGTAAAGATAAAAAAAGTAGCTTCAAAACAAAGACCACACCAAGATCTAAAGGATGGTTAGATCTTCTTCACATGGATCTGTGTGGTCCCATGCGTGTTCAGAGTATCAATGGAAAGAAATATATTTTGGTTATTGTCGATGATTAACAAGGTACACATGGACTCACTTCTTGAGATCCAAGGATGAAACACCCGAAGTCCTCATCAGCTTCCTTAAACTGATACAACGTGGTCTTCAAGCTCAAGTTAAAGTGGTTCGTACTGACAGAGGTACATAATTTTTGAATTCAAATCTGAGAAAGTATTTTGAAGCCGAAGGGATTGAACATGAAACATCTATTGCTCGAACACCCGAACAAAACGGCGTTGTTGAATGACTAAACCGTACTTTGGTTGAAGCTGCTCGAACATTACTATCCGCTTCAAAACATCCAATATACTTTTGGGCTGAAGCCGTGTCAACCGCATGCTACACAAAAATGCTCCTTAATTATCCTAAGACACGAAAAGACACCATATCACGTAATTCATGATCGAAAACCTTCACTCAAACACCTTCATGTTTTTGGATGTACTTGTTACATTATTCGCGATGGTGAAAATTTGGATAAGATGAAAGAGAAAGGTGATGCATGTATTCTTGTGGGATATGCAACTCAGTCTAAGGGATATAGAGTATACAACAACAGAACAAAATTGATTGTCGAATCCATTCATATTCGATTTGACGAATTACAAGAAATGGAACTTGAACAAAACAGTTTAAGTCCCGATCTACAATGACAAACGACTTCCGTTCATAACCGCACAGAACTCGGAACTCAAGACCACAACAATGAACCGTCAAGTTCAACGCTGGTTCTAGAAAATGTTCCTAGAGCTGATATAACAGTCGACACGACAATTGAAGAGTTGGAAATGTTATATGGACCAATGTATGATGAATATTTCACGAGGGAAAAACAAGTTGTATCGAAGTCTTCCGCTGTCACTCATGATAAGAATGATGATACCGATCATCGTCAACAAAAGGATACAACTTCATCTACTTCAACACCGGTTGCTGCAGATTTACCTCCTCATAATATCACTTCAACAATCGATCCTACAACATCCACAACCACTGTCATTGCTCCAGAGAACACAAATCAAGCAGACGATGCATTATCTGATGAAGACGAATTTATCAACCCATTCGGTACACCGGTACACGAAACTGGAGAGTCGTCTACTCGCCATGTTGATCCGTCAAATATGCATACGTTCTATCAACGACATCCTTCAACACATCATTGGAAACGAGATCATCCTTTGGTTCATGTAATTGGAAACCCTTCACAGCCCGTTCGTACAAGACGACAGCTTCACACTGATGGCGATTTTGTATGTTCGCACTCGCCGTGAGTTGAACCGAAAAACATCAAAGAAGCCATGGCTGATCATGCTTGGATTGAATCGATGACGGATGAACTTCAACAATTTGAAAGACTTAAAGTCTGGGAACTTGTTGACAGACCATACGATTTAACACCATTAAATCTTCGATGGATCTGGAAAAACAAGATGGATGAAGAAAACACGATCATCAAGAATAAATCTAGGATAGTGGCTAAAGGGTATGGACAAAAAGAGGGTATTGATTTTGAAGAATAGTTTGCACCAGTAGCTCGAATGGAAGCGGTCAGGATTTTTCTTGCTTATGTTGCACATAAGGGATTCATTTTCTATCAAATGGACGTAAAGACGGCGTTTCTTAACGGTCCTTTGCAGGACGAAGTCTATGTCACACAGCCAGAAGGATTCGTCAATCCTCATTATCCTAACAGGGTGTATCGTCTCCACAAAGCACTTTATGGACTCAAGCAAGCTCCAAGGGCGTGGTACGACGAGCTTTCGAAATTTCTGGTCTACAAAGGTTTCTCAAAAGGTTCCATTGATCTAACTTTGTTCACTTATAAATATGGGGATGACATTTTGCTTGTGCAGATTTATGTTGATGACATTATTTTCGAGTCTACAAACCCAAAACTTTCAAAATGGTTTGAAAAAGTAATGCACAGCAGATTTGAAATGTCTATGATGGGCGAACTAAAATTCTTTCTAGGAATTCAAGTTCACCAATCCCTAAGTGGTATCTTCATTAACCAAGCTAAGTATTGTCAAGAGATAATCAAAAAGTATGGTATGACATCATGTGACCCCGTTGGGACACCATTATCAACCACATCCCTAGATGCTGATTTGGAGGGATTACCCATAGATCAAACGAGATATCGTTCCATGATCGGGTGCCTCATGTACTTGACAGCAAGCAGACCTGATATTCATCATGCTACATGCTATTGTGCACGATATCAAGCACGACCCACTGAAAAGCACCTCAAGGAGGTTAAACGGATCTTTCGGTGCCTTAAGAATACCATTCACATGGGACTCTGGTATCCGAGGGAAACCGGTTTCTTTCTAACGGTCGATTCAGATTCTGATCATGCAGGGTGTCCTGATACACGTAAAAGTACTTCTGGCGGTGCACAATTTCTAGGTCAAGATAAGCTTGTGGGATGGTCTTCAAAGAAGCAAGATTGCACATCATTGTCATCTGCCGAAGCGGAGTATGTGTCTCTATCTGCGTGTTGTGCTCAAGTTCTTTGGATGAGAACACAACTCACGAATTATGGCTTACACTTTGATAAAGTACCTATGTACTGTGACTCAAAGTCCGCCATAGCCATCTCCTGTAATCTGGTACAGCATTCCTGCACGAAGCACATTGATGTCAGATATCACTTCATTAAGGAACAAGTTGAAAAGGGTATTTTTGAATTATACTTTGTTGGAACTGATTACCAATTAGCTGACTTGTTTACAAAAGCTATTTCGAAAGAGAGTTTTGCGTATCTAGTTAGGAAAATTGGTATGAGATGTTTGACTCCAGCAGAACTGGAGGTTCTGGCAAACAAGCCTGCTTGATTCATCTATCAAACATCTACTTGTAAATATTACAAAATTAAAAAAAAATCTTTGATAATCCAAAAATATTCTTCTCGACATGTCTTTCAGTATCGATAATATGGACGTACCTAGAAATGTCGCTCAATAACGACACGGGTGTGTACATAAAGCTCGAATGAAAGTTGTAAATATCTTTCAAAACATGTCATTTCTATTTTTTTTTCTAAAGGAAAGTGTCTATTTTGGACAATATTTCCAACAACAGGTAGAGCAATCTATCTTGGGTTGAGCTTGTCACAAAACATTCAACGTTTTAAGCTCAACACAATGGCTTGTAATCACTTTCAGCTTACAACCCGAAACTATATTTACGGGGGAGTGTACGTTTTCGTGCTCTTACCCTTAGCAAAAGAAGTTAAATCTTCTTACACTTGAGTGGATTCATCAAGAAATTCAAAGTCTATGAACTCAAGTTTATGCTTTAGAAAAACCTTTTCGACAAAAAGAATTGATTTTTCAAAAAGCGTTGAACACAATTTTTTCAAGAATTTCTCAATGATATTCAGAATCTTTCAAAAATTGTGTGTTCAACAACTCCTATCCTCAAAAGTTTAATGTGGATCATATCCTCGTAATGATAATTCCATTGGATCAATTTTTGAGGGGGAGCTTCCAAATTCATGCTAAGTTTAACACATCTTTCTCCTGAAGATTTTCAAGACTATTTTTCAAAATATATTTTAATCAAATTTGGTATCTCTAATATCAAAAGATTTTATATACTAGAGATAGGGGAGAAAATGTGATTAAAATGTGATCTAAAGACTCAAGCACTCATTGTTATGATCAAATACCCACAACATCTTTAATTCATGACGTTATTGGTGTCAAAAGGGTGGTTAGGTTTAAGTTCTATGATCCAACCAGAACCGGAGGGATCTTCCCAGGGACAATCTAACAGATTTGTAGAAATCCTTAGGAAAGATGGGGTAGAATGTGAACGAAGCTGAATTCCGACTAAGTACTGATGATAGCACTGGAACAATCACAACAAGGTGCTATTAATGATGTCTTGGTAAGCATTGAAGGGGTTGAAGAAGGAAAAAGAAATGTAAGGATAAAGGGTGTAAAGAAATTAGCCCACCATACAACTTAGGCAGAAACCGGGTCAACACATCATGAAGACAACTCATCATGGACCCAGTGATGTGAAGCACAACCCTTTCCTAGCTACTCAGGCTTCTCTCAAAAGAAGTTTGTTTTATTGTCACGGAGATCAACACGACTTCTATTGACTTTCTCACTCCGAGATAGTTGATATTGAATAGGTGGCATCTGCTCCAGCCTCCGACTACCAAAAATGCACAAATCGAGTCTAGAGCCAAGAGATCAATCAAATCTCGTTAGGACACACGGATGAAGATCAAGAGAGTCCTACGCTATATCCTTGTGATATTGCTAGAGCACTCAGAGTGATACTACTTAGTATTCACAATGATGAGTGGAAATCCTTCCAGTGTTAACATCAAACAGCACTGCGGTAGGTCATATGTAAAATTCTTTATGAATTGAACATATGTAAAACTGAAAAGCAACAGTGGTTTGATTCTGAATTGATTCAAACTCGTTTCAGGTTAATACGCAATATCTTTATGGTCTTGTCAGAACATTCAGAGTGATATTTATTAATATTCACAGTGACGAATGGAAATCCTTCTAGCGTCAACATCAGACAGCGCTACTGTAGGTGACTTGTGAGATTCTTATGAATCAAACTTGTGTCATCTAGAAAGCAACAATGGTAAGATTCTTAATGAATTAAACTTGTTCCAGGAATTTTGAATTGACGACTTTAACCAAGCAGATATTTATCCAATTGATTCACTATTTATGTTCGCACTCTTGCTTTGAGACGGTCGAGTAAACAGAACAGCTAGTACAGCCGCGAAACCCTGTCAAGGAGATTCTTAATTAGATCTACCTAATCACAGGTACGGTATTTAATATCGTATAATGGTCTTCACCGACCGGAGGTAAAACGCTACCGATTTAGGACGAATGTCAAAGCATTCAGTCCGTGTCTAGGTTTTGTCTCGAGAAGGTGGCGTCACGGTGTACTCAGCAAAGTCAAAGATTCATAACCACATATTCATGCCCAAAGACTTATTCAACATGTGGATAAAGACACAAGATCACAAGATGGCAAAGACAAGTCAAGAATGATTTGAAGATCTCAAGCTTAAAGACAAAGTCGAAAGACAACGACAAAGGCTCAAAGATCACAGCATGAAGGAACAATACTACTATTACACGTTCAAGACTCATTTATGACGAAATTCATCAATCTCCATTGGAATCCAAATATCAAAGAGGAATGACCTCACATTGGGGGAGATTGTTAGCCTCAAAATATTGAGTCAAACAAGAATTTTCGGTCAGAGGTTTCTATTGTAATATTTATTAAAACGATGTAATAGTTAGTTAAATAGTCGTGGTTCACGGGCTTGGATTTAAGCTACTTAAAGCCCAAAAGACAAGCCCGGTCCAAACAATACATCCCATTATGGTTACATGTAAGCCCAGCTATATAAAGCCCTTCCTAGCATGTTAGGAAGGGTGGATGGTCATTAGTACTCTAATTTTCTCTAATCTAATATTCACCAAGTTAATCATCTCTCTCTTCCTCTAATTTCTCTCACTACTTTCTCTCTCTAAAATTCATATCTTTTCCATCTCATTTCTTAATCTATTATCATATTATTTGGGACAACAGCTTCCCCCACACTAAAACCACACCAGGCATCGTCAAAAGGAGTAGACGAACTTGTAGTACTCAAAACACGAGGTGATGATGGAGTTAGACTTGTATAAAAATCTTTTAAATTCAACTCAAAATCTTTTCCTTTTGGTTCTTTTGAAAACTCTTTATGAAAACCCGATTTGATTATGTCAAAAATATTTGGTGTTTCTAAGATGATGTTAGGCATACTAAAAATTCTCACATTTAAGTTGCATTTTGGTGGTGTTAAGTTCTCAAAATGTTTATCAGTAAAGAACACCGCCCCTTCGGGGTCAACATATTCGTCATCCGAAAGATCTTTCGTGATTGAAGACGTAGGTTCAACTCTCATAACCTCCACCGGCGGAGGAGATGTAAAATCGTTTTTATCGACAATTCCTAAATTTGTGAAAATTCTTTGCAACCATTGATTGAATCAACATGGCTCAAAGTCGAGATAGAATAAACATGAGAAAGCTTGGAGTTATGAATTGCATTTATGACGAGTTCCTCCTCATTGAAACGTAGAGTGATTGTCAGAGCATGAACATCAATAAGCGCTCTTGACGTATCCAAAAATGAACGACCTAAAATTAGAGGAACTTTAGGATCCATGGGAATGTCTACAACGATAAAGTCCGCGGGATGGTAAAACTTTCCAACTTTCACGAAAACGTCTTCGGCTACTCCACATGCAGGAATCGTAGAATGATCGGCCATCTCGATTGACATATTCGATGGAGTTAAAGCCGGAAGTGATAGCGATTTAAAAATATCAAGAGGCATCAAATTAATACTAGCACCAAGATCGGCCAAGGCGTAGCATTCTTCCATATCTTGAATCCCACACGGAATTAAAAATTTACCGTGATCACCGACTTTTTGAGGTATGCGGCTAAGAAAAACCGATGAACAACTAGACACTTTTTGCAATTTTTCTTTGTTATTCAACATACTTTTGAAGTTGGCGGAAAATCGATGCATCATGATTAAAGAGTGGGCAAAACTTATGTTAGAATGCAAATCACGAAACATTTTCATAAAAAGCTCAAATTGGTAACTGTTACGTTCTTGCGATTTTTCCTTGTTTTGTCTCGATGGGTAAGGTAAGGGTGGTGTGGGTTGGGGCATAGGCATCAGCCTTGGAATCTCGGGTTTCATGATTGGTATTGGTTCAACCGTAGGTGTGGTTTGAGCGGTACTTTGTGGGATTGGGATATGCTCCTTTTCGACCACCACCTCGGGTTCTTTCTCTATTTGCTTCTCCTTAGAAGTTCTTGGATGAGAGATTGGTTCCTTGAAACTTTTACCACTACGAGTAGTAATAATCTTCATTTCTCCCTTCGGGTTTGCAATGGTATCACTAGGAATACCACTCGAAGAAGACGGTTTTCACATTATGGCCTCAAACACGCTTGAAATTCTATCCTCAAACTTAGATTGCCTTTTATCCGCCTTAAGCATCTCTTGTTTAATTTCATGTTGGCCTTGTTCCATCTTTTATTGATTTTGTTGTAACCTTTGCACATTATTCTCTATTTTGTTAGCATGAGTCTTAAGTTCATTTGCAAGTTCGTTTTTCAACTCATTTTTCAAATCATTCTTAAACTCGGATATTAGGCTAATGATCTCCCTTTGTATGTTATAAAACCTTGCATCATTACCGTTTGCATACTCAACAAATTCATTTGGAAGATCTTTCACATTTTTCAAAGCTTTGTTATTGTTTTGAAAATCACGGTTTTGATTTTTGTTTTGCAATTTCCCATTGTTCCCACCATTGTTGTAATTACCCTTGTTAAAATTCTTTTTATTTACTTGGTAAGCAACTTGGTTTTTGTTGTTTCGATAGTTGTTAGCATTTTGATTTTGTGGAGCTAGATTTGGGCGGGAACCTTGACCGTTTTGGTTCTAAGTTCCTGTTGCTACATAAGCACTCGAAGTGTTACCATCCGCGGTAATGCACTCGTAAAAATCATGAGCTCCACCACACGAAATACAACTCTTTTCAACCGCCTTAACCGATGCGGAATTCAAATCATCTTGTGCTTTCCAATGAGTCATGAGAGTTGAAAACCTATCGAAAAACCTATTTTCCTCATTTGCTTCATCTTGCAAGGCACTCATGTTACGAGACGACGATGATGAACCATAGTGGCAACACCCGGTGTGTTACGAGGGTTATAAACCTTAGACCTATTCTCAATTATTTTCAAAGACTCATCGGTCGTTTTGCACAAAAAATTACCACCCGCGGCGGCGTTCAAATAATCTCGTTCATGATCATTAAGCCCATTATAAAAAGTATCAATTTGATGCAATTCGGAAAAATCATGGTGTGGACATTCATGTAACATTTCTTTAAATCTTTCTCAAGCCATAGAAAAACTCTCACTAGACCTTTGAGTAAATCTTGAAATCTCGTTTTTCAAATGTGTTGTTTTAGATGGTGGAAAAAGTTGATTCACAAACTTAGAAACGATATCACCCCACGTCAAAATCGAATTTGGGGGTTCTTTCTCGAGTCATATCTTGGCGGGTCCATCTAACGAATATGGAAACAACATCATCTTAATGGCGTCATGGGGCACATCCTTAAACTTTCTAGTCGCGGTGAGACGATTGAATTGCCTAATGTGATAATGTGGGTTGTCTTTTTCATGTCCGCGAAACTTGTTTGCTTTAAGTATAGACATCAAACCCGTCTTGATCTCGGAATTCTCCGCAAGGATGGCGGGAATGACAAAGGCTTCTCCAAAACCCTCGGTGGGTGCTTGAAGCAACTCCATCATAGTACGATTAGCCATGGTAGCTTCTTGTTCTATAATAGGTTCCTCACTTTGAGATTCTTCACTTGGTGATTGTTCCTTTCGATTACGACATTTACATGCACGTCTTTCTTGGTTACGAGTTTGCATAAACGTCACGTACAACGTGGGGATGAGCAAAGAAGATTCTTTTTGGTGTTTTTACTTTTTCAATTTTTTTGTGCTTTTGATTGTTTTTACTTTTTTTTGGATTTTTGGATGTATTACGTAGACACAAATCTACAAATCTCTCCTCAAATAAAATCTCTCGATTAAAGGAGCCTCAGGGAATGAAAACAATCACAGGAAGTGAACGCCTTCGATGACTTTAGAACATTGGTGGAACACCAAAACGTTCAAGAGGGTTTAATCTTTGAAACCAAGAAAATATATAGATACGTACATAATACTTTGTTTGGCAAACCCTCGATTAACCCTTTTTCTCTTAACACGCACAAGCAAGCGGGGGAAACGAGGCGGCGCTAAGCACTTAAGAGCCTTTTTCCCTTAGGTCGTGAAATACAACCGCCTTATACCTACCTTATAGTTTGTATTAATTAAAATCAAGCTTCACGAAAGTAATTATCTATTTTGCCTTTTTTTCTTTGTTTGAGATTCAAATACAATGATTAAGTGATGAAATCCCAAATCAAGGTTGTGTTTTCACACTTTTGGAGTACTTGTGAATTTATTGTGATACGTATACAATATAGTAATAATATTCACAAAAAAACGAAAACTGATAATACGTGTGCTTAGAGTTCTATAACACACAATTACTATTTATGGTTAATATAAAAACAAAATTTGTTAAAACCAAAACACAACACGCCTCTCCGGCAGCGGCGCCAAAAATTATGGTCGTATTTTTACACACCTTTGCTTTAGGAAAAACAAAAAGGGTAATTAGGGTAAGTACGACGGTTTAGGAAAATTGTGCACAAATGACCCAAAGGTGAGTTCGTTCTCAAGGAGGCTAGTGTGTTGTATGTTAAGAATTGATTAAATGTTTATGATTAATATTATGAAGAAGGAAAAGAGAAATTGATGACGGCTACGAATAAAATTAAACTAAGACGAATGACGTAAGCATAAAACCGTAAAACGTTAAGAAATTTAAAAATTATCCTAAAAATTTCTAGAAAATCATAATAAATCCTAAAAATGCAATTAGAGTTTACAAAAAGCAAAATTTACTAAAACCGGCCTTTTATTTAATTAAATAATAATTTTTTATGCTAATTAAAGCCTAAAAAATCAATTTAATTAATAAAAAGCCCAAAATAAGATTTTTCAATTTGTAAAACTCAAAAATAACTTAATTAAACTAAAAACTATTTTTGAAAAAGTTAAAACTAATTAAAACTATTTAAAATGATTAAAAATTTAAATTAAATATTAAAATGATATTAAAAATTCAAAATTTCTAAAAAAATTTCTAAAAACTTGCAAATTAGTTTATTTTAGCTTAAATAAACAGAAAATGAAAGTGAAATGACCTAAATACCCCTATTGGGCCTCCAAATTGGCCAAAACTCAAAACAGTCCAAGCTTAATAGGCTTTTTGGCCAAATAAGCAAAAAGTTAACCAAATAAGCTGAAAAGTTCCAGTCTAGCTTAAAATTCAATTTTAAACACAAAACTCTATAGGCCCAAAAGCTAAATCAGTGCTTATCACAGCTTAATAAGCAAACAACTTATTCTTAATGGGCTTTTTGGCCCATTAAGCCATAAGCAAATGCCATAAGCTGAAAATTGACACACATCCTTCTTTTGAGCCTATGAAGATGTTTGTAAAAATAAATTTTGAATAAGTCAAATGAATAAGCCTGAAATAAGCAAAAGCTCTCTACACGAAACGACAAAATAGTCATTTCGAGTTCTAGACCACTTCAAAGGCTGATTCAAGTTGCAAAAGCTTTGTAATGACTTAATTAAGCAAAATAATCAAAAAGATTTCAAATAAGCCCAATGAATAAGCTGGAAAAAGCAATAAGATGTTTTGAAAAAGAAAAGTCAACATGTTTTCTAGTCAAACCTAAAAGTCAAAGGCTACAAAGCTCCAGAATAGTAAAATAGGTCAAATAAGGAATATCGATTACCAAACCAAAGTTTTTGCACAATAAAATAAGCTATTATAACTTATTAATAAGCTGATGACCAAATAACTCTAGCACTGGCTTTGACTATTTGACTGTTTGTTTTTAGTGAGGTTTTGTTGGATTCAATGGACAAACAAGGCACCCTTATAACCAGTGGGTTATATGGAGTCAATAACAAGCAACAAATCACAAAATAACCAAGCCAAATTGTACAGTTTAATCAAACAGTCACCGGATATAGCACAGACATGGAAAATAAGTAGTTACTGATGAAATAAGCAGATTAAGCAAGATTAAGCCAACCAAAGTTCACCAAAAGAATACACAAGATATAAAAAACTTAGTTTCACACAAATAAACTCAAATCATGCATTGGTTTAAAGACTAGAACTAGTTTTAGGCTTGATTAATGTTACCGATGAACAATGATGAACACAAAATTACTTTGTTGAACTACTTGACCAATTCTTGAATTTTAAACACTCAAATCCACAAATCAGGTTATGCCAACTATGTTTTATCACTTGTTTACCCTAGATAAGCATGTAATCTAAGTGTGCACAAGATTTTAGTCCAAAATGACCTAAAACAAACTAGATAGACCAATGATTAGGTTTTGATGTTACAAAGCACAAGTCTTGTAGATTTCAGCATACAAACACCTCAATGACAGATATAAACTCAAACAAACTCCTAACACCTACTCAATTCCAACCAAGTTGTATGATTCAGTAAACCCAAACAGCCCTTTAACTTTTAAAATCAAGATTTAACAAATCAAATGTGATTTTCAGGTTTAACCAAACTCAAACAAGCATAAATACATCATTACCATGAACTTAGAACACATTTTCATGCATCAAATAGCATCAAACACCAGCAGATACCAAAAACACTAAGAACCACTTTTTTGACAGATTTATCAAGCAAAGAGGACAAACCTTGTAACACCCCCAAATTTTCATACTTTTGTTCAACGGAAGAGTCGTTGGTGTTACGGGATAGCACATTACTCAAATCATAGACAACGCTTAAAATCGCGTCGTTTAATAATAAAGCATTTTCCATTCATGAATATCAAATTTACATAGGTCCCAAGTCATAGTATTTCATACAATTTTATCAAACATTTGAATGGAAATAGTTATTTAAGTGCGGGCCATGAATTATTGTCGTCTTCCCGAGAATTAACTTCAAGTACCTAAGATAAAACATGTTAAAAGGAAAGGTCAACGAAAACGCCGAGTGAATTCATAGAGTTTAATGAAATCCATTAATATATCATGGGTATAAAATTATTACCGAAAATCATTTTTGTACAAGTCTTTATAGTAGGCCATAAAATAGGCCAAAAACATTTTATACAAATCCTTGTCAAAATCATAATATAGGCTTTTGCCTTCAAAAAAATTATACGAACCATTGTCGTAAAAACATCATACAATACGTTTATAACGTTGTATAGAGTTAAATAAAAACCGTTATATGAATATGGTAATGTAAAACCAAAACACGAACATAATATCAATAATAAGACCCCGTATTGCTAGTCAGGCAATATATTGTAATTCAATGCGTATAGCAGTATTTTCGTTATTTGGATTATTATAAGCCGCATGACATTGCTACCTTACTATAACAAACAACGGGTAGCTAACCCGAAACTCATTTTCCCATATAAAACAGCGTGTCGTCACAATAATCACGCTTGTATAAATCTTCTCAAACATAAATTCGCTTACCAATCAATGTGGCACGACGGGGATCAACCGTCAAGGCGCGAATTGGGGTGATCTTTCCCAAACAGTACTATTATATGCATAAGCGTCTACCAAATCCTGGTAGTTCACAATCCATGCTAATGGGACTTTTAGTGACATAACCTAACTTTAATAATCCATTTCATTTCATTTATCGGGTCATATAATCATTCATCGGGTCATATAATCATTCGGGTCCAAATCAATAAGCAAACAATCGGGACAACTGGTGTCCTATTTTTATTAAAACTAACATGTTATCTCCCTCGCGGGTTTATAAAACATTTCATAAAAACATTTAAAAGAGTGCGAGGCTATGAACTCATGTTGATTGGGAAAGGCGGTTATCGACGATTTGGATGTACGGTACGTGCTTCAATCACAGAAACCTAGACAAATAATACTCGTCTTAGACTCTTGTCTAATGACTTTATAAAAACAATAAATATGTATATATATGATGATTTTATAAATATGATGATGATCAAGTGGGATTGTACATCTTTATTTACTCATTATAGTGTCAAGTGTTGGTCAAATTTTCATACTAGTTTCACTAGTTTAACTTTTTTACTTGTCAAGGCCCAATAAGCCCATTATAAGCCCATTACCTCATATTAGTCCATTTTATACTTTTAACATTAGCCCTATGCTTACATGTTGGGCCCAAGTGGGTTAAGCCCAATAAGTAAGTTCATTAGTGTTTAGCCAAACTTGTCGGGTTAATAGTCCAACATGGCTACTTTGGCCCGTCAATGTCCATAAGTCATAAAGCTTGGATTTTATCGGTTTTTACTTGTTATATTAGTTTATACATCAGTATGTGAGTTTATAAAAGTTTAAATTAGGCGGGTCCGACCGTCTAAGTTTTATTTGACAAAAACGTTAATCTTTCGGTTTTATCCGAAAAGGCGTAAAACTTATGTATATAGTTTTATAACTTGGAAAACATTTATACTTGTAATTTATATAAAATGTCTCATTTTAATATCATAATATATAACTCTCATTTATAATTATTATTACTAACTAGTGGGTTTTTATATATGTATATTTTATAAGTACATAATTTGAGTGCTTATATTATATACTTTTTATTTTATAAATCTGATCCTAAATATTCAGTCCACTAAAATGTCCATATCTAAAGTTATATAAGGAGATAGAACCCCAAATTTTTATAGCAGAAACTGCATGATATGTGCTTCATTTAACTCTGTTATAGCTACTGATGAATCAGCATCTAAGTATTTTAAAAAATTTGTCCAAAACAGTCTATGCAGATTTGTACTCCAATATTGTTTTGATCATATCTCACTCATTATAAACATTCCATTGTATTGCCAACTCTCACATATGTACAAGACACATACCTTACTGTATATTAACTTTACCAAGTTATTTTAACAAGTTATCATCTAGATCTTTAATGTTTTATATAGCCTACATATTTAGCCATGATTTTAACATCCCTTCTAGTAGATTTTAATCTTTTTAATCAAATCTATCAACACCAAATCCCCACATAATATTTTTGATCATCATTCATCATCATATACATATACATAAATTAAGAAAATACAAGATTACATATTTAAAATAACAAGAGGATAGGAAGAAACAATCTCTATACCACCAATAGTGATGAAAAGATGAGTTTTTGGATGAACAAGACTTGGTTCTTGTTATCACATCTTTAACTTGGAAAATGAACTCCTTGAGATCTTCATGTACATGAATATATTCTTGAAAATCAGCCCATAAACTCCATGGAAACTCCTTTTTGGATGTTGAGATCACCTCCAATCAATATATCTTCAATGGGTTTTCATCATATGTGCGAATAACACATGATATAGTGGTTAAATTGATCAAATGAGGGTGTTTGGTGGTTGAATATGGACGGCAAGATGATAGTGGGATGAGAGAGTTGTGTGTGTTTCATGAGTTGAATAATGAAGCTAATGGTTTAGCTTTTGGTGGTTTTGTTGTGCTAGTATTTGGTGCAAGTAACTAGGACAAGTGTCCTAGCTTACTTAGTAAGCTTTGACATATGAGGTGTGTTGTGTAGCTTATTTAGACGCCACATGTATGAGGGTGGGCAAGTGTAAACTTGTCCCATCCCCATTAATTTACGGGTACTCCTCAATTCTAGTTTCCTTGATTTGCGTGTCGTCGGGTCGTTTTACGAAAAACGTTTTTATAAATTATGAATCAGCGGCACAAAACGAATCTAATAAAAATTGTCTCATCAAAAACGGAGTTCAAAAACGTAAATACGTAAACCTAGGGTTTCCGGTTTAATCGTAAAAGACGTTAAATTATTCACGTAAGTCCTAATCTCTTCTCGTAAATTTGTGAGTTTATGAACCAACACAAATTTAAAGATCCAAAATAATATTCACGGATAAATTTATTTCCTGAAATGTCGGACTGTCACCAAAACGGTGTATGTAAACGTAAGCACGTAACGTAGAGTTCTCCGGTTTAGACGTAGTCGATGCTATTTTAAGATGTAAACCCATATTTCTTCCCAAAAATGAATGAGTTCATAATATAACATCAAAATAATGTTTTTAAATAATACTTGAGAATAAAATATCGACCATAAATTGACGGATTGACACAGTATTTACCCCTAAACAGGATCTTTGTCCTCAAACATCAATTTATCTTACTACTTGCTTTTTATAGAGTTAGAGCCATGTGGGTATTTCCTCCACATTCGGTCTTTCCTCACAAGTGTAATTCATTATAATACGCGAGTTTCATCAAACATAACTACGGGAATACGATCAGGCTTAATGTTGACTTACTTTCTCTATCCATGATGTTCACGGGTTATTGATGAATGCAACTTTTCGCCGATCTAAACTTTATCAAGAAGTAATCAGATTTTCACTTGATAGACATTTTATCAAGTTCGATATACGAAACATAATTCACGCAGCCCTTAAAGTCATAGGTAGATCCAGCTTATATGCCTTCCAAACCAACTTTTACATTATCTCAATGGTCCCATACAACGGGGACTTATTTCCCATGATCTTTCAAATCATCAATTTACTTTTCCATGGTTATAATTTTTGGCATAACTTCGCTACCCATCCTGCACTTCAAGGTACACATTTCATATTCACATAACCTCCTGCCCACTAACGGCAGTCAATAATCAGATCCTAATTTCAACAATCATTTTAGGTCTCGCGGGTCGGGTATTTTGTAAGGTTAGGCTTGTCATCATAGGCAACCTTAAACCTAAAAGACATATCCAACTCACAATGGGTGTATGTCGGGTGTCTTCATCCCTAACTCTTGCTTACAGATGCTCTCACATTTAGATCCTCACATGATTCGATCTCGATCCTAATACGATAATTATCAATGATAATCTTTCCAAAGGGAAACGATTATACGGTTTATTACCAAAGGTCAATTATTCAAGCATAAAACAACACTTCTAGTATTTTGTATCGTTACTTTACCTCGTCCCTTCGATTGGGGTGGTAAACAGTACTCTCATCAAGGTTCGTTCCCAATGACTTCTGAGCAAATCTCTGGAAATTCGATGCGAAGCGAGGATCTTGATAGAGATGATCGATACGGGCACACTATGTTTACACAACTCCTTTAATTACAAAGAGTCACTTTCTTCATCGAGAATTTTTCATTAACAGGAATGATATTAGCAGATTTGGTCAGTCTATCGACGATGACCCAAATCGAATCAAATTCAGATGATGACATTTGCAATGGTTAAATGTTTACTAATGTATGAGGCGATGTCTACCTACATAATTTTCCATCAGTACAACTTCTTCAGGTATAGATACATTTAATCAAAAATGGCATGAATAGAATACTTAAACTTATAAGATTCCAACATGACTAAATCTCGAAATCCTCCATATTTAGGCAACCACAAGTGGCCTTTAAAAATATTTAACGCCATCGGCTTCTCAATTCTAATGGTTCACATTAGCCGCGAACCCCTTTTATTATCTATATTATCCTTTTTACAAGCATCAGCTATTTTTAAATTGCTCGGCAATTTATTTTGCACAGTCATTACTAAAGAACACATTCTAGTAGATTCTTTATCCTTTCTACATAATGTGTCAGTAATTACATTCATCTTCCCTGATGAAATAAATATCATGACCGTATTCATTCAAAATTTCTTTCTTCATATTTTCTAAGTTTTAGTTAAATGATTTGGGTATGAAGGAATGATTTCTTAAAAATCCTTTGATAAAATATTTATCAAAACATATTTGCACTTTCTTTTTGGTAAAACCTAAAGTCTTAAATGGCTCTAATTTTTAAAGAGTCAATATAGATTCCATTATCATTAATTACACGGCCATTTAATGTAAAGGATTAAGCCTTAAATCACATTTTAAATACTCAAGGTACAGGTTTTCATTGTTCGGCCAATTCAGGGCATTCTACAAATGATTATTAACTCCTTCCTATTCTTATAAACAAACAAATGGTCCTTGATGATCACGAGCATGAATTTATCAAATTACATCCTACACACGTGATTCACCAAATTTATGGATGATACATGTGTATTGGTCAATCCAAACGACATAACATGAAACTCATAAAGTTCATTATGAGTTCTAGATGTAGTGATTGGAATAGATAATCTTCTTCGCGGATGCGAAGTTGATGATAACCATGCCGTGTATCAAATCTTTGAATATACGCTTGAACCTTGTAAATGATCAAACAAATCTATCATTTGGGTAGTGGATATAGATTTTGATCTTCAATTTACCTAGTTCACTGTAATTCAACAAATATAAGTAAATGATAACACCATAGCTCTTCATGATGACGAGCTCGGTAGAATAAAAGCTTTTTCCGACAACTCTCTCAGTTGTACGGTAATTCTTTTAATTCAGATGGTGCTGACGTATAGTGCATATGCCACAGGTGCAGCATCGGGAATATAATCAATACTAAATTCAACCTGCCTTAATGGCAAAAGTCTAGGTAATTCACAAGCAAATACCTCCTAAATTTTTAGATAACAGAAACATCTTTTTATACATTTATTTTAAGTTCTTTCTAGATTACAAGATCTATGACTAGTTCATAACCATTCATGGTATAATTTCAAGTTTAAATGCAGTATATGGTCATCCATCAAGAATTATTTAGATCACTTTTGATAATCAACATCTTATCTTTTAGGGGAATTCTACTCGGGTTCCCATCAATTAAGACAATGACATCATGTCATAATCAACCAATCCATCCTAATGACATTATCAACTTTCTAGTTTTATTACCTCGATAAGATGAGAACCTCTCAAAAGACTAATATTAACTCATAATCCTTCATAAATTCAAGGATATCTGGAGACATAACTACCATTAAAAGAGTAAGGTCAACGGATAATCTACGCGAGAGAATTTTAAATCAGATAAAGACGGAAACATTTAACGAATATGAATATATCCTATGTTTTCATAATTTTAGTACGCATTCGAAAGCTCCTCGGATCGTTACCAAGGTCATTCAAATGAAACCTAATCAAAAGATATGATAGGAACGTCGATACATCCAGTCGGGTATCAGCACTCGGTAATCAGATACTTTTCCAAAGAATATCACCACGGGAGAATTGGACAAGAAGGGAATACGAATTGTCAAACAAGACAATTTCCACAGATGAGTAAATTCGACTCAGAAGAATAAATGGTACGAGCACATATGTAGGTGTCTCTAACAATATGTCCCTATTTTTGCACTTCTTGCAGACCTCGTAAAAATTTAATCTTTCACAATTACAAAGAAAATGTAATGTTTAGTAACAATTTCATGGTGACTACAAATCAGCCTTGCATGGTCCATTCCAAATTGTACATAGGCGCGCAACTATATACAATTTTAGGAATAACGATGCAGTACTCAGTTCGTCAAAACTTTGTCATCATGCTTAAAATAAAAATATTTTCATGCTTAATTCTTGAATAAGAATCAAAATGAATTTACAAAGAGGTTCTTTGTTATGAAAACAATTAAGTTTTTCCAAAGTGTTTCATAAACAACTTTATTTCAATAATGATTATTTATGTCTCACTTTAAATAATCCATATGGTGATGAAATTTTTTTTCAAGGAATACTGTTTTATCTTATAAAAACAATGAGTGATCTGCAAAAGAGTGATGAAGAGTTGTTCACCAAGAACTAACTACAATATAATAGGAAATGAGCTTAGCCAATTAATTATGAGGTTCATGACCTCGATGGTACTCAAAAATATAAAGAGAAGAATCTACAACGCATCTCAAACCGAGATGAGTGCTTGTTCAATGGTTGCATCACTAATGCGAACATTAGGATGAAGCAAGAAAAGATAGATAACATCAATACATGTAGGATTTAGCAATCGAAGGTAGTCTTTTCATTAATCACAAACAAGTTAAAATTGTACCGTAACACATTACGTGTTACTATGTCATACAATTCCAAGAACTCATCCTACCAACTGATATCTTAGTTAAGTTAGGGATTTTTAAAAGATACCACAATGAATACTAATATACAAGAGTCATTAGGTGTTCCGGTTGGGTCAAAAAGTTGATGTGGCAGAAACTCAAAAACGAAGAAAACATGAAGGCATTTGTCTAAGCGTTGACAAGTGTAATCCAGACGTTGTCAAGAGTAAATCAGGCGTTGACAGAAGTCAACAAAAGTCAAACGTTGTTGGAAGCTTCTATTTAGGATAAGTATGTAGAATATATTCTGTATTAGTTATTTTAATAGAAGATATTCATGTTTATTCATAGTTATCTTTTGTAAAACACTAATCCTTACACTATAAAAGGAACCAAGGGTTATTAGGTTTTATATATATCTTTCATTCACAATGTAAACCTAAAAGCGTATGTTGCACTAGGTGTGGGATTCAATGTATACACACCTAGTGATTGTTAATTATTAATATAATTAGCAATCCAATTGTTTAATTCATGTCTTCTTTGTGCCCAGACACCTTGTTTATGGTTATTGTTCTAGTTCCGCTTTGATTATGTTTATCATATGAACAATGATCATTCCTAGTAGCTAAAAGATCGAGGAAACCAAGGTTTCCACAGTTCCATTTGTCCCGGAAGATCCATCGGTCCCAATTCAGAAGAAGATTCTTCAATTTATTTCTTGGACACCAGGCATCATCGTCATTGGACAATGGCCTAGGAACAACCCTTAACACGAACCAACAATCATTCAAAATCTTATAATTGAATCACCAGACTTAACGACTACCTCTTAACAATCTCATATTCCATACGAGTTAAATTTTACTTAATTCAAGTTTCAACCAAATCATACTCAACGCGATGTCCTACCTCATTCTCCAATACTTTCAACCTTATTATTAATCCTTGAAAGGGCAAGAAAAGCTCGATATGAATAACACTTAATTTCCAATCCTATAGCTCTTTCATCAATAGTTATCAAATGAGTCACTAGTATGAAATGACTCACACATTTAATTAGACTTCTCAGAAAGGTACTAGTGGCATGAGGCTTTTGGGTAATGGTTGCAATGACAGCCTCAAGTGAAACATTCACCCTTTCGATTTCAAATTTAAGAATTGGGTGACAACGAATCAGATGACACCTTTCCAGGTGGTAACGTTTTGTCAAACTCCACTCTATAAGGAAAGATCGTCATGACATCGATATCAGTTTTAATCTCGCCAATTCTTCTTCAATATCACAATCAACTAATATCTACATTTCTACGAATATCAACCATTTTGTTGGGATCATAAATATCCATAACTTGGTTTAGATTTGGAATAGCTAGAATTCCTATAGAAATAGCTTCGATTGATTTGCTAGGGGAGTTAGGGTTTCTTGTGACAATCTACGTCGTATAAATATTAAATTAATCGTCAAGCAATCATGTAATCAAATTACATCATATATATATATATATATATATATATATATATATATATATATATATATATATATATTAAAATAACACTTCTCAGTCTGGCCTTGTCGGTAACTCGGGAGTTATTCGGCACCGTTATAGTCAAAAGATTTTTAGACATTTTGAGAAAAAAATTTATAGTTAAAAGATTTTGAAATGTGTTATTCAAAACCTTAATTTTAAAAATCTTTCGTTCTCTATAACGAGAGCTCTGGTACCAAACTGTAACACCCCCAAATTTTCATACTTTTGTTCAGTGGAAGAGTCGTTAGTATTACGGGATAGCACATTACTCAAATCATAGACAACGCTTAAAATCGCGTCGTTTAATAATAAAGCATTTTCCATTCATGAATGTCAAATTTACATAGGTCCCAATTCATAGTATTTCATACAATTTTATAAAACATTTGAATGGAAATAGTTATTTAAGTGCGGGCCATGAATTCTTATCGTCTTCCCGAGAATTACCTTCAAGTACCTGAGATAAAACATGTTAAAAGAAAAGGTCAGCGAAAACGCCGAGTGAATTCATAGAGTTTAATGAAATCCATTAATATATCATCGGTATAAATTATTACCGAAAATCATTTTTGTACAAGTCTTTATAGTAGGCCATAAAACAGGCCTAAAACATTTTATACAAATCCTTTTCAAAATCATAATATAGGCTTTTGCTTTCAAAACCATTATACGAACCATTGTCGTAAAAACATCATACAATACGTTTTATATCGTTGTATAGATTTAAATAAAAACCGTTATATGAATATGGTTATGTAAAACCAAAACACGAACATAATATCAATAATAAGACCCCGTATTGCTAGTCAGACAATATATTGTAATTCAATGCGTATAGCAGTATTCTCGTTATTTGGATTATTATAAGCCGCATGACATTGCTACCTTACTATAACAAACAACGGGTAGCTAACCCGAAACTCATTGGCCCATCTAAAACAACGTGTCTTCACAATAATCACGCTTGTATAAATCTTCTCATACATAAATTTGCTTACCAATCAACGTGGCACGACGGGGATCAACCGTCAAGGCGCGAACTGGGGTGATCTTCCCCAAATAGTACTATTATATGCATAAGCGTCTACCAAATCCCAATAGTTTACAATTCATGCTAATGGGACTTTTAGTGACATAACCTAACTTTAATAATCCATTTCATTTCATTTATCGGGTCATATAATAATTCATCGGGTCATATAATCATTCGGGTCCAAATCAATAAGCAAACAATCGGGACAACTGGTTTCCTATTTTATTAAAACTAACATGTTATCTCCCTCGCGGGTTTATAAAACATTTCATAAAAACATTTAAAAGAGTGCGAGGCTATGAACTCACGTTGATTGGGAAAGGCGGTTATCGGCGATTTGGATGTACGGTACGTGCTTCATTCACGGAAACCTAGACAAATAATACTCGTCTTAGAATCTTGTCAAATGACTTTATAAAAACAATAACTATGTATATATATATATGATGATTTTATAAATATTATGATGATCAAGTGGGATTGTACATCTTTACTTACTCATTATAGTGTCAAGTGTTGGTAAAATTTTCATACTAGTTTCACTAGTTTAACTTCTTTACTTGTCAAGGCCCAATAAGCCCATTACCTCATATTAGTCCATTTATACTTTTAACATTAGCCCTATGCTTACATGTTGGGCCCAAGTGGGTTAAGCCCAATTAGTAAGTTCATTAGTGTTTAGCCAAACTTGTCGGGTTAATAGTCCAACATGGCTACTTTGGTCCGTTAATGTCCATAAGTCATAAAGCTTGGGTTTTATCGGTTTTTACTTGTTATATAAGTTTATACATCAGTATCTGAGTTTATAAAAGTTTACATTAGGCGGGTCCGACCGTCTAAGTTTTATTTGACAAAAACGTTAATCTTTCGGTTTTAGCCGAAAAGGCGTAAAACTTATGTATATAGTTTTATAACTTGGAAAACATTTATACTTGTAATTTATATATAAGGTATCATTTTAATATCATAATATATAACTCTCATTTATAATTATTATTAGTAACTAGTGGGTTTTTATATATGTATATTTTATAAGTACATAATTTGAGTGCTTATATTATATACTTTTTATTTTATAAATCTGATCCTAAATATTCAGTCCACTAAAATGTCCATATCTAAAGTTCTATAAGGAGATAGAACCCCAGATTTTTATAGCAGAAACTAAATGATATGTGCTTCATTTAACCCTTTTATAACTACTGATGAATCAGCCTCTAAGTATTTTAATAAATTCGTCCAAAACAGTCTATGCAGATTTGTACTCCTATATTGTTTTGATCATATCTCACTCATTATAAACATTCCATTGTATGGCCAACACTCACATATGTACAAGACAAATACGTTATTGTATATTAACTTTACCAAGTTATTTTAACAAGTTATCATCTAGCTCTTTACTGTTTTATACAGCCTACATATTTAGCCATGATTTTAACATCCCTTCAAGTAGATTTTAATCTTTTTAATCAAATCTATCAACACCAAATCCCCACATAATATTTTTGATCATCATTCATCATCATATACATATACATAAATGAATAAAATACAAGATTACATATTCAAAATAACAAGAGGATAGGAAGAAACAATCTCTATACCACCAATAGTGATGAAAAGATGAGTTTTTGGATGAACAAGACTTGGTTCTTGTTATCACATCTTTAACTTGGAAAATGAACTCCTTGAGATCTTCATGTGCATGAATATCTTCTTGAAAATCATCCCATAAACTCCATGGAAACTCCTTTTTGGATGTTGAGATCACCTCCAATCAATATATCTTCAATGGGTTTTCATCATAGTGTGAATAACACATGATATTGTGGTTAAATTGATCAAATGAGGGTGTTTGGTGGTTGAATATGGACGGAAAGATGAGAGTGGGATGAGAGAGTTGTGTGTGTTTCATGAGTTGAATAATGAAGCTAATGGTTTAGCTTTTGGTGGTTTTGTTGTGCATGTATTTGGTGCAAGTAACTAGGACAAGTGTCCTAGCTTACTTAGAAAGCTTTGACACATGAGGTGTGTTGTGTAGCTTATTCAGACGCCACATGTATGGGGTGGGCAAGTGTAAACTTGTCCCATCTCCATTAATTTACGGGTACTCCTCGATTCTAGTTTCCTCGATTTGCGTGCCCTCGGGTTGTTTTACGAAAAAATGTTTTTATAAATTATGAATCAACGGCACAAAAAGAATCTAATAAAAATTGTCTCATAAAAACGGAGATCAAAAACGTAAATACGTAAACCTAGGGTTTCCGGTTTAATCGTAAAAGACGTTAAATTATTCACGTAAGTCCTAATCTCTTCTCGCAAATTTGTGAGTTTATGAACCAACACAAATTTAAAATTCCAAAATAATATTCACAGATAAATTTATTTCCTGAAATGTCGGGCTGTCACCAAAATGGTGTATGTAAACGTAAGCACGTAACGTAGAGTTCTCCGGTTTAGACGTAGTCGATGCTATTTTAAGATGTAAACCCATATTTCTTCCAAAAAATGAGTGAGTTCATAATATAACATTATAATAATGTTATTAAATAATACCTGAGAATAAAATATCGACCATAAATTGACGGATTATTACAAACCTCATGAATGCACATCCACACTCACAAATTTGAGAGCTTATGTGGTAGCTTAACAACCACAAGCTTCCAATAAGCTGCTAAGAACAACAAGATTAGCACAAACATATTATATATAAAAAATGAAAACAAGCAGATTTCTTCCAACTTTGTTCCCCACTCCTTTAATCCTCCCAAGCCACAAGTCTCACCTCACCTTGATAAGCTCCTTATCAGGGTGGTATGATCAGCTTATGACCCAAATGCTTCAAGTGTTTGAACTAAAACATGGAAGGAAAATCAGATTTTTGAAAACCCTTTTGAACAAATTTGCAATACTTAAAACCAAACTCTTGGAACTTAAAATCACAAACTTTGAACAATAACAACAAGAATAAAAGATTGGAACTTGGAATTCGTCACAAAATCAAACACTTTTTCATTCACATAGAAATAAGGCTTTACAGATTTTTGACCAAAGAAAATCAAGAACAACTTTTAATGCTAAGTCCTAATGCCTTTATATAGGCTACATGGAGTACTAGAATACTGAAAATAAACTAAAACCCTAATGTATGAAGTCCCTGAATTTCCCCTTGTCGAATTTTTGAATTTTCAAGCCTTGTGATATTCTTGGAGTCGTGTGAAGGTGCCAGTGGTGGAAAAGAATCCTAGACGTTTATTTTGTGCGTTGGATGCAAGCAAGTCTTTGGCACGTTGATTCTCTGTCATGGTCTTTTGTCTTTGTCCCAAAAGTAGTAGGGGAGGTATCATGTGACATATGGGGTGATGAGGTGGCAGGTTTAAAGTTTGGGTTATGATTAATAAACCCTTAATCACTAATCTGGAAGAGATTGGGGTTTAATTCTTGTTAATTAACAAAACCTAATTGTGTTCATGAGATGAGTAGTGGCTGTTTGATCCATTTTTATGTTTAAAAAACATGTTAGGCGTCATTAATTAAACTAATTGAGTAATTAGTTTAAACCGGTTGTGAGTGGGAAGTGAGGTGGCAAAAGGGTGAAGTGTGATTGATGGAAAAGTTGAGTGGGGTGATGTGGCATTGTGGGATTGGTTAAGGTAAGTATGTTGTCTCACAGCTTTAACCCCTCTTCTCCTTCTTTCTTTCATTTGTGTTTTAAACTTGCATAATCCGAATTCCTTTGTTATAGAAGTTTTGGTTTTCACACTTTGGCCACAATAACTTTCCAAAAGGTTTATCAAGGACTTGTTTTGTACTTTCATGGTATTTGACGGGCTGTTTTTGGCATGTCTTCATACTTTAAGGTCTTCACTTGTTTCTTTATCTTCATGGAGGACTAAAAGTGACAAGTCTTCAAATTTGAGGGACCATTCTTGCCAATTCTTTAAAGTTGACGGTCCTTTTTGTAAATTTGACAAACTTTGGGGACCAAACTTGTAATTATGAGTATAAAAGGGTTTAAAGTGTCAATTCTTCAATAATTAAGGACCCTTCTTGTACAATCTTCAATTCTTCAAGGATTTTTCTTGGAAAATCAACTTTAGGGCCCGGTTCATTGCGCGACTTCTTTTCCCGTGTTCGTTTTTCTTTGTTTCTTGTGATCTTTTGTCATTTTCTTGATATCCATACCAAAATACACATGTAACAAATACAAGCACATAATATGGTATTTCATGATATTTTATGCATTTTAAAGCCCAAAAAGAACGACTAGATCATGTATAAATGCCATCTCATCATTGGTACTGGTGGTAATGAATGTTTTGTCCTTGGTTTAATCAAAGTTACTCAACAAGCTCTGATACCACTTGTTGATCCCAAACTCAGATCTTAAACCTTAGCTTGTTTAAGGGTTGTGATAGAAAGAATGAAATCAAACTAACACTAGAGAAACTTTATAATACACAAAGTAACTAACCAAGATGCGGAAAATAATGTTTAGCACAAGAACAAGTGTTTAAATCAAACGTTGAACTTTAATATATCAAAGATATACGAATACCCAATAATGGTATTAGGGTTCTACAACCTTAAAGTATGAAATGAAATGAACAGAAAGAGATATGTTACATGAAAACGTAGTGACTCCTTTTATAGCAGAAGGACTCACGTATAAGATTACTACTAACAAACTAGGAAACAATCATGGAGTAGTAACAGAAACGCGTTATAATCTCTTCCATGTTTATCTTTGTAGCAGGGTCTTTAACTTACAGCAGGGGGACCAATCCCCCTGCCTTTGTTTTTCAGCAGGGGGAACTTACAGTATCAGGGAGAACTTCGACCAACCAGCAGGGGGAACTAAAACTCATGTATTTATTCCCAACACCCCTTAGCTAAAGAGGGAGGTCTTCAGTCTTAAACTCCTACCCTGAATTGATCAGGAGATCTTTATCCTAAAACAATAATGTATCCATCCGATAACGCCCAAATCCAACATGTTTTCTAGAGCGTTATCTGTATATTTTGCATGGTTTTTGGTTATACTAACGAGCTATTTATCTCATATATATGTGAAGTTGTGTTTTGTGTTGTTATTTAGCCAAGATCAAGGAAAATGAATAAAATACAAAGAAAGAAAGAATAAATGATGATTCATGTATATACGAATGAATCCCGAGGAGTTACAAGCCTTTGAAGATTAGTTTCAGATGCAAGAACAAGTGTTTTCAAGAAGTATACAAGTCACTCAGCATCAAAGTTGCCACTGGCGGAATCAAAGTTGCCGGCCACTTTTGTGTTGGCATAATTTTGTCTAGATACATGCAACCTTGAGGAGAACACACAAGAATATACAAGAAGGATATAGAACTACTTTGGGATCAAGCATATACCTTTGGCTCCAACTATATTACTTTGGCTCCAAGTTCATGCATTGATGGAGAGGCTTGAATTCATCTATAAATAAGACCCTTGGGGTCATGTAACCATAACACTTTTATTAGTAACTTCATTATTTATCAAGGAAACTCTCTTTCTTGGTGAAATCCCAGATTTGGTCCAAGTGTGCCAAAAACTCATCTTTTTGAAGCTCCAATCATCAAAAAACCTTGCCAAACTCTAAGAGATCATTACCCTTATCATTGGTAGTGTTTCTTGATACCTAAATCACCACTAATCTTCACCAAACCTCTCTAAAACCTGCCTCAAATCTCAAATCGAATTTCATTTGCATAACCCGAAAGACCACAAAACTTGTAGTCAACTGGAGGCCTAAGGATTGCTCTAATTCCTTCTATTTACTTATTGTATGAGTATTCATACTTTGGATAAACTCTTGTTATATTTATGATGTTGAACTCTATGTCATATGTTGAAAGCTTGTTCTTTATCAATATGTTCATGGAGTAGTTTTCTTATACTTGTTTGGAATAATATAAACATAGATATGGAGTGTTTAAAATTTTGTAATATTAAATTATGATTTTGTTAATGAGTTTGTTTGAATTGATATGAGTCTCGATAACTTGTTGGTAAACCATAACTCGGTCTAAAGGTCGAAAGGATTCCTAGTTATGTTTTGTTCTAAATGTTAGCGCGTGTATGTGTTTGGTGTATCATGATGGACAACCATGAGTAAACAAGTTAAATGGATTTATAAAGGTTTAATCTAGAGTATAGGTCGAAAGGGCTCTGATGAACAAGTTGGCTAAAATCATACTTCTCACAAATGGATTTGATTACCGGTTTGTAATATTGATCATAGGTTGAAAGGGTTCATTATTCTAAATCGTGTCATGCGCAATTCCATGATATTACCCATTGACTTGGAATTGTACACTTATAATTTGTGTGCTATTGCGTAACTATCTACCCGATAATCTATTCACTCCATTGAAATGAATACTAGTTCCAAACAAGTATCTTTATTATTATTTGTTATCTCATCTTATTAGCTTAATTATCATCTCAAGTGTTACTTGTTCCTATTTTCTTAGTTGTTACTTATATGGTAATTGTGGGAGTGACAACCATTTTTACCACCAACGTTACATTGTTACAAAGACTCCTTACAACCGAAAACACCCAAATCCCAGTGAACGACCTCAGCTTACCACAACAAGCTAGCTACAAATGAAAGGGTCATACTTGCCCGTGTGTTCTTAGCTTATTTGGAAATCCGTGTTATAAATTTAAAACTTGTGTAATCGCAAGAGAACGCATCAAGTTTTTGGCGCCGCTGCCGGGGATTTGTTTTTGTTTTTTGTGTATAAGAATCTTTGTTTCGTCTAGTGTTTCGTTCATATAATTCGTGCTTATTGTGCTTAAAAAAGTATGTTTAGATTACGCTTTTTAGTCATTATTTCATCAACCCCACAATTTTTTTTTAAGTGTTCTTAGTTGTTAGTTGCCAAAATCCAAAAATAATAAAAATATAATAAAAAAATCAGCAAAAATTTATTTTGCCGGCCGGCAGGTCATTTTGCCGAACGGCAGACCACGTTTGCCGCCGGCAGAAATATCTTATCGCCGACAACTTCTCAGTCTGTAATATATATATATATATATATATATATATATATATATATATATATATATATATATATATATATATAGAGGAGGGTTACCGTGAGAACAAAATTAAAGTTATAAAAGTGAAAACTAATAACAACCGTCGGATTTTCTCATTTGTGTTAGATTAAATTAATCTTAAATGATGGACATTCTAGTAATTAAATAGAATTTATGGGCATTTTAGAGAATTAGACCCACATTTTTTTAATTAATATTTGGTGCCTTCAATTTTTACCAACTTTCTCTCGTACCCATTTAATACTCATGGATACAACGGACAATATT
>JANFOE010000095.1:0-219989 GCA_025667525.1 Glebionis coronaria | reverse complement strand
TATATATATATATATATATATATATATATATATATATATATATATATATATATATATATATATATATATATATATATATATATATATATATATATATATATATATATATATATATATATATATATATATATATAGAGAGAGAGAGAGAGAGAGAGAGAGAGAGAGAGAGTTAGGTTATTGTAGTGTAGTAGCCTAAAGTTATTAAAATGAAAAGTTATCTTAACAATTGATTTTATCAATTCACATGTGATTTATTTAATATTAAACACATAACAATAAATCTTATACATAAACATTGGTATAAAATCACTAAAAATTTTGATACGTAAAAATTTATAGCTGATACATATGATACATAGTTATACTTCGAAAAATGTAATTAGCATAAATAATCATTTATTCGTAAATTCAGTGATAGATTATCACATGTTGCATTGGATATAACAAAATATATGATAAACTATGATACACAACTGATAAACGAAAAACTAGTAATATTAAAAATTGTGAACTGGTTACTCATACACGAACTAAAACTTCCAAAACACTCGTACACGAACTAAAAAATCATAAACGAACCAAAACTAATCAATAAATGTGATATTTGCCCATTTTCTATTACTTCTCATTTTATCAACTTTAAGCACCTAAACCATTTTATCTAAATTATATATATATATATATATATATATATATATCAAGTCTTTTACTTTAATTCAAAGTTTTAAGTATATCTTTGTGATATTTGCCTAAGGTTCATAGTTTACTAAAATATCACATCATTGTTCGGGACATCTGTAACACTCTTAAATTTCGTATCGGTACAGCGGAAGGGTCAATAAAGTGTTACGGGATAGCACAATAACTCAAATCATAGACAACGCTTAAAAAGGGTTGTACACAGTTAAACATACATTCATCCGAATAAAAATTTAGAGTCTACACAAGGTCCCCCAGTTTTAAAGTCATAAAGTTTACAAAACATGTTTCGAATGAATATTATTAATAAGTGGGCCATCAGAGTCGATCTTCGTCCAAGTTCCCTTCAAGCACCTGAGATAAAACATGCGGAAATTTAATCAGCGAATGTCGAGTGAATTCATAGAGTTTAGTAAAAACTGTTATATAAAACAGTTATGTAAAGCAGAACACAAGCATAATATCAGTAATAAGACCCCATATAGCTAGTCAGGCAATATATTATAATTCAATTCATATAACATACATTATTTATGAGACCGTAGCCTCAGTATTTACCATTATCGGTATTATTATCGGATTATTATAAGCCGCATGACATTGTTGCCTTTCTATAATATACAACAGGTCACGAGCCCGACAAATAGGTAACCATCTAAATCAGTGTGTCGTCACTAATATCACGCTATATAAATCCTCTCATACATAAATTCGCTTACCAATCAATGCGGCACGACGGGGATCAACCGTCAAGGCGCGAACTAGGGTGATCTTCCCCAAATAGTACTATTATATGTATAAGCGTCTAACAACTCCCGGTAGTTCACAATTCATGACAAATAGGTAACCATCTAAATCAGTGTGTCGTCACTAATATCACGCTATATAAATCCTCTCATACATAAATTCGCTTACCAATCAATGCGGCACGACGGGGATCAACCGTCAAGGCGCGAACTAGGGTGATCTTCCCCAAATAGTACTATTATATGTATAAGCGTCTAACAACTCCCGGTAGTTCACAATTCATGATAATGGGACTTATAGTGAGATAACCTAACTAATAATAATCCATTTCAATCATTCATTGGGTCATACAATCAATCGGGTCCATATCAATAAGCATACAATCGGGACCACTTGTGTTCTATATTTATCAAAACGCGCATGTTATCTCCCTCATGGGTTTACAAAACATTTCATAAAACATTTAAAGAGTGCGAGGCTATGAACTCACGTTGGTTGGGAAAGGAGGGTTATCGGCAATTAGGATGTGCGGTGCGTGCCTCGATCACGGGAAACCTAAACAAATAATACTCGATCTTAGACAATGTCGAATAATATTTATAAAAAGTTGTTATGTATATGTAATGATGTCATAACATGATGATCAAGTGGGGTTTTATTACTTTATACAACATTATTAGTTGTTAAGTATTAGTTAACTTAGTCTTATTATACTAGTTTTAGCCCATGTATATGTTAAGGCCCAATAAGCCCATTAAGAGTCCAATAAGTTTTATTAGTCCATTTATCTATTTAGGACCAGGTCTATACTCATATGTTGGGCCCAAGTGGGTTAAGCCCATGAGTAATCCAATAGTGCTAAACCAAACTAGTTGGGCCTAGTTGTCCAACAAGGCTAGTTTGGCCCATTATGGTCCATAAGTTACAAAGCTCGGGTTTTGTCGGTTTATACTTGTTAGATGTGTTTATATATCAGTATATGTTTTATAAAAATGTTACATTAGACGAGTCTGACCATCCAAGTTTTATTTGGCGAAAACGCCATCCTTTCGGTTTTAGCCGAAAAGACGTAAAAATCATATGTATAGTTTGTAGTTAGAAAACCATTTGAGTTTTATTTTTATAAAATGTGATACTTATTTATTATAGTATATAAACTTATTTTATAGTAGTAGTTATTAATTATTTACTTTTATATACTTATTTTATATATTAATTTACTTCAAGTGGCCTTTTAATATTATATAACTTTAAAGTGAAATCTAATATAAAATCTCATGTTCACCATTTTTGTCATATCTTGAGTTCTACAAGAAGTTAGAACCTCAAATTTTTACTGTAAAAAATACATGATATGTCTACAAGTAACTCTTCTATGGCTCCTTCTCAAACAGCCTCTAAATATCAGTAATAATTCGTCCAAAACAGATCAGTCAGATTAGTACCTCAAAAGTGTTTTGGCCATATCTTGCTCATTTTTAACATTCCATTGTGTCGCTAATTCACCACTTATGTAAAAATAATTTATATATCATTATATCAAATAATCTAATCCATTTAATGAACTCAAAATATTGAAACTTACTGTTTATTACAGCCTATTTATTAAATTAAGATTTCATCAACTTTTACTTGTAGATTTAGCATTTTTAACCTAATCTAGTGACACAAAATCCCCATGCAATAGTTTGAGCATCATTCATCATCATCATACATATACATTTTGAAGTAAATAGATAAATACATTTACAAAATTAATAGGATGATAGAAAGAAAACAATCTTTATACCAACCAAAGTGATGAATAAGATGAGATTTTGGAAGAACAAGGCTTGATCTTGTAACCAAATCTTTAACTTTGCAAGACAACTTTTTGAAATCTTCAAGTATATAAACTCCTTCTTGAAAATCAGCCCTAGGACTCCATGAAAATTCCTTTCACAAGTATTAGTCACCTCAAAACAACCTCCTTTTAAGTAGTTATCAACATATGTTGATTGTAGATAAAGTTGTTGGTTAAAATTTGATGGAAATGGTGGGATGGTGATGGTGTTGGACGGCCAAAGAGGGAGAGGATTTGTGAAAACTTTTTACTTACACATACAAGTTATGAGAAGTGTGTGTGAGAAGTGAAGTTTTGTATCTTGTTCAAGCTGTGAGATAAGTGTCTCAAGTTAACTAAAATTTTCATAACAAAGGGGTGTTAAGCCCTTGTGAAATCCGCCCCTATTAGGGGTAGGACAAGTGTTAAACTTGTCTCATCCCTAATAATTTACGGATACTCCTCGATTCTAGTTTCCTCGATTTACGTGCCCTCGGGTCGATTTACGAAAAACGTTTTTGCAAATTATGAAACTACGGCACAAAATGATTCTAATAAAAATTGTCTCATAAAAAACGGAGCACAAAAGCGTAAATACGTAAACCTAGAGTTTCTGGTTTAATCGTAAAAGACGTTAAATTATGCACGTAAGCCCTAATTTCATCCCGTAAATATGTGAGTTCATGTACCAACACAAAAATAAAATATAAAAATAATATACGAGAATAAATTTACTACCTAAAAATGTCAGATTGTCACAACATTTCCTCCTAAAAAGGGATCTACGCCCTCGTAGATCCATTTCATCTCGATGTCAGCTTCTTATTGAAGTCAAAGAGGTGTGGGTATTTCTTCCACATTTCATCCTCTCGCTCCCACGTAAACTCTGGCCCATGCTTTGAATTCCACCGAACCTTAACGATAGGTATTCGACTTTGCTTAAGTTGCTTTACTTTACGATCCATAACCTCTACGGGTTCTTCAATAAAATGCAACTTCTCATCAATCATGATCTTATCCAATGAAATTTTCTGATCACACGTAGCTAAACATTTCTTCAGATTAGATACATGGAATGTATTGTGGACACCGTGAAGTTCTTGGGGTAACTCTAATTTATAAGCCACTGGACCAACTCTATATAAAATCTTAAATGGTCTGATATAACGGGGATTCAATTTCCCACACTTCCAAATCTTATGACTCCTTTCCATGGCGACACTTTCAACATCACACGGTCCCCCACTTTGAACTCCATCGGTTTCCGTCGCACATCCGCGTAACTTTTATGTCTACTTCGGGCTGTCAACAACCATTTCTTAATCTGAACTATCATCTCCGTAGTCTCCCGAATCAAATCTGGTCATGTGAGCTGGGTATCCCCAACTTCACTCAAACATACAGGAGACCTACACTTTCTACCATATAAAGCTTCGAACGGTGCAACCTTAATACTAGCATGATAACTGTTATTATATGAAAATTCTGCCAATGGCAAATGTTTATCCCAATCCTTACCAAAATCTATCATACATGCTCTTAACATATCCTCCAGTGTTTGTATCGTCCTTTCACTTTGCCCATCAGTTTGGGGGTGATAAGCAGTGCTCATATCAAGATTCATTCTGAAAGATCTTTGGAGGGATCTCCAAAAATTCGATGCGAATCGAGGATCTCGGTCAGAAATAATCGATACAGGCACTCCATGCTTACATACAACCTCCTTAAGATAAAGACGAGTCATATTCTCCCGTGAGAACTGCTCTTTAACAGGAACGAAATGAGCTGATTTGGTCAGTCTGTCGACAATGACCCAAATCGAGTTATTTCTAGAAGAGGTTCTAGGAAGCTTAGTGATGAAATCCATCGTGATTCGCTCTCACTTCCATTCAGGAATTTTTGGTTGTTGAAGTAATCCTGATGGCTTTTGATGTTCAGCTTTGACTTTTGCACAAGTCAAACATTGACTGTAACAACCCAAAACCGTGGTCATTATTTAATTATTTTTTTACGTATATTTTTGAAATTTTTGATGAGGTTGATTATTAGGACGATTGGTAATTTGATTTGGATGATGTTGAAGTTTTATTTTACGTTTTGACGAGTTGCGAGGATTACTAGTGATGACGATATCGGCGGATGCCCGAGAAATTTTACATTTTATTTTAAACATGTCGATGTTTAATATTTTGACGTTTTTATCTTAATGTCGTATTAAGTCGTGCCGGGACTATATAATATCATATTTTGTGTGCGTTTTAAGTTTTGAGAAGCATTTTTATGAAACCCGAGACCCGTAAAAATTTTCAAAAGTGACTAATAGTTATTTCCCGTTTTTTAACAAAGTATTTGCACTTTGGTCCAAGAGAATCACAATTGGCAAAAACTACCTTAAACTTTCCCCATATAAAATGGAAAAATTAACCACCAAACACACACACAATCACAACCCATGCAAATTTCTCTCTCTCTCTCTCCCCCTTTTTCTTTCTTTGTCCGTCCACCCTCACCATACAAACACCCCACAAATTTTAATTTTAAACTTGAATCTCTTAAAAGTAATCAAAGACCCATCTTAGTTTCATTAATCTCTACACATTAGTATAAAAATTTCTTACATGCATTGATATTTTTTAAAAACCTATTTTTGGATGAAAATCTTGTTGTTTGATCTTAAATTGTTGTTGTATGTAGGTGTTTATATGTTTATACATTAGTTTTTATGATTGCATGTTAATATTTTTGAGTTGTATGAATTAATCATCTAGTATGATTTAGTGTGTTATGATTGAAACTAGTAGTGTAAGAATGATTATAGTGGTAAAAATGGGGTTAAAATATGGTGAAAAATTAATTTTAAAGGATATTTAAATATATATTTTATAACAGATTATTAAACTTAATTTTCTGAAAATATGAGTTTGAGTTTGAGATGAACTAATTAGATATTGTTGTAGAGGATGTTTTTAGCTTCGTTTTGGTATAAGGTAGGACTTCTAGCTCCAAACGAGTGAAAAGTTACGTTAGTTTGATTATTTCGTGTACCGGGAGACGAGTATCGTCACAATATATAATTGTTGTTGATATTTGGATCGAATCTCGGGGACTATAAAATGGATTTTTAAATATGTCATGGACTGATTTTGAAGGTTAAGTATGAGGATGTCGAGTTTATTTTCAAACTTGAGTGTCGGTTTCATAAACGGATAAAAATAAATGTGTTAAAAGACTATATGAATTGTTGACGTAAAACTGTCCGGTTTTTGTAGTTCAAAGATGTGTCGGGCAGGGAACTTTAAATGTGAAATCTTTTGATAAGTTTTTAACAGGCCTTTCTATATATAGTAAGTGAAGTTTCTGATTACTATCATAAAAATTTGACGTGTTTAAGTGGGGTAAATGAGCTTGTACATTTGGTTTGTACCGGCAGACTTTTATCGAAGGAGTTAACTAATAGAATAAACATATAGAATGGAGAAAAAAAGGTCACTTGTATTATTTTAATTTTGGATTGATTTTGATTTTATGATTTTGAGTTTGATATTACTAAGTATGTATTTTACCCGAGTTATTATTGATGAACGCGCCTTATTTGATAGGTTGCGGTTTTTGTGTTTATCGGGCATTAACTATCGTCGAAGATCGTCTTACTACTGCTATTACTTCAGGTGAGTCTATAGCCTCGCTTTCTACTTGTTTTAATGATTTTAAAACCCGCGAGGGGGATACATGCTATTTGAAGTAAAAATGAACACATGTCATGAGTAATTGTTGGACCCGATGTTGCCTTTGTTGCATTTGATGAAATGAATTGTATAAGTACCTAATTGCATAAGACCCTAAATTCATGAACCGTTAACTATCTTCTGACTTGATGTTGCGAGTTGGGAATAGCCGCTTATTCTAATAATAGTACTATTGGGCTGACAACCCTATCTGAGACCAGGGCTTTACGCTGAGTAACCCGCTGGGAAAGATAATTTTACGTGAATGAGAATTGGTATTCTTGCAATTAATACCCTAGTAGGGGCACTGGTAATTTTTCTAGTCATGCTGGCATTTGGCGTGGGTGACTAAGTTAAGGGGTCGGTGTCATGAGCTTAATACAATTCGATAGCTACTGCTATAATATGATATACCTGATTGATAGATTGTATGGCCACAATTCTATTAAACAATTGTGAATGATTTTTACGATGTGTTCAATTATGATTTTGTAAAACCTATAGACTTGCTCAACCTTTGTGTTGATGATTTTAAGCATGTATTTCAGGTACTTGAAGTTGTTGACTGTGGAGCTTGCTGGAGAATGATTGCGGGGTTGCTTTTGTAGTAATTTGGTATAAAACAGATTTCTTTCCCTATTGTCATAAACATATAGTAAATGGTCAAATATTTTGGTAAAAGGTTTGTTGTTTTGATTAAGATCCTAGGGGAAACATGTACGCTAATATGATATATTTTAAACTGATTTTACTTGGGATTGAAGGTTTTAGACATTGATTTAAATTATTTCCATATTTATTCTTAAATATACTGTTTTTTGGTCATTTAAAGAGTACCTAAAGGAAGTTTGATAATAACACCCAATTGTGTATTTTCCGCTACGCAATGTAAATTGGGGGTGTTATATTGACGAACATACATTGCAATATCAACTTTCGTATTCGACCACAAGTATAACTTCTTCAGGTCATGATATATTTTGACAGAACCAGGATGAATGGAATATTTAGATTTGTGGGATTCAAACATGATTAAATCTCTTAAGCCTCCATACTTAGGTATCCACATACGACCTCTTAAGCATTTCACTCCGTCTGCTCTAACCTCTAAAGGATCTCCTTCACCTCGAAAACCTTCATTATAAAAAATTTCTTTCTTACAAGCTTCTATTTGTGCATTTCTAACTTGTTCAGGAAAATTATTATGCACAGTCAAGACTAGAGAACGTACCCTGATAGACTCTCTATCCTTTCTACTTAATGCATCGGCAACAACATTTTCTTTTCCTGTGTGATATTTTATCTCACAATCATAATCACTTAACAGTTCTATCCATCTTCGTTGCCTCATGTCCAGTTCTTTTTTATCGAGGATATACTGCAGGCTTTTATGATCGGTGAATACCGTACATTTGGTGCCATGCAGATAATGTCTTCATAACATAAGAGCAAAGACTACAGCTCCTAACTCTAGATCATGAGTAGTATAAATTTCCTCATTTTTCCTTAATTGCCTCGAAGCATAAGCTATCACCTTTTCTCGCTGCATCAAGACAGCTCCATAACCTCTAAGAGACGCATCACAAAATACCACAAAATCCTCACTACCTTTGGGTAATGATAAAATAGGTGCACTACATAATTTTTGCTTTAATACCTGAAATGCTTCATCTTCTTCACTTCCCCATACAAAAGGTTTATTCTTCTGAGTAAGCTTGGTCAGGAATTTAGCTATTAAAGAAAATTCCTTGATGAACCGTCTATAATAGCCAGCCAATCCTAAGAATTTTCGCACCTCCGTTGGCGTTGTCGGTGCATACCAACTTTTAATGGGTTCAACCTTTGTCGGATCAGCATGAATTCCATCTTTGTCAATCACATGACCAAGAAATTGAACATAGTCCAACCAAAAATCACATTTCGAAAACTTTACATACAACTTTTCATCCTTTAACAAATTCAAGATAGTCCTTAAGTGTTCTTCATGCTCTTCTTTATTCTTGGAATAGATTAGAATGTCGTCAATGAACACGATCACAAATTTAACCAAATAGGGTTTGCACACTCGATTCATTAGATCCATGAATACCGTCGGTGCGTTAGTTAACCCAAATGGCATTACTTGAAATTCATAGTGTCCATAAGGATTTCTAAATGCAGTGATGGGAATATCTTCTTCGCGGACGCGAAGTTGATGATATCCAGACCGCAGATCTATTTTAGAATATACACTAGAGCCTTGTAGTTGATCAAATAAATCATCAATCCTTGGTAAAGGATATCAATTTTTAATTGTCAACTTGTTCAGCTCACGATAATCAATACACATGCGGAAAGATCCATCTTTCTTTTTAACAAATAAGACTGGAGCTCCACAGGGTGACGAGCTCGGTCGAATAAAACCCTTATCAGACAACTCTTTGAGTTGTTCGGGTAATTCTTTCAATTCGGATGGTGCTAGTCGGTAAGGCGCACGTGCCACCGGTGCAGCACCAGGAACAAGATCCATTTGAAACTCAACTTGCCTTATCGGCAGAAGTCCGGGTAAATCATTGGGAAATACTTGAGGAAAATCACAGATAATAGGCACGTCTTCCAATCGTTTCTCCTTAGACTCATTCCCGGTCACTTGAGCTAAAAATAGCTCGCAACCGTTCCTGGTGTACTTTTGGACTTTAATACATGAAACGATTTTCAGACGGGATTCACCTCGATTATCAATTACCAATGTCCTATTTTTAAGAGGAATTTAACCTTCTTTTATCCACATAAAATTGTAGCATCATTCAAAGATAACCAATCCATTCCAATAATAATATCAAAACTACCTAGTTCAATTAACATCAAATCAATCGGGAAGTAATGGTTCAAGAGATTTAAAGAGCATCCTTTCAATAACTTATTAGTTCTTACCAATTTACCATCAGCCAATTCTAATTCGTAACTGGTATATATCTTAATAGGTTTAATGTCAATAAGGGCACTAAATTTGGTAGATACAAAGCTCCTATCAGCACTCGAATCAAATAGAGCAACAGCATAATTATTGTTGAGTAAAAACGTACTAGTAACGACATTCAGATTCTCCTTCTTAACCTTAACCGTCCCAAGTTGATAAACACCACCCTGGTTGTTTCTTCCTTGGCCATTTTTTTCAACTTTGAACAATTTGGTTTCTTATGGCCCTCTTCTCCACAATTGTAACAAACGACTCCCCTCTTACACTTTTCCACCTTGTGTCCTAGCTTTCCACAATTTCTGCACTTCCAGCAATCACCAGCATGCCTCTTATTACCACACTTTGGACACTTTTCATCATTCTGCGGTGTGTTGTTAGTCAAAGCATTTACATATCCCCTCCATTGATTTTTACGGCGATTGAAACTTTGCCTATTGTCACCTCGACCTCCACAATCGCCTTCACCCTTTCTTTTCTCACCAGCATGTGCTTCATCCTCCTTTTCCTGAATGAGTTGTCTAATGAGCTGGTAAGCCATTCGAACCGCATCATCAATGGTCAATGGCTTTGACGATGTCACATCCCCTCGGATGTTCTTGGTCAACCCCTTAATGTATTGCTCAATCCTTATCTCCTCAGGTTCAACCAAACGGGGACACAACAAAGCCAACTCATGGAATCGATTAATATATCCATCAATGTCCACACCTTTCATTTTCAAATGAGTCAATTCTTGTTCCAACCTTATAATCACAGTATAGGGACAAAACTCCTGTGTCATCCACTTCTTAATTTCAGCCCATAGAGTAGCATTAGCAACATCAATGCCCATAAAAGCAATCCTCCCATTCCACCAAGTCAATGCACGACCTCTAAGAGTAGCCATAGCAAAATTCACCTTATCTTCCTCCTTACACTTACTAATGCGAAACACAGACTCAATCTTTTCAATCCACTGACTTAGTCTTACCGCACCTTCAGTTCCATTAAAAGGGAGTGGGTCACACTTCATGAATGTCTCATAAGTAAAACCACTGATTTTGGTGCATTTAGTCCATGTCCTCCAACATTTCCTCCACTATTATCATTCACATTATTATCATTCATATTATTACCACCAGCTCCACTACCGCCAGCTCCATTTCTAGCATTTGCCATAAACTCAGCCATAGATGCGGCAACTTTCTCCGCAATGATCCTACGCACATCTTCCTCAGTCACGGCTTTCTTGGGCGGCATGATTCTATTATGGCACAATTCAAAGTATGATAAGCATTCACTCAATGAGGGGTTTAAATAAAAGGGTCGAATTGATAATCAGGGAAGCAAAATATATATAAGGCACGACATGGAATTTAAGACAAAAGATACATATTTCATTAGATCATACATAACCACATCGTCTTAGTTAACTTCCACATCATAATTCTAGCACTATACAAGCCCAAAATTTGTGCTAGATCTACTAACCGACATACCGGTTTAGTTAAGGTTTTACAAAAGATACAAATATACTACTAAGGATAAACTAATCTACTAAGAACTGCTAGAGGGTCCATCATCACTCTTCTTTGGTATCTTCCTCGGACGATCACAAGACTCATCATCATCAGTTAGGCGCTTATGAATCACTCCTCTCTCAACCATCTCAGCATAAAACCTACTGTTCCAACCAACAGACACATGTAACTCTCTTTCCGCCTTCTCGCGCATTGCACGAGCTACATTCAACTGAATCTCCATCGAGTTCACCTTTTTCTTCATCTCTACATACTCACCACTTTCCAATATAGACAATCTCCTAAATTCTTCATTCATACTACGCTCCGCATCACTCAAACCCAAATCAAGCAACTCTCGCTCTTTCTCACCAATCTTTGTCTTCGACTCCAATAAAGCAACATGATTCTGAACAACACCTAAACCAATCTCTGTCATACCACCTTGAACTCAAGAAGCATCTAAATCACGTCTTAAGGCCTAAGGTGCAAGTCCATCAATATGAGTAGCCTCTCGAACCCTCGACGACTCTCCTACCACATGCACACTCCTCTAAAAGTCATCCCTATCAATCGGCCTACGAGTAGTAATCCCATTAGTGCCATCAGGTGCATCATCATCATCCTCTGATTCAGACTCAGACGATTCATCACTAGGTAACTCAGAATCAAAATCATACCACTCAACTGGAGGGGGTAAAAGCTCACCATCCTCTACATCATAAGGAAAAATAAGCTCCGCCTCATCATCATCAATCTCATCACCTATATCTACCTCCTCCTCGACAACCTCATCGTCATCCTCATAACCTAAATCATCTATATCAACCTCATCATCTTCCTCGACATCAACATTACCATCCTCTACTATATCAACCTTTGGGGCAATCTGATCTCCTAGTCCTATTTGGGGCTCAGGATCCTCGAATGGTTCCTCCTCTTCTTCCTCCATATCATCTTCTACATTATAATCCACTAAGTCTAGGTAAGGGTTATCATCTAGGTTAGGTTCAGGAATAGCAGGGTTCTCTACGGGAATGTTAGGGTCTGCCATGACAAATCTACATTATATAATATATCTCGTATTAGCATAAAAATAATTTATTAAGCAGTTACAAACTGAAATCATGATATATATATATATATATATATATATATATATATATATATATATATATATATATATTAGATTATATATCAAAATATATATCTTCTCAATAAGGCTTGTTGGTAACATTGGAGATCTTCGGCACCGTTATAGTCAAAACATTATTAAACATTTTACTCAAAATATTTATTTAAAAATATTTATGGTTAAAAGATTTTTGAAATGTTTTATTCAAAACCTTGGTTTTAAAAATATTTCGTTCTCTGTAACGAGAGCTCTGGTACCAAACTGTAACACTCTCAAATTTCGTATCGGTACAGCGGACGGGTCAATAGAGTGTTACAGGATAGCACAATAACTCAAATCATAGACAACACTTAAAAAGGGTTGTACACAGTTAAACATATATTCATCTGAATAAAAGTTTAGAGTCTACACAAGGTCCGCCAGTTTTACAGTCATAAAGTTTACAAACATGTTTCGAATGAATATTATTAATAAGTGGGCCATCAGAGTCGATCTCCGTCCAAGTTACATTCAAGCACCTGAGATAAAACATGCGAAAAATTAATCAGCGAATGGCGAGTGAATTCATAGAGTTTAGTAAAAAAGGTTATATAAAACAGTTATGTAAAGCAGAACACAAGCATAATATCAGTAATAAGACCCCATATTGCTAGTCAGGCAATATATTATAATTCAATTCATATAGCATACATTATTTATGAGACTGTAGCCTCAGTATTTACCATTATCGGTATTATTATCGGATTATTATAAGCCGCATGACATTGTTTCCTTTCTATATATACAACGGGTCGCGAGCCCGACAAATAGGTGCCCATCTAAATCAGTGTGTCGTCACTAATATTACGCTATATAAATCCTCTCATACATAAATTCGCTTACCAATCAATGTGGCACGACGGGGATCAACCGTCAAGGCGCGAACTGGGGTGATCTTCCCCAAATAGTACTATTATATGCATAAACGTCTACCAACTCCCGGTAGTTCACAATTCATGCTAATGGGACTTATAGTGACATAACCTAACTAATAATAATCCATTTCAATCATTCATTGGGTCATACAATCAATCGGGTCCATATCAATAAGCATACAATCGAGACCAATTGTGTTCTATTTTTATCAAAACGCGCATGTTATCTCCCTCACGGGTTTTCAAAACATTTCATAAAACATTTAAAGAGTGCGAGGCTATGAACTCACGTTGGTTGGGAAAGGCGGGTTATCGACAATTAGAATGTGCGGTGCGTGCCTCGATCACGGGAAACCTAAACAAATAATACTCGATCTTAGACTATGTTGAATAATATTTATAAAAAGTTGTTATGTATATGTAATGATGTCATAACATGATGATCAAGTGGGGTTTTATTACCTTATACAATATTATTAGTTGTTAAGTATTAGTTAACTTAGTCTTATTATACTAGTTTTAGCCCATGTATATGTTAAGGCCCAATAAGCCCATTAAGAGTCCAATAAGTTTTATTAGTCCATTTATCTATTTAGGACCAGGCCTATACTCATATGTTGGGCCCAAGTGGGTTAAGCTCATGAGTAAGTCCAATAGTGCTAAACCAAACTAGTTGGGCCTAGTGGTCCAACAAGGCTAATTTGGACCATTATGGCCCATAAGTTACGAAGCTCGGGTTTTATCGGTTTCTACTTGTTAGATGTGTTTATATATCAGTATATGTTTTATAAAAATGTTACATTAGACGGGTCCCACCATCTAAGTTTTATTTGGCGAAAACGCCATCCTTTCGGTTTTAGCCGAAAAGACGTAAAAATCATATGTATAGTTTGTAGTTAGAAAACCATTTGAGTTTTATTTTTATAAAATGTGATACTTATTTATTATAGTATATAAACTTATTTTATAGTAGTTATTATCAATTATTTACTTTTATATACTTATTTTATATATTAATTTACTTCAAGTGGCCTTTTAATATTATATAACTTTAAAGTGAAATGTGATGTAAAATCTCATGTTCACCATTTTTGTCATATCTTGAGTTCTACAAGGAGTTAGAACCTCAAATGTTTACTGTAGAAACTACATGATATGCTCTACAAATAACTCTCCTATGGCTCATTCTCAAACAGCCTCTAAATATCAGTAATAATTCGTCCAAAACAGATCAGTCAAATTAGTACCTCAAAAGTGTTTTGGCCATATCTTGCTCATTTTTAACATTCCATTGTGTGGCCAATTCACCACTTATGTAAAAATCATTTATCTATCATTATATAAAATAATCTAATCCATTTAATCAACTCAAAATATTGAAACTTACTGTTTATTACAGCCTACTTATTAAGTTAAGATTTCATCAACTTTTACTTGTAGATTTAGCATTTTTAACCTAATCTAGTGACACAAAATCCCCATGCAATACTTTGATCATCATTCGTCATCATCATACATATACATTTTGAAGTAATAGTTTACAAAATTAATAGGATGATAGAAAGAAAACAATATTTATACCAACCAAAGTGATAAAAAAGATGAGATTTTGGAAGAATAAGGCTTGATCTTGTAACCAAATCTTTAACTTTGTAAGACAACTTTTTGAAATCTTCAAGTATATAAAATTCTTCTTGAAAATCAGCCCTAGGACTCCATGAAAACTTCCTTTCACAAGTAGTAGTCACCACAAAACAACTTCCTTTTAAGTAGTTATGAACATATGTTGATTGTAGATAAAGTTGGTTAAAATTTGATGGAAATGGTGGGATGGTGATGGTGTTGGACGGACAAAGAGGGAGAGAGGGAGAGGATTTGTGAAAAAAATTTACTTACACATACAAGTTATGAGAAGTGTGTGTGAGAAGTGAAGTTTTGTATCTTGTTCAAGTTGTGAGACAAGTGTCTCAAGTTAACTAAAATTTTGACAACAAAGGAGTGTTAAACCCTTGTGAAATCTGCCCCTATTAGGGGTGGGACAAGTGTTAAACTTTTCTCATCCCTAATAATTTACGGGTACTCCTCGATTCTAGTTTACTCGATTTACGTGCCCTCGGGTCGATTTACGAAAAACGTTTTTGTAAATTATGAAACTACGACACAAAAAGATTCTAATAAAAATTGTCTCATCAAAAACGGAGCACAAAAGCATAAATACGTAAACCTAGGATTTCCGGTTTAATCGTAAAAGACGTTAAATTATGCACGTAAGCCCTAATTTCATCCCGTAAATATGTGAGTTCATGTACCAACACGAAAATAAAATATAAAAATAATATACGAGAATAAATTTACTACCTGAAATTGTCAGATTGTCAGAACATCATACTTCAAAAGCCATTCTATAAACGTTTGAGGAGCGAGGGCACTTTAAATCATAAACTCAACCACTCAGTCAGAACGTAATATCAAGATGGAACATCTTTAGTACAAAGCTTCCTACTAACATGATATTTTTATTACCTACTTCAAATGATACATACAGTATTTATAGTTTACATAATTACATTTTCAACCCTTATAGTTATAAGTTTCAAAAATGACAGTTTTAGTCCCTATACTTGCTTAAAATTACATAACTATCTTAAAAATGTACAAAATGATCTATGAACATAAAACAAAGTTTATAAACATATATCTAATCATAATAATATTATTTTTCCAGATCTATAGCTTTTGAAATGGATAGTAACTCATTATTTCATGTAAATCACAAAACTAGGATTTTATTACATCTTTAGCTTATAACTTCCATTTAAGATCATTATATGAACCAATAATTTTTTGAATAGCTTATTTAGATTATAACTAAGATTATTAAAGACTTATAACTTAAAAAGAACATATTGAATTAGGTGGATACTTACAAATAATAAAACTAGGAATCTAAGGCTTTTAAAGGGGCATATGGACTATATCTTCTTCACAAATCTTCTAGAACTCTTGGAACTTTTTCAAAAGCTTTCTACTGATCTCAAGAAAATCTTAGGACTTCAATGGTGGCTCTAGAACATAATGTATGTGTTTTTAGGTAGGAAATGAAAGGATGATTTAGAAATGAACCTAAAGGCTCCTATTTATACTACTTTTAACACTTAGCCTCCAAGTTAAGCCTAGAAACGTGTAATCTCAGTATGTAAGTGACTAAGGATGCCTGAGGATGATTCATAAGGTCTAGGGATGACTCTTGTTAGCTAGAACCTAACAAAAATGATGAAAAATTCCTTAAAATGACACATTAGCTTTTATAAGAACAAAAACATGTTTTTTTTGTCAAGGATGTGATCCACCTACTTGTAAGCTGATCTAAATATCCCAAAATATCTGATCCTAAGTTTGAATTTGAGAGGGAAGGCGATTGAATAAGTTTTTGGAGGGAAAACCTAATCGGATCCAATATTAGGGCTTGTAACTTTGTAACTTTGTAATTCTTGTAATTGAGGGTTTAGGAAAGTCATTAATGATGGATTAGGGTGTAATTAGGGTTTACACATTGTAAATAGGAATTTTGGGTTCTTGTTTTGAAGCTTAACCTAAGTTTTAAGTGAAATTGGGAAGAAACCCTAGCCAGATTAGTGTTTCTAGTGATCTAGGGTTCAATCCTTGTTAATGACATTATTCTTACTTTATTTACTGATGAAAAGTCAATTTATATATCCTAAAACTTCCTTAATGTGTTCATGGAGTCTTTACACTTGTTTTAATAAGTTATTCCAAGTAAAAATGTTTAAAGTGTAAAAATACCTATTTTAACCTAATTTATAAGTCATGCATTGAAATGTTGTGCCGTGTTCATTTGGGTGATTGTACCTTATCTTAGTATGATATTATAACTTAAATGTAATGCTATTGAAGTTTGTACACTTTTCTTAAAAGACTATACATTGATTCTAAGTGAAACGGGTAATATATGGATTTTTAGGTTACTATGCCTAAGTGACTTGTACCTTGGGTTATTTGTGTTTACATCATAGTATTCGCTTATTCTAGGCCTTATATAGTGTTTTTAATGTTTCTAAAGATTCTACACGCTTAGTTTAATGAGTTATATAGGGTAATCATATTCTAGGAGGTAATAGGCTTAATTAGAATCCTATGCTTTGAAAACTTGTACTTTATGCATTAATTATTTGTAGCTTAACTTGAAATGAAATTATAACCTTAATATGATACTTAGTTGAGTTCTATAATTATTTTTAAAAGATTAGGCTCTAATTCATTATGAAATGGATTCTAGGAGCTAATCTTGGTTACTAGGTTAACACTTGTACTTAGCTTTAAATGATTTGTACTTAATATTCTTGGATGAAACTATACTTATAATTGTTAGATTACATAGTGTACATTTGTCTTTGAGATTCATACTTAGGTATTGTACATTCATTCTTTACAAAACTTGAGTTTACAACTCATTGATAGGGTTTCTAAGGTAATTTAGAGCATCATAGTTAGATTTGAGATGTTCTTATCAATATGGTACTTATATGATTACTTTTAGAACTTATACTTGATATATACATAGTGTTTACAACATATAAGAATATGTTAAAGTGGCAGTTCAGGTTGTAGGAACCCATTCATCTTACCAAGTAAGGCGCAAAAGCAAAAATTTCTAGTGAATTTTCATAGTCATACAATCATAACACATAACACATAAGTGAAATCTGAGGATTATCACACTTAATGAGTTGTTAAACAACCATGTTCCACATATGTATGCTGTAATTTAAACTAAAGATCAAGAGAGTATACCTTTGTAGCAAGCATATTATACTCGAGTGATAAGCATGTTCCTATGATGTTTTCATCAAGAGTAACATTACCTCTATCCATGGATTTGTATGTACTAAAGAGGTTCCTTTTACCCGTCATATCCTTGAACGACCATTATCCTTGATCCATTCGTCGAACTCATGTCCGACATTCAAGTATACCTACAAATCATGAGACTCAAGTGTTTGGTCGCCATTGTTTTATGGGTCCATTTGGGTTAATCATACCTCTCATACTGATTTGAGTGTTACCTATCATATCCCGTACAATTAAATTTTTGAAAATTGATTTCAACATGTTCACATATAGGTCGACGCAAAAGCACATATGCATATAGAATGAAAGAGAAATAGAACAAGCATAAGCATATGGGTGTAATGCAATTGTAATCTATGAATGAAAAGATAGTGATATGCAAGTAAAATGGAAACTCATAAAAACACATACACATGCAAAGTTCGACATAAGCAAGATGTTCATATGCACAAATGTTCATTAACACACAACATAAGATTCTTATGGATTCTTTTTAACATCAATGTTTTGTATTATACCAAACACCGTTTTTCAAGAACATTATATGTTTAGAGGATAATCCATGGTGGTGTACTTCACAAGTTTATTTAGTTCCTATTTCAAGGAAATTTTCTAAGTTCAAGTAAGAGTATAGCTTATGCAAAGAGAGTGAGCGAAGTCTACAAGCAATGTGAAAGACAGTTTTCCAACTTATAGCATAAATTCTAGCAAATGTCCTATTGTGCATAATCATGTAACTGACAAGCAAGAAAATTGTGAGACCCCCAGAATCAGACAAGGGAACAACTAGGCAGCAAGGGGGTTCCATGTCATGGTACAAGAAACAATGAATTACTGTTGACACAAAGTTGACGTAATAAAAACATGTACATTACATCATAAAATATCAGATTTTTAAACATATGTCCCATAGTTTTATATGTGGAATGATTTATTATTTCATCATGATTTATAACACTTATTTACCAAAAATACAGAAAAATCTTCTGACGGTTTTTAGATAAAACTAAAGTTGAAATCTACACAGAAATCTCCAAGTTGCGATAATATCCTCCGGGCTCCCATCCAAGCAAAGCTAAGTAATAATACCAGAGATTAAACATGTAAAATCGTCAACATAAAGTTGAGTGATATTCATAGGTTTAGCAGTTAAGGTGTGGAACACAAGCATTCATTTGTAAACAAGAAATAGGGGAAAATGGTTACGTACGATAACCATAGTCCGGAACATTATTATTGCTGTTTATTTCATGAACCGAAGCTTAACTCAGTGTAAGTTCCTCTAGTGAGTATTTAGCCTAAATACTCAAGTAACAAATCAAATGTTAAATACGTCAAGGTAATCGGGACGGGGATTTTCAATTCCGGTGGATCCACCCACAACATTTGCGCTTAGCAACACAAGTAAATTAACGGTTCATGATCAATGAGAGGCAACTTAAGGCTAAAGACTAAAAGCAATAATATCAATGAAAATCTGTTGGAACTCCTCAAGTTCTGGAAAGCATACAAGTTCTGGATAGCATACAAATTCTGGATAGCATACAAGTTGAGGATAGCATACAGTTTTTAAATGGTTGTGTTCCACCATGTAAAATCTCACCCCGCGTTTAAAAACCATGTACAAGTAAAAGGGGCTACCACGAGGTAAGTAAATCATTTTACTCTAAAGTTGAGTAGAAAAAGTAGCAGCATGACGATCACCGACGATATGGATGCCTAGGAAAACACGAAAGCCGCAACCTATCAAAATAAGGCGCGCGTTAAGACTCGAACTCAAATATCGATATATACCAAGTATAACATGGCTTTTAAATATTTTCAAAGTATTCATATTTCAAAACCAGTGACATGAACGAAGTGAATCCATACTATCCCATTTATCCAAGTCTACTCGTTTAAACACTTGTACACTTGAAATTGACCCGTCATAAGACGCCAAGTCAACGAAAGTCAAACTATATTTTAACCTTATTCGGACCAGTAGCTAAGTCCTTTATATAATGACTAAACACTTGAGTAAGTCACCATGTCCAATAGTGAATACTCAAACTCACGCCACACGAGCATTGAACTATGTGTCCAAAATACAAATCAGCAAGTACATTTTGAATGTACACACCGATATACCCTATCTAGACTTGTCCGATTTCGATTAAATTTGGTTTCAAGGTCACTTATAACCTGTATAAGACCCTGCCAAAATTTGAGCCAAAGTTCTCACTTTAAGACCCATCAGCTCGACACTTTACTCGACTCTAAAATTTGGGACATAATGTGTAGTTGTTTTATAAAACCGTTTATACCACTTTTAAAAGTATTATCTTGACATTCCACCTTTGGAACTCACTACTAGACTCATCATATAAGGTTTATAAACTTTGAAAACCAGTAGTAATATTTATCTAACCATGCCTAAAGTCCCCGAGAGTCGACCCAAAATCAGCCACAATTTCGGATTGCGCCGATTTGCGTCTCCCGGTACACGAATACTAAAACTACCATAACTTTTGATCCGTAATGAGTTAGAAGCTCTGTCTTATATCAAAACGAGCGTCTCGACAACCACTACAATGCTATCTGATAATATCAAGCTTTTATCAAGCTTTAACTCACCAAAAATCTGCTCTAACCTGCTCTCCAAAATACCCTCTTTAAAATCATATCAAATAAATTTTTCAACCAAATCTAATCATTCCCATACCTCTAAAATCACCCTACTATCATACCCATCAATCAAACACTCCTAAAAAACTTGCATGACAAATTTAACAAAAATCAAAGATCAAAATAAAATCCTTTTATGATCAAAACATGATGATCTTACCAAAAATTACATGCATGATGATCGAAACACAAATCAACCATGAAATCATAAACATCTTGTAACTTGATGCATGTGAGAAAATTTAGTACCAAAAGAATCACCATAAGATTTTAGGAGGTGGTCTTGGATTAATTTTAGCTAGATGATTATCAAAATCAAAATTTTGGGGGGTTTTTGTTTGGTGAGGGTGGCGGAAATAAAGAAGAAGAAGGGAGAGAGCATTTTTTATTATTTAATGTGTGTTTTTATGGTGGAAAATGAGAAGAAAGTAAGTGAAAAATCATTATATAGTAGTGTTAGGGTAGATATTGTATTGTTGAATAGTTTTGGACCTAAAAGCAATTTAATAGTTTAAAGGGTAGAAAATAACTATTAGTAAATTTTGAAAATATTTACGGGGCTCGGGTTTCGTAAAAATACATTTCAAAAGTTACAATGCATCATAAATAAGATATTATGGTTTCTCGACACGACTTAATACGTAATTAAAACGAAATCATCGAAAATATTAATTATCGAAACAATCGATAATGAAATATAAAATTTTGGGCATCCAACGGTATCGCGATCAATAGGAATTCTCGTTGTTCATTGATTTGACGAAACTCATTGTAAAATGTGTGCGCGGGTGATTTTTAAATCAAAACATTGATTTAAATAAATATAGAAAAATAAAATAAAAATTTTATAATTCCAGATAAAGTATTTATCAATGATCAGAAAATACTTGAAAAGTATAATTTATTAAAATTATCATGATCTCAGGATTTACATATAAGAGTACAAGAAAATATAATACGTTGAAAAATTCAAGAAGCATGAATAACAAAATAAAATAATATTGGGAAAAGTACGAGTTCTCATAGTCTACCTCCTAAAGGAACTCTGATCCCTCAGAGTTCTACTGGAGACGGAGGAAGATGGAAACAAATGGAGATGCAAAGTGTAGAACAAATTCATTGCTTCCCAGGTAACTTATGCACCACGGCGTACCTTATCAATTAGAATTCACTACGCTTCAGTTTTTTAACTCCTTTTTGAATAAATGTTCGAACTTGGATTAGAATAATGAACACAAGAATAGCTAAACGAACAAAGTGCGCTAAAATGAATCAAGATCCGTAATCAACAAGGAATTACAAATTGCGCAACTGTAAAACATGAAAATTTTAATATGTAATAATCTGAATACAAGAGAAATAGAAGGGAAAAATGAATTACATATGATCTTTTAAAATACAAGTTGTCATAATCAGTTGTCTAGGATTTTGGATCACTTTCAAATTTAGCTTAAATATTTTCTTGATTAAAAGAAAATTTTACAAGGTTTAGTGATTTAAAATCAAACTACTTATATTTAATGAGTAAGCAGTTGCTATATCCTTTTTCTTGATCAGGACCTCAAAGTAAAAGTAACTCAGTTCAAATAGTTATTTCGATCAGCTTAAGAGCTTTTGGGTGACTGTATGAATTTATTGTTAAAAACTCAAGTTTATCTTTACCATTAGTGAAAATACAGTTTCCAAATTATTTAGAATAATTAGAAATTATAAATTAATTTAATAATTTCATTATATTGAAAGTAAAGTATGATAAAACCAGATACTTTAAAAGATACAGCTTGACATATTATGGTTTTCAAAAGGTGACAAGATAGTAAACAAGTATGAAACAAATAAAAATCAACAATTAGAATACAAGAAACAACATGAGGGAATAAAATGAAATTCGTACCATTTTCTTAACGATCATGATAGGATAGATGCATCGATGATACAGAAAATAAGAAACAAAGGATTCAGCAAGATTAATTCACGAGTGTGGTTGGCGTCACCAACAACGGCTTATTAAGTTCTCGGTGGTCGATAAACGATCGAAAGAGAAAAGCCACACAATAAATTTTTGAATCATAGAAAATTCTTAAGAAGTTACTTGAAAGTAATTCCAGTAAGATGAACAACATTAGCAATGAGAGGCGAAATCAATACGTGGTTCACAAGAATGAATTTCAAGATGATATAGTCTAACACATATAATGACAATTACACGAAATTATCGTTCACATCCAGTCATAAATCACTATTCGCGTCCAGAGACGTTTCGAAAGTCTACTAAAATAGATAGAGAAGGTCGATCGATGTAGAAACATAACAAGGTTGAAACTTTCAAGTCTGGTATCAACGGTAAGAAGTTAGACAAGTGGTAACGAGAATTATATCACGAAAGAAGATGAGGTAATAAGTAAAACAAAGATCGTTGAGTAAGGAAATGGGTGCTTGAGGCATGTACTTTGTTCAAGAAAGATAAGGGTTCATATGTGTATGTCGTGAATTGGTGCTACTCGCATAAGATGTAAAAGTTTTCTAAACTCTATTTTATCTAACTTTTTAAAGAACATAAGTAAAAAGTTAGTTATTGGCCAAATATTTAAGGTGACTACTATTCGGCCTCGCATGGCTCCTTCTAAATTACGCATAGGTGATCAGGTCATGCATAATTTAGGACTAGAAATGCGATGCTCAGCTTCGTCAAACCAGTATTATATGTCATATAATTTAAAATATGTATATAATGCCATTTATAAAAACAAGAATCAAAATAATTTATGAAACTTTTCGCCAATAAGTTACTGGCTAGATATTTAATCCAACAATTGTAATGTTACAATATTTCTTTATAGAACCAAGGTAGAACAATTTGCGAAAATACATTGTGAAATTAATATAAATTAATTTTATAAGATAATCTTCAAGTATTTAATAAGGCTCAAGTGGAACATTTTGTAAAATGATTCGCAAACAATTCCTGTTTGACTTTATATGGCGACATCATGATATCTTATAAAATAGCGAGTGGTTTACATGAGGATAATGAATAGTAGTTCAATACAATCAATAAAAGGGTTACAAGGTGATAAGGTTTCAAAAGGTTTAGCCGGAATCGTCATGAGTCACGTGTCGAGATGATAACGAACGGTGAAATTAAGAATTTCAATTCTCGGTCCAAATCAGTGGTACGATAGAAGCAAAGAAAGACAATGTAGAATGACAAATAAGTCATAAATAAAAGAAAGGAATAAGGAATCCGTATGTGTTCACATTGTAATTTATTTGGAATAAATATGCTTTTAGGAAAGTAGGGCATCAGTTCTCAAATAGTACCAATATTTCGAAAAGTTTCTATGTTAAACGTTTTCAAACGCAATCAATGTTTTTAGTTGTAAACTATCGTTAGTTAAAGTTTTACGAGCTCAAACGAACTTAAAAATGCTTCAATCCATATTTTTAAATTCTATCAGTTTTGACCTTTTAAATTTAACCTTTGGGTTTGACCAAACCAATTGACTCACTAGATGATATTTTTAAGACTCGAAGTCTAAAGCAATTGAGTGTAATACAATGTTTTGAACAGCTTTATAGTTTTACTCGAGACTTGAAACAGATCATAAACGGACGAAAATGCCCTTGCATTAAATCTGTCAACCAAATAATATTTTAGAAACACGGAGAAATAAGTTCTTAAATTTTACAATTTCAAATGGGCGTAACTTGCTCTTTTTTAAGATTTACTAACCAAATTCTATGTCCTAAACGAACATCTCAACAAGTAGAAATATATTTTTATGTCTAAAGTTTATAAAAGTATTTTCTCGACATCGTTAAATTACATGTAAGTCTTCTGTACAAAGTATATTTTCCGACACACCTTGGAATTTAATCAAACTTCATAATGACTCGGAATTTATGTACACACAGGACTTGTGGATTCCATAAAGACAAAAGAGAATAAATTGTATAATTAAGCATGTAAACAAGAGCATAGTATAAAATTGGTTTATGAATACCAACGATAATTTAAAAAATCAAAACGGCGCATGACATCCATGTCTTCGACTTCAAGATACAATGTAGGAAGGTCTCTTGGCGGCGTGATTTTCCAAAATCACAAGACACACCGAGAAAGAAAAGGAATATTAACAAGTCGCACTCCTGGAGCGAGGAGGTTTAATGAAAAGGAAGGATACAAGTTTATAGAAGTAAAATCATGTTACAAACCATCGTCACATAATAGAGGATGAATTACAAGATGACGATGATGTTTTCAAGATACAAACGACCGTTGTAAATCGAAGTCGAAACGAAGAATGGTCAATGAAGTAATATTTAATCGATATACAAGTATCGCGTAAAATGGTGACGTAAAGGTCAATCAAGGTTATGAAAACTTACGATATTATTCAACACTGATTCAATGAATGCTTCGAGATGTGTGACTCGCGCGATGTCCTTTACTCTTTTTCATAGACACATTGAGCTACACAATGGTCTATATAGTATATATATTTTTTTTTCAAGGCATCCAATCACAGATGGTTGGACAACAATTTGGATATTTAAATAGATATCTTAAGGAGGTTTAACAATGAAATTAACACACACGGTAGTAAAATGAAAATCATAAGTTTCATTTAAAGCAACACTTATTTAATCCCGAACAATGGTATCACGAGAATACGACAACATGTAACAGTGAGTCGAGAAAAACAAATGGTTCAAAACGAACGAGTATATGAGATCAGTCGTATCACGCATAAACAAGATAGCAATAGTACTCAGAAAAGTGAGTATGAAAAGTCAACAGCATACGCGCTCTAAATACAAGTATGTAACGTCATAACAATATAAAATCATCGTAACAAGATCAGTTCACAAGAACAAGAATTCAAGAAATGCAGTAAGAGCACATGTAATCAAGTAATATCCAATGATAATTCATGAAGCACAAAGGCTTTGAAAATACATAGTAATTATCGTCATTAGGGTAATGTAATATTTCAACATGTAATCAAGAGATGAAATACTACAACGATAATTAAAAGTAAATAATAAGGATTAGAGAGTTACACGCGTAGATATCGAATAACATTGGCAGATTCTGTGATTGACACTTAAAACATGAAATATTTGAATTTTTGGTTATAGACTAAGTTTTGAAAAATGACTCAGTTCCCTATAACCATCGCTCTGATACCAATCTGTGAGACCCCCAGAATCAGACAAGGGAACAACTAGGCAGCAAGGGGGTTCCACGTCATGGTACAAGAAACAATGAATTAATGTTGACACAAAGTTGACGTAATAAAAACATGTACATTACATCATAAAATATCAGAGTTTTAAACATAGGTCCCAGAGTTTTATATGCGGAAAGATTTATTATTTCATCAAGATTTATAACACTTATTTACCAAAAATACAGAAAAATCTTCTGACGGTTTTTAGATAAAAACACAGTTGAAATATAAAATTTTGGGCATCCGTCGGTATCGCGATCACTAGGAATTCTCGTTGTTCATTGATCTGAGGAAACTCATTGTAAAATGTACGCTGGTGATTTTTAAATCAAAACATTGATTTAAATAAATATGGAAAAATAAAATAAAAAATTTATAATTCCAGATAAAGTATTTATCAATGATCAGAAAATACTTGAAAAGTATAACTTATTAAAATTATCATGATCTCGGGATTTACATATAAGAATACAAGAAAATATAATACGTTGGAAAATTCAAGAAGCATGAATAACAGAATAAAATAATACTGGGAAAAGTACGAGTTCTTACAAAAGTGAGTAACATGGCAAAGTTGACACTTATGTATCACAAATAGAGGCAATTACAACTAACATGATCAAACAAAATATATGCAAACTCATAAACCAAAGCAAGTAACATTTAGCATACAAATACTTTTCTTCACTTTGTGTTTAAGTATGACGATGTATATTAAGCTTAATTAGTTTCCTTTGTATGACAAAATGAGTTGTTTTATAATGTGGACACAACCTTATCAAATACAAACTAGTTTTATGTGTTTGACTCAAGAGAAATAAGATGAAATGCTAAAGTAAGTTCATAATTTTAGACACCTTATTGCTTTTGACTTGTTTCACTATCTTATAAATCTAACCAGCACTTAAGAATGTTTTTATGTAAAAGTAAACTCAATTACCTTCAAAACGATATGTAGCACGACTTCTACAAACTTACGATTAAAAAGTTATGGCCTTTTGAAGTTGGCTGGAAAACTGCACCACAAACGATCATGGAACCCGTCGGACCCTTATTAAAAGGGGTCCGTCGACCACTAATTTGGGTCCGTGAGTCTCTGCGACAGACTACAATTTTCCCCAAAAGTTGTATTTTGATGTAGCGGAAATGCATAGGACTTACTAGACTTGATAACAAACATATAATACATATCTTAAACATCATTTCTACTTATGAGACTTATCTATGAGTTTACAGAAATGATTTTTCAACAAAATTAAGAATTGTCCCAAACACACATTAAAAATCGTATTTTGTAAGTATTCTTTATGGACACACAGCGACACTCACCAATGTTGATCCAAAAGTCAGATCTTAAACCTTAATAGCTTGTTTAAGGATTGTGATAGAAAGAAAGAATTCAATCTAACACTAGAGAAACTTTGCAAAGGAAACTAACTAAACAAGATGCGGAATATAATGTTTAGCACAAGAACAATATGATTGAAACGTTGAACTTTAATATATCAATGATATACGAATACCCTAAAATGGTATTAGGGTTTACAAAACCTTAAAGTATAATAATGAAAGACAATAGAGAAAAGACACACATTGCATGCTAACCTAGTGAGTCCTTTTATAGCCATAAGGACTCACGTACAAGATCACTACTAACAAACTTGGAAAGTATTAAGGAATAGTAACTGAAACGCGTAAAAATCTATTCCAAGTTTATCTCTGACAGCAGGGCCTTTGACTTCAGCAGGGGAACCAATCCCCCTGCCTTTGTTATTTAGCAGGGGGAACTTACTCTAGCAGGGGTACGGATAATCAACTAGCAGGGGTAACAAGTAAGCATAGATTTATTCCCAACAATCCTCCCCTAAACTTGTGCTTTCCCTTAAAGACAAGTTTCTGAATAAATACTAGTTGATGAGAATGCTTACAAACTTTCTGGCCAAATCTGACTATGAATCATTCTTACTAGATCATAAGCAACAGGCGTTTTAGCATCTACAATCAAGTTAGCCTGTGCTAGTTTCTTCAAGGTCTCCTGAGTGAAGGGATAATACCTATGATTGATCAAGTACACACTTACTCCTTCCATCACTACCTCATAGACCCCATAATTGGTAAACAACTTCCAATACCACAAATCTCCTTTATTCACTGCATCAAATATAGGATCAAATAACTCATGCTCATACATCCTATGCATGCACTCCCAGATTACCCAATCCTTCTCCACACCATCCATGGTGGGAGGTTTTGCAGCAAAAGTCTTCTTCAAAATTTTCCACAGATCTTCTAAGTCCTCACTATCTAAGGTTTGAAACATGACATCTAGACTTAGAAGTGTCTGTGCTGTATTGTCAACTCTTGTAAGCTTCCACCAAGTCCTCCCTTTGTGTTCATAAACAGCATACTCTATGATAGCAAACTTCTTTCCAAGTTCACTAGGTGAGATATCATCATTTTCCTGCAGAATTAGCTGTTTATCAATTTCATCATTTGAAGGCCGTTGAGACTCCTTAGTAACTGTGCCAACCTTCTTCATTCTCTTGAGTCTTTTGGCTGCTCTTTGTATATTAAGTGCAGACTTCTCAATTTCTGGAAAACTTCCACCTGCTTGATGTAATGCCCCTGCTTGTGATGATGCACCTGCTTGGGATGATGCACCTGCTTGTGTAGTTTCCAAAGTTGTTCCTTCAGCTTTTCTTTTCTTAGATTCCCTAGCTTTCTGCAGCATTTCACTTTGTCTCCTAAGATACTCAGCTTCCTCAGGAGAGTTCATAGTCATCCAATCTTCCACATCATATTCTCTTAGGACTAGTCTGACTGCTCTTTTTATGGCTTCAAAACTCATATCTCTGAAGTCACCATCCTTCCACTTCTTATGTCTCTTAAGCAAAACTTTGTAGTGTTCAAGTTGCCCTTTCTCTGAAGTTAAATACTTCTCTTTCTGAATTTGATTTGCCCTTCTTTCCAGATACTCAGTTTGATATTTGTAAACAAGGCAAGTCAACTCATACCTGTCTTCCAAAGGAGCATTTATTAACTCCTTCTCCCATTGATCAAGAAATTCTCCAACATGAGGTACCCTGTCATTCAGCTCTCTATGCATAATCTCAACCTGCTTGAGCATATCTTTGGGCCTCATCTTTTGCATTCTTTGATCCTGCATATCCATCTCCTCTTGTTGTAGCCTGAGAGCTACTTGTGCATCATTTGCTTCTTGAGCCCTTTGCTGTTCAGGAGTTAGATGCTTCTATTTTCTCTTGGGATGTTCAACCATGATTCCTTTTCCTTTGTCTTTTGGATCCACTGCTGGTGCTGGTTTAACTTTAGATGCAGGTTCTTTGATTGTAATCCCCTTCTGAGCTGGTTGTTTTCTGTTCTTTCTAACAAAAGTTTGAGTAATGTTCTTAGCAGAGGAACGACTTACAACAGTGGGATCAACAGCAGGGGGAACGTTTGAAGCAGGGGCTTCTTCTTGATTGCCCATGGTGAGCAATGTTTGAGCAATTTATTTGGTTGCACTCCCCTTGTCACTTCCCTTATCAGCACTTCCTTTCTCAATCCCTTTCTCAGCACTTGCTATCTTTCTATGTACACCACCAGGATATGAATAGTACTGAGTAGATTCTTCTGTATTTGGAACTTCCTCCCCTTTGGAAGCATACTCATCTGTGGATATGATAAGTCTGGGCTTTCTCCTCCTCTCAAGAGTAGCAAGTCTGGTTTCCAAGTTATTGATAACCAGACCTTGCTTTTTGACATTTTGTACCAGTTGTGCATTCTGCCTTTTCAAACTCATACACATTTTCGTCAATTCCAAATTAGTCAAAGGTTTCATGCTGCTCTCAATCCTAGAAGGGGATTTCTCCCCTTTTTGGATATCATGGAGTGAGGGAGAGGACTTACTGATGGTGTCACTGTCCTGCTCACCCCTTGATGATGAGACAGTAGTGGAAGCCAAACCCTCAGTTTGCTCCAAACCCTTGGAGACTCTCCTCTATGCTGCTTGTGAAGATTCACCAGGCAAGGGAGACCTGGAAAACCTGGATTTAGATCGCCTTTCATGTTGTGGATCAGCAGGGGGTAAAGGACTGGCAGGGTGTAGGTTCTTGGCAGGGCAATCAGAAGGTTGGTGTTTAGCTGTTTGATTCTTGGCTTCTTCCTGTTTGATTTGGTTCATCATAATGGAAGTGAGTGGAATGGACCTGCCAGAAAACTGTGGTGATGGTGCAAGAAGTGTGGTGAATAGTTTGGTGGTATGCTTGGTTGCTGAAAAATATTTTTTGTGTTTAATTGGACCATGATCACTCATATTCAACAGAAGTTCTATAAACCTTGGGTACATACAAAACTTTGAGTTGCTTGAAACATTTTTAACCATTCCTTTAAAAATCATTTGAGAAAAACAATACTTCCTCCCTGTTGCAAAGCAGATCAGGGCAGAAGCCATCTCACTACCAAATTCATTAAAAGCAGTGGTTTTTGGTGACAAACATTGCAAAACTGTATGAATCAAATACTTCCAATGAGGGGCAAACTGACCTTTAGCAAACTTACATTTTTGGTTTTTAGAAAGAGTGTACCCCAATTTAACAAGACCCGCAAAGATTTCAGCCTCAGATAGGTTGGTTATCCCATCCTCATCATCAAGAAGGAGATTGTGCCTGATGGAGGCAAGTGTAATCACCTTGGGATGACCATCTACAGTGATTTGAATTGTAACCTCTCCATTCACTGTTTTGGTCATGGATTTAGACCAGAACTGCTGAATGTGTGAGGTATAAATTCTAGGGTTGATGAGAAGGGCCACTCTAAAGTACGAGGACTTTAGAAAGGCCACAACATCAGCAAACTCTACTGGTTCATCATGTAATAAAGCGATTTGGTTATGATTAGAAGCAATTTTGAGAGTCATGATAAAGTTTGAAAATATTTTGAAGGTTTATAAAGGTGAGAGGTAGGTGGGATTAAGTCGAGAGAGAGAGATGGACCTGCTGGTGAAGGGAATTAAGTTTTTATAGGCAAATTGGAGAGCTGTGATTGGACCAAATATTCAAATTGCAAAAATATCAAAGATAAATCTTGATAAAAAAGTAATTTATTTGAAATAATAAAGTAAAGATTACCAATCAGCGAAGAAAGCGCCTTAAATATCTTTTAAAAACAATAAAATATTCCCTAACCAAAATTTGTGCAAGCAGGCCCAACGGCTATGAAGATGGTAACGGTATTGTCGGTCAACAGTCAAACAGGGGAATGTTATGAAAGCATGGGAAGCAAAAGGTGAAAGCAGGGGAAACTTTCCTAGGGGTATTGGACTAGTCATGGAGAGACCAATGCTAACTAGCTCTGCTCTAATGCACACACTTGTATAAACAAGATAGATACATAGAAACTCAAGAGTCCTCTATTCAGCAAAGGTCTCAGCACAAAAAGTCAACACATAAGTCACCCTGCCCCAGGTCAGCCCAAGAAAACATGCATACCCTAGTCACCATCCCTACCTTTTCCCTTACCTATGGTCAGTTAGTCTTGGCAATGTGTACCACACATCTGTACTTGAACAGCAAGCTGTTTTAATAGAGAAGTGTAAGCACCCATTACAGTGCCTCAAGGTTTCAGAGTTCTAACAAGCTTTGCAGCAAGTCCTCATCACCCTGAACCCTCACTCACCAATGGATATGATCTAAGATCATATATGAGTATCCTAAGGATACCCTGAGTCCTAAAGGTGTGACCTAACCTCCCCTGAAACATAGATCATATACCTGATTCACCAATGAGAATAGTATGCACCACATGAAACTCTGCATTGTTAGTCTAAAACCACATATAACCACTTTGTAAAAAGAACAAACCCAGCTTAAAGAGAAAAATTCTCTTAGCAGGGGAATGAACCCCCAGCAGGGGAATCTGTGTTAAAAAGCAGTGGAATAAAAAGTGATGGAAAAACGGACTAACAGCTATACAACAACAGCAGTAAAGCAACCCTGAATATACATGACAAAATAGACATCAAGTTTTAGGGAGTAACCATTCCAATACCTGCAACCAGGTACTGAAACCTCCCTACTTCAAAAGCTTTTGTTAAAAGATCAGAAACATTAAGTTCTGTATCAATTTTCTCAGGGACAATCAGTCCTTTCTCAAAACAATCTCTGATAAAGTGATGTCTAATTTCAATATGTTTAGTTTTGCTATGAAAAACAGGGTTCTTAATAATGCAAATGGTGCTGTTGTTGTCAATGAATATCTTGGTTTTAAGAAAGTTATACCCATAATCAAGCAGTTGATTTTGCACCCAAAGTACTTGACCACAGCATGCAGCAGCTGCTACATACTCAGCTTCAGTTTTGGATGTGGCCATAATAGTCTGCTTCTTACATTGTTAAGATATAAGTCTGCTTCCCAAAAATTGGCATCCCCTGTTGTGGACTTCTTATCATTGTTGTCACCAGCATAGTCACTATCTGAGTAAGATATCAACTCAAATGGTGACTCCTTTGGATACCAAAGTCCTAAGGTGGGATGACACTTTAGATACCTAAAAATTCTTTTTACAGCAAATAAGTGACACTCTGTTGGTGCCACCTGGTATCTTGCACATAAGCAGACTGCAAACATGATGTCAGGTCTTGAAGCTGTGAGATACATAAGAGACCCAATCATGGACCTGTAGTTCCTGACATCTATAAGCTTTCCAGGACCATCTCTACCCCATGGACGATCCTTGTCCATTGGAGTGGACACCTTCTTTCCATCAGACATGCCAAACTTCTTCACAATCTCAGCCACATATTTGTCTTGTGAGATAAATATCCCATCTTTCCGTTGCTGAACTTGTAACCCCAAAAAGAAGTTTAGTTCTCCCATGGCACTCATTTGGAATTTATCCTGCATCAGTTTGGCAAACTCTTTGCTAAGCATAGAGTTAGTGGATCCAAAGATGATGTCATCAACATAAACTTGTACTAGGAGAAGGTCACCCTTTTGTTTCTTGATAAACAGGGTCTGATCAATCTTCCCCCTGCTGAATCCATTATCTAAGAGATATTTAGAGAGAGTACCATACCAGGCCCTGGGAGCTTGGTGAAGTCCATACATAGCCTTTTTCACCTTGTATACTTTGTCTGGATGTTCTGGGTCTTCAAACCCTGGAGGTTGCATAACATAGACTTCTTCATCAATGGTTCCATATAGAAAGGCACTTTTTACATCCATTTGGAAAACAATGAAATCCATAAATGAAGCATAAGCAAGGAATAATCTAATGGCTACAATCCTGGCTACTGGAGCAAATACCTCCTCATAATCAATTCCTTCTTCTTGTGTATACCCTTGTGCCACTAGTCTTGCTTTGTTCCTAACAATTATCCCCCTTTCATCCTTTTTGTTCCTGAGTACCCACTTTGTCCCAATAGGCCTTGCCCATTTGGGACAATATACCAGAATCCAAACCTCTTGTATTTCAAACTGTAAGAGCTCCTCTTGCATGGCTTCAACCCAGCTTGGGTCATTTAAAGCCTGGAAAATCTTCTTTGGCTCTTCTTGTGACAAAAATGCAGTAAACAAACAACACTGCATGTTGTCATGATTAAACTTCATGGTGATGTTAGCAATGAAGCTGTACTCCTTTGCTGTATACCTTGTATGTCTAGGGGCTTCAGGATCACCAATGATTTGAGAGATAGGGTGATCCTTATTGATTCTGTAGGTAGGCGGCATGATTACTTATGTTTCATCTTCTTCCAAATCAGAGTTGATGGGGCTATCTTGATTAGGAAAGAAGTCCTCAAAGGAACTTCCAAAAGATACAGCATGACCTAGAGATGGGTGCTGATGAGCTGAATGTAGCTCTGAGTAACTTGGGCCTCCACTCTTGATTATTCTGCTTCCACTGCTGGATATAATAGGACCATCAGATATGGGTGTAGATGATAAAGTGAGTGGGGATTCTCTTTCTTCATCATTAGTTTCATTAGCAACTGGATCCTTTGTGGAAGGGGAACCAAATGGTCTAGCAGGGGAATCCTGGATTCCACTGCCTTCAGCCATTCCGCTGCTTTCAGGAGGTGACATAGCAGGGGATGAGATTGGCTGTTCTTTTCCTAGAGAGGAATTATCTTCTTCATCAGTAGCTTCAATAGGAAATAGTGAGGGTACATTCATGTACCTCAGGGGTGACTTCTCTGCACCAGATGGTTCTTGTGTACCTGAAATGTTAGTATTCTGCACTACAACAGGTACATAATTCATAGATTTTGAAAGTACTTCTATATCAAAGAACCAATCAGGACCTGTTTGAACATCTTCAGGTTTGTCTTCAAGAAAGTTCACATTCAGATTTTCTGTGATTTTGCTTGTCTTCTTGTTGAAGACCCTATATCCCTTGCTGTTTAAAGAATAACCCACAAAATATCCATCATCTCCCTTTTCACTAAACTTGCCCAGGTTGTCAATAGTGTTCAAGATGATCACATGACATCCAAAAGGTCTGAAGAAGTCAATTAAAGGAGGTCTTCCATTGAACAGCTGATAGGGGGTCTTGTTGTGTGCCTTAACCACCAAGGCCCCGTTTTGTACATTACAAGCAGTGGATATAGCTTCAGCCCAAAAGATAACTGGAAGTTTGGAATCAGACAGCATAGTTCTTGCAGCTTCAATGAGTGTCCTATTCCTTCTTTCTGCAACTCCATTCTGTTGAGGTGTTCTTGCAATGCTGAATTCACTCTTGATTCCTTTGTTAATGCAGAAAGAGTCCAGTTTATGATTTCTGAACTCACCACCATTATCTGATCTGATGGTTACTACCTTAATACTTTTTGATAGTTCAATCTGATTGATGAACCCAATGAGTACATCAGCTGTGTCACTCTTCTAAAATAGGAAGAATGTTCATGTGAACCTTGAAAAATCATTAGTAATCACTAGGCAGTACCATTTCTTCATTATGCTTGCCACAGAAGTAGGACCAAAAAGATCCATATGCAGTAGTTCCAATGGCTTGATGGTGGACATACTTGTTTTTTATTTGCAAGATGCTCTATGTTGCTTCCCTTTCAGACATGCATCACAAGTATGATCATTGACAAAATACTTGGAAGGAAGACCATGAACTAGATTGTATTTCACTAATTTGTTCATGTTCTTGAAATTCAGATGACCAAGTCTTCTATGCCAATTCTTACACTCATCTACTGAGGCTTTGGCAATGAAACAGGTTTCATTATCTTGGAGAGAGATGTCCTTGAGATCAATTGTGTACAGTAAACAAGACAAAATTCTTGTTATCAGTCATCTATGACACACTGAAGAGATTGTACTTGAGTTCTTTCACCAAGTAAACATTGTCAAAGGTCATCCCATTGGTGACAATAGTTCCTTTTCCTGTTATTGTTCCATGCCCATCTCCAAAAGAAACACCATCATTGTCATGCAGGGGCACAAAATTAGACAGATAAGATTTTTGTCCAGTCATGCTTCTTGATCATCCACTGTCCCAATATGCTCTATCATCCTTTGTCTTCTTTGTCACCTGCAAAAAGAAAAACAAATTATTTTTTCTTGGGGACCCAAGCCATTACATACTTGGATCTACCTCGTGTATCAATGTAGGATAGCTTGTTAAAAACTAGAGATACACCATTAGATTGAGTACCCCTTTTGGGTACCCAAACCCAACGAGCTGAGGCTTTCACAGCTTTTCCCCATCTACCCATGCTCCTAGAAGGCAAAACTTTGTTAGCAGAGGATACCCCAGTTTTAACAAGGGAATCTCTATGCTTAGCAGAGGGAACCCATTTGTTGTTTTGGCCTCTATTCATGTGTTGGTAAGGTCTAGGGCCAGATCTATATGCATTATAAGGTGTTGGGGTGGTCACAGAGGTTCTTGACTTGGTGTGAACATCATTCTCCTTTCTAAGTGCAGGAACAACATATTTATCAGTCACCCTGTTTCTCAAGGCAGGGGCAACATACTTGGCAGGGGAAAAGGATTTTGCCCCTGCATTTAGAAGAATGGTTTTAGGTTGCATACCCATTAAAGGATTTGCAGCCACCACCACCATTGGTGCCTTACACTCTTGATAAGTGTGCTCAAAAATGCCACATGTGAAGCAGGGCTTGGTGTTAATCACAAAGTCTTCTCCTAATTGATGAGACTTTTGGTCATTCCAGCATATTTAATGGTGGACTTAGGGGACTGTGATCTGGTTTTAGATTTGGGAGAACTACTCTTAGAACTAGAATCACTACCAAAAATTCCTTCTCTTGAAAATAGAACAGGGTTATCAATTTTCCATTGTTTTAAAGCAACCTGTTTTTTTTCAAAATACCTAATAACACTAGTTTTTACTAGAGGCTCTTCAGTATCAAGATTATTAGGTATGTAAGCACTCAAGTCAAACTCAATATCATCCTGTTTTTGAAAACAACGGAGACCAGTCCAAGACAGGTCTTTTCTAGGAAAAGGTGCATGGATGTTGGCAGGGGGTGGTGGTATGGTAGCATGCTCATTTTTGATTCCAAACCCTGTTTTGTCCCTAGGAGATTGACCAATTTCAACTGCTTTGGTTAAATCTTTTGAAGCTTTTCCAAATTTTTCAACAGTTTCCTCATCTATCTTTTTGTTAGATTTAAAAATTTCAAGTTCAGCAGTCAACTCCTTAATGGATTGGTTATTCTCCTTGGCATCTTTTTCTAGAATCACAATGTGATCCCTATAATCACTTTCTCTTTGCTTAAACTCTCTTATGGTGGACTCTAACTGTTCTAAAGCACGTCTATAATTATCAAGATCATTGTCACAATTGATATAGTCAGCTTTTACCTTTCTGATTTGATCATTCAATGACTCAGTATTTTTCCTACAAGCTTTAGTACAATATGAATCGTGATATACCTCATTGTCAGAGCTGGAACTTGACATGGCCATTAGTGCAAACTCCTCTTCTTTTTCCTCAGCAACCAAAGCTTGATTTCTTTCCACATTCTCAGTCATGGCACTCCAGTCCCATCCACCTGCTCCATCTATCCCCTGCATGGCTACCATGGCTTTAGCACCAGAATCATCATCTCTGGTTTCCTTCCTATAGCTGTTCCCAGTCTTAGGTCCTCTGCATTCCCTTGCAAAATGACCCTTCTTGCCACAGTTGTAGCATTCAACTTTTGTTTTGTCAAACCCAGCCACATCAGAGGGATTTATTGAGATTTTCTTCCCATACTTCTTGTAAAACTTGTTGGCTCTCATGCTAAGCAGAGCCATGTTCCACTTGATATCCATCTCTTCTAGCCCTTGCTTACTGATTTGACTTAGATCTTCATGCAACACAGTAGATCCTTGTGACCCTTGAGATGCTATAAAAGCACAAGCAGTATCAAGGCTGAATGTAGCTGGTCTTTCTTCATCATAAGATGATCCAGACCTGGTAGCAGGGGAATAAGTAGCAGGGGTGTTAGCCCTATATTTTATATAGTCAAACAAGAATGTAATAGGTCATCTTAGTCGTTAAAAGGTCTTGTATTGTAATAGGTTAGTCGGGAAAACCGGGCTTGGACTTTAAGCTAATATTGTATAAGTTAGGGGCGTAAGCCCAAAACAAAGCCAAGCCCGGCCCATGTCTCTTAAACCCACGGCCCAAAAGCCAAGGGTATATATACCCTCTTCCATGTGTGGAAGAGGGTGTTGGTTACCATTTTATTTCTCTCTCTAAAAGTGTTTAACCTTCCAAATTCTCTCTTGTTTCTCTCTCTACTTTCTTCTCTTTCTCTCTCTAAATATCTCTTCTAAATCTTGTGTTATGGATTGAATGGGATCAACATTTGGTATCAAGAGCCTATAGTGGATAGGTGATTGAAGATTCGTGTGGTGTGTTCTTAATTTTTCGTGGTCATTTTGATCTATATATCACGTCCCAAAAAAATTTCTTATGTTTTTTATGGTTTTTTTCTTGATACAAATCTTCTCCATAGTTGTGGTAGAGATTTGGTATTGTTACCTTGGCTAAAAACACAAAATTTTTGGGTGTTTTGATCATTTTTTGGCTTAAAATCACGAATTGGTTGAGTTTTGTCCGAGAAAAGTGGGAATTATTCCGATCAGGTCATCAGAAAAGGGGTTTACAGTTATTCCGATCAGTGTAATCGGAATAGGGTTTAGGGATTCCGATTTGGTCATTCCGATCTGACATTCCGATTTGACATTCCAATTTGGACATGCCGATTTGACATTCCGATTTGAGTATTCCAACTTGGACATTCCGATTAGACATTCTGATTGGACATTCCGATTAGACATTCCGATTGGACATTCCGATTTGACATTCCGATAAGGTTAATATTCCGATAGGACATTCCGATATGTATTCCGATGGACATTCTGATGGAGATTTTGTTCGAGTTTTTTTTAGACTTAGCCACTATCTAGACTAGTCTCGGAACATAATTTACACGAAGATTAAAAAAAAAAAAGTTTTTTGGCGGGAAAACTCAAGAAAATTTTATTTTTTCCTATACCATTTTTAGGCCATTTAAGCTTCAATTTCAAATTTTGGCGATGCGAAAAATTTTTCGACCAAAAATTCGAATTTTCGGACCAAAATTCAAATTTTTATGCCATTTTAGGTTTTATTTTTTGACAAAATTTTTTATTTTTCAAATTTTTTCCCTACTAGTTTTTGGCTATTTCTAACTCGATTTTAAAATTTGGTGATTCAAAAATTTTTCGGCTTACCGTTTTGTCGGACTGAGGAATTTATTGTCGGACTGAGAAAAAATTGGAATTTACGGAATTTCAATCACAACACATCCACTAAGATCCGTAATCCATACACATCATATCCTCTTCGAGACATCCGTTCAATGGACATCTTCGTGGATTCAACACCAACAACGTCCATGACTGAGATGAATAAAGAGAAGATGTAGAATCCAGAGGTTCAGACAAATACTGAGACTCCAATCAGTAAACCTTCTAACAAGGATTCTACCACCAAAACCGTTCTTGCAATCAAATACAAGATGTCGAAAGCAAAAGAAAGATGCATGGAACACATAAAGTTGCTTCAGTCACACCTTCAGGTTCTTTCAAGAGAAGACCTAAAAGGCACTCGTCTTGAAATTGGATTCAAACGGGTATTCTTTTTACTATTTGGTCAAGATGTTGAGACATTCATCAGAACGATGCTACTTAATGTGGACCATCTTCAACAAGAACTTGACAGAGACGATTTTCACGAGAATATACCCATGGAGGTCCTTTTAGCTCTCAACAATCAGTTCTGGCAATTCATTGACTCAAGTGGCTTATCCAAAAACGATTGAGAGTTCACAAGCACATACTTTACCAAATATACTCTCGTAGATCTTCAAGCGTTCAAAGAGACACTTCTTCAACATATGAGCAATATAAAGAAGTCAATTGTTGAAAGAACACGCCATCAAAGGCACTTTCAAAGAAGGGTGAATCAAAGACTGATGCAGACGAAAGAGAGCACTGTCGATATAGATCAAGCATTGGATGCTTCTTCGGTTGATACAGAGAGCAGCGGGACAGAATCAGAAACGCAGCATATCAGTACCAGCTCAGGGAATGATCAAACAACCAATGATGCGGATATCAGACCCATTTATGATGATCAGCCAATGGCTATGGTACATTTAAATGCTGAATACAATATTCCTCAACATACTGAGCAATCTGAACCCATTCTTGACACGTATCTAGTGGAAAAGGTTGATAGCAATACCACATCTGATTCATCAGATACGAGTACTAATGGTGGAGAGACTTCTCAGGATGTTAATTCTAAGATTCACGAGCTTGAAAGTCTGTTAGCTCAGAAGACAAAAGATTTTGAGGATGCCAAACTCGAATTTTCAAAGAAAAATGACAAATTTGAAGCTTATTTTGAAAAACTTGAAAAAGCAAATGTTGTTCTTGAACAAAAATTGGATCGTAAGATTCAAGATTTCAACGCGGAAAAAGAACATTTTGTGAACCAAATAAATTTGTTAGAATCAAAGTTGGCTTCTCAAAATCCAAGTCCTCCGACTGCTTCATTAACTGAATTAGCTGTGCAACCTATCGACACTGTAGAAAGTGATGATGCGAATGTTGATAAGGCCATATTTGATAATATGAACATTAAGTTAGAACAACGTGTTGCTCAATTACTTCTACAAAATGAGAAATTAAAGGCTCAGATTCAGGAAAAGGTTTTTGCACTGACAGCGGTGAAAACGAATTAAGGAAGATAAAAGGAAATAGTGTGGATACTAAGTTACCAAAACAGTCAGTCTTGGGGAAACCTCCTTCTCAATCATTCAGAAATCGCTCATTTGCTAGACAACCGAATGCGTTTAAATCTGAATGACCCAAAACGTCGAATCTGAGGCTTGCATCCCAAGTTGACGTGCGTAGCAAGTTGCCTAAACTAGTCACTCCACAAACTAGACACTCCTTAAGCCAGACTACATCTGCAAAACCCGATCACATGAATGCTTCAAGCAACTCTAGATCTAGCTACAAGAACATGCATAGGCGTAGATCAAATAACACGGGTCATAAAAGCTATCTAGAGGATGCTCAGAAAAATACACAAGCAAGAGATAGGACCAAACCACAACCTAGGAGCGTTATTCACACATCTAGGAATTCTAGACCCTTCTATGATGTGCACAACTCTGCCAACCCTAGGAAATCAAGAGCCTTCTCAGATGCTAAGCACTTTGTTTGCACGAAATGTAACAAATGTGTGTTTAATGCCATTCATGATGATTGTATCACTAAAGTCCTGAACAAGGTGAACCAAAAAGCTAGAGCACCTCAAAGACGGAACCCTAAAGGAAATAGGTTTTCTCCAACTAAGTCTTCCGTTGTGCATGAGAAACCTATGTCTCCTAGACCTTGTCTTAGGTGGATACCAACGGGTAGAACCTTTAAAACAATTGGTCTTAGGTGGGTTCTTACTGGAAATATATTTCCCTCTAGCTCGACAAAGGTTCATAGTGAACCCCCACATGGTTCTCATCAAGATATCACTAACCCACATGCAAGCATACAAACTACTGATGTAAGTGCAGATAATAAAGTAAAGTTTCAACAAGAACACAACGGTTTTCCATATATATACCGTTCAACAAAAGACACTCTCAGAGTTTGGTTGCTGAAGAAGCAGATATCAGAGAAGCAAGCGTCTCAGGGGTTTCACAATTAAGCTTCAACAATGACTTACAATCATATTTCAGGCTGTAACTCGAACGTTAAAGAAAGGGAACTTTATCTCTTCAACGAGCTTATATTAAAACTATTCAAAAGTTTTATGCTCGTGTACAAGGCTTATAGTCAAATTACAAACTGTAACCCGGGCTCACAAGACAGGAAAGTTCATCCCGAGTATGACTTATCCTCAAAACGAGAAATTCGATTTTTCTCGGACACGAGCTTACATTAAAACTATTCGAAAGTTTTAAGCCCCTGTATATGACTTCTAGGCGCATCACAGCTTAGAACTCGGACCTCAACTAAGGAAAGTTTATCTCGGACGATAACTTATCCTTCTCAACGAGAAATTCATATTTCTCGGTCATGAGCTTCTCATAAAAACATTCAAAGGTTTTAAGTTCATGAAAAACGATTTCTAAGTAAATGTCAGCTTAGAACTCGAACTTCAACTTAAGGAAAGTTTATCACGGATGATAACTTATCCTTCATAACGGGAAATTTATTTTTCTCGGTCATGAGCTAGTCACAAAACAATCAAAGTTTTGAGCTCATGAAAAACGGACCCGAAAGGGGAGTGTACGTTTCAGTGCGCTTTCCCTAACCAATAGAAGAGAAGTCTTCTATCCTGATTATTTTAAAACCGTTGAACACAATTTTTCAAGCATTTCTCAAAAGGTTTTTCTAAATATTTCAAAATTGTGTGTTCAACACTCCCTTCCTCATAAGTGGTTTTTATATCTCAAAATTGTCATATGTTATTTTGATCAATTTTTGAGGGGGAGCGTTTTAAAATCAAGCCTTTTAATGTTGTTGGGTACATCTCTAAAATTGTCATATTTTATGTATCCAACACATTCCGAAAATGAAATGAAATTGTCAAATGTAATATATTATATCGGAAAAGGCATTTCAACTCCGTACCTCAACATATTTTGTGGTGTCGTTTTTCTAAAATTTTGTCAAATTTTGTTTCAAGACACACATATATTGTTGAGGGGGAGCGTCCCGACTGAAAAAGTTCCATGATTCATGCGTGCACACATGTTTCTCTCCCAATCGGTTTTCACAAATTGTCATATTTTAATAAATTGGTATCTCTAATATGATGTTTTTATATTAGAGAGGGGGGGAGAAAATGTGATTAAAATGTAATATATCGTAACATGTGACCTTAAAGACTCAAGTGCAACTCTTTCCTTCACATGCCAAACTATTTCGTATATCGATGCATTTGTGTAGGGGGAGCTTTTTGGAAATGTAAAAACTTTCAAAGTGTTAAAAGTTTTGATTTTTATCAAACACTTTGAATGGTTTTCAATGGTTTTATGGTTACGATCTTTACCCAAAACAACCTACTATCCACGACGGAATGATGGAGTCAAAAGGTGGTTTAGGATAGGAAACTAAGTCCTATGATCCAACCAGAACCGGAGGGATGTACCCAAGGACATTCCATAGCTAGAAATAGTTATCCTTAGGAAAGATGGAGTTGAATGAAGCTGAATGCGGACCAATTACTTAAGTTAGCACTAGAACAATCACAACAAGGTGCTAGTGATGACGTATTGGTAAGCATTAAAGGAGTTGAATATTCTATGCAACTTAGGCAGAAACCGGGTTAACACATCTTTTGAAGACAAGTGTCATTGACCCAGTGATGCGATGCACAACCCTTTCCCAGCCATTCGAGTTTCTCTCAAAAGAAACTTGTCTCATTGTCACGGAGATCAACACGTATCTATTGACTTTCTCACTCCGAGTCAGTTAATATTGAAAAGGTGGCAGTCTGCTCCAGCCTCCGATTACCAAAAATGCACTTATTGAGTCTAGAGCCAAACGAGATCTATCTATCATCTCATTAGGACACAATCGAGTCCTACGCATTATCCTTGTGATATTGCCAGAACATCTGAGTGATACGATTCACAATGAAGATAGAAATCCTGCTTGAGCCAACATCAAACAAGCTCATGGTAGGTAACTTGTGCGATTCTACACGAATCAAACTTGTGAGAACTGGAAAGCAACTAAGTTTGGATTCTTAATTGATTCAAACTTGATTCCAGGTTTCTTCGCAAAATCCATGTGATCTTGCCAGAACATTCAGAGTGACACTCATTAGTGTTCACAGTGACGAATGGAAATCCTTCCAGTGTCAACATCAAACAGCACTGCGGTAGGTAACTCGCAAGATTCTCTATGAATCAAGCTTGTGACAAACTGGAAAGCAACAATGGTGCGATTCTTTTAGAATCAAACTTGTTCCAGGAAATCTGAAATGACGACTCTAATCAGACGGATAATTTATCCTTATGATTAACTCTTTACGTTCGCAGTCTGCTTTGAGACGGTCGAGTAAAGAGAACTGGCTACTACCGCCGGGAAACCCTGTCAAGGAGGTTCTTAATCGAATCTACCTGATCACAGGTACGGTATTTAATACCGTTTAACGGTCTTCATCGACCGGAGGTAAAACGCTACCGAGTTAGGGTGAAATGTTCAAAGCCATTTCATCCATGTCTATATATGTTGCTGCATATCAAGAAGGTGGCGTAGTTGTACAACCGATGTCGATTCAGATGTCACAAGAGCACAAGATGGCGATAATCAAGATACCTAAGAATGTAAGAATGTAATAGGTCATCTTAGTCACAAGGAGTACAGATGAAGATCTCAAGCACTCAAAGTCAAATGACAAAGGCTCAAGATAAAGATCACGAAAGCATGAAGGAACAAAGCTGTTACAAACAAGATCAAGACCAAGATACAAGACCAAAGCAGGAAGATCTCCTCTACAAGAATGTATTCACTCAATCATCTTATGCTTTTTAAGCTTTTTAAGATGACCGATACATTGGGGGAGATTGTTAGCCCTATATTTTATATAGTCAAACAAGAATGTAATAGGTCATCTTAGTCGTTAAAAGGTCTTGTATTGTAATAGGTTAGTCGGGAAAACCGGGCTTGGACTTTAAGCTAATATTGTATAAGTTAGGGGCGTAAGCCCAAAACAAAGCCAAGCCCGGTCCATGTCTCTTAAACCCACGGCCCAAAAGCCAAGGGTATATATACCCTCTTCCATGTGTGGAAGAGAGTGTTGGTTACCATTTTATTTCTCTCTCTAAAAGTGTTTAACCTTCTAAATTCTCTCTTGTTTCTCTCTCTACTTTCTTCTCTTTCTCTCTCTAAATATCTCTTCTAAATCTTGTGTTATGGATTGAATGGGATCAACAAGGGGCTACTTCAATTCCATTGTTTTTGGAGATTCCACTGCTTTGTGATATGAATGCCATGTTAGCAGGGGAATCAGTGGATCCACTTGAGTTGGTGGGAATCGTTCCTTTTGACTTCATCTCATTGACAACAGGTTCAAAAACTTTTAAGTTATTGTATATGTCATCAATGTTCTTGTTTTCCAAGTCATCCTTATTCTGCCAAATTGCCTTGTAGACAAACCATTCTTTCTGGAGGCTGTTAAGAAACCTGGTATTCACCTGCTCTCTTGACACCTCAATATCAAAGATTTCCAACTGGGCCACCATATCTTGAAGTCTATTGTAAATAGCTCCAATTGTTTCATCACCAATTGCTTTGAAAGAAGCAAAATCATCCAGCATTTGATTCTTCTTCTTCTTCTTTGTGGCTTCATTTCCTCCAAAGGTTGTGCATATGGCTTCCCATAGTTCCTTAGCTGTTTTGTATTTTCTAAATCTGAGTTGATGTCTATCAGGTAGAGCCAATAGCAATGAGTTGCGAGCCCTGACATCATGCCTTTTGGCCAGTATTTCCTTATCACAAAGAGCAGCAGATTTCTTCTTGTCCTTACCTTTGGAACTTTCACCTTTCTCTTCTTCCTTGCCCTCTTCAACTGCTAACATTTTGTTGAATTGATCACCAAAATCTATGATCTCCCAGAGAACATAGTGTTCCATTTTCAGGTATTGTTGGATTCTGAATTCCCATAATTCAAAGTTTTCAGGATCCAACATAGGTAACTTGAGGTTATTGTGGTTGTTGCTGTTTGAGGAAGAGTCTGAAGACATGGTTGCTATGAGGGTTTTGTTCTTGATTTAGACAAAGTTTCTCAACAAGCTCTGATACCACTTGTTGATCCCAAAGTCAGATCTTAAACCTTAATAGCTTGTTTAAGGATTGTGATAGAAAGAAAGAATTCAATCTAACACTAGAGAAACTTTGCAAAGCAAAGTAACTAAACAAGATGCGGAATATAATGTTTAGCACAAGAACAATATGATTGAAACGTTGAACTTTAATATATCAATGATATACGAATACCCTAAAATGGTATTAGGGTTTACAAAACCTTAAAGTATAATAATGAAAGACAATAGAGAAAAGACACACATTGCATGCTAACCTAGTGAGTCCTTTTATAGCCATAAGGACTCACGTACAAGATCACTACTAACAAACTTGGAAAGTATTAAGGAATAGTAACTGAAACGCGTAAAAATCTATTCCAAGTTTATCTCTGATAGCAGGGCCTTTGACTTCAGCAGGGGAACCAATCCCCCTGCCTTTGTTATTTAGCAGGGGGAACTTACTCTAGCAAGGGTACGGATAATCAACTAGCAGGGGTAACAAGTAAGCATAGATTTATACCCAACAACCAATCCTTTTTGAAACATCTTTATTTATGTTTCATTGAATTCTTAAAGCTAATATAACAAGGTATACTAAACAACAAAATTTGCAAGCAATAAACAAATAAACGCTTCTCATATTTTATCCTGCTTCAAAAGTAATTTGATACGTGGACCGTACCCTATTTTAACAACTATTTGTTTTTAAGAAATTAGCGCTACCCGCTCTGATATTATACAAAACTATTATGCAAAACGTATAGGGGGTGAATACATTTTTAAAACTTTTTGTATCAAATGTCCATTAAGGGGGACTTAGTATGAGATGCGTTTGTCTATAGTCAATGACTATATGAATCAAGTAGCACATTGAGTGATCACGACACATAAAAGCAATGCAAGTATAAGGATAAAACATTAAAGTAAACTAAATGCAAACAGATATAATGATTTATAGTGGTCCGGCTACAAGGAAACCTTCCTTGCCCTACATCCACTACCCGAGTCACCTACTCGAGAGTTCGACTTCACTAATAAATAATCTCCATTACACCGGTAGAGAAATCTTCACAATTTAGCTTACAATCTTTACTGACACCTAAGCTAGGATGTCGTGTTCTTTCACACAGGTACAACAAATCCCTTCTACGTCGCTTGCACTTTATCCGGTACTAAGCTACACACCGGGTCCTTCCATAATGTATAGGACTTACACCCGGGTTCTTACACACAAGTAGAAGCAACACAACTTCTAACCTTACAACATTTGTAGGTACTGATCCAATTACTGATTTCACACAAGAACCGACACAACACACATGAAGTTTATGATAGCTTGTGATAGATAGAGAGAGCGAGATATGAATCTATGATATGATCTTGCCTAGATCATGGATTAAATCCTGAAGAACATTTCTTGACATATTCGTAATTCTTATCACTCGAGTGATGAAGCATCAAGATCATAGATCTCATAAAGGAGAAATATGGATCTATACACGAAGTCAACACGTACTTAGCCTTTGGCCTTTCCGCTCCTAAGATTTATAGATTAATGATGATAAGTCATCGATATCGGTTGAGAAGCACACGAGATGTCCAGATCATAGATCTTAGACATAATACCATGAGATGACAAGTACAAAGAAACTAGTCTAGATAGATGTGACACAATGACTTGACGTATGTCTTGTGCTTGAACTTCTTGATCTTACTTACACATTATGTGATCTCCACATCTACAAAGAGACACTAAACAAGAAGAAGAACCATCAAAGATCCAAGATCTACATGTTAGAGAGATGAGAGATCTGATAGAGGATCAGGTATATAGAGAATATGATAGAAAGGTGTGAGGAAATGAGTGAGCATGTGATCTCTATTTATATCCAAAGTCCAGGAACTCACGGACCCCGACGGACCCTTCACCAAAGGTTCCGACGGGTTCCACGGGTCTGATAGAAAATCATTAATTAATCTTGTAAATCTTTGGTTAAGTCATCTCCTAAAACCATATTAATAATCAGATTTACTTGAAGGGTATGTCTAGGTTTTGTAAGACATGTTACTTAATGATGTACAAACTATTTATCTTTATTTTTACAAAGATACAAACATGTCAGTATACACGATATATGATTACGAGTAACTTGTATATTTTACGTTATATATAACAAGTTACACGTTTGTCATCAACAAAACAACCAAGGATGTATAGATTAAATACCGTAGTATTCGCACTAACAGATTTAGATCTTTGGCATGTTATTACTAATGGTGACTTTTTACCTTTGCAATACAATGAAGTTTCTAAAAAGAAAGAAATTATTTCTTATGAAAATCAAAATGATGACACTAAAAAAAAACTTCCTAAAAACAATGAGGCTAAAATGGTTATTTATAATGCTTTACCAAAGAAATAGTATGAAAGGATTTTTATGTGCAAAACAGCTAAAGAAATTTGGCAAACTCTTTTAATAACCCACCAAGGTTATAGTCAAGTCAAAGAAAGCTAAACAGATCTTCTAGTTCAACAATATGAACAATTTCTCATTTTAGAAGATGAAACTATTGATAATGCATTTGCTAGATTTAACACTATTATTGCTAGTCTAAAAGCACTTGATAAAGGTTTTTCTAGCAAGAACAATGTTCGGAAGTTTCTTCGAGCGTTGAATCCGAAGTGAAGAGTTAAAGTCACGGCGATCGAAGAATCAAAGGACCTCACTACATTGTCACTCGATGAACTTGTTGAAAACTTGAAAGTTTACGAAAATATTAAAAGATTCGTAGATCGTCAAGAACAAGGGTGAGACAATCTCTAGCACTGAAAGCCAAGAAAATGCATAGTGACAATGAATATACAACTAACGGGGTAGTAAATATGAAGAGTATGCTATCGCGGTTAGAGATTTCAAGAAGTTTTTTAAGAGGGGAGGACAATACGTAAGACAACCTAGCAATGACAAGAAGTCATTCTCAAAGAACCGGTTCAGCAAGAATGAAAAAAGTGAAAGGAAGTTCTATAGATGCGGTGATCTAAATCATCTAATTCGAGAATGTACCAAGCCACCTCATGAAAAGAATCACACGGCGTTCGTAGGAGGGTCATGGAGTGAGAGGGCGAAGAATGCGAAGAGGACGCGAAAGACGAGAAGTGTGTCATGGCTCATTCTTCAAAAGAGGTACATTCTGAAACCGAATACTAAAACAATGATAGTTTTTCCTTAGACGACTTAGATTTAGAGAGTCACCATGATAATTTACGCAAACTAAGTCTAAAGATCATAGAAAATAATAAAGTGCTAGATCAACTTGAACTAAGCTTGAAAATGAAACTTTTGAGCTAAAAGGTAAATTAGCTAAGATTAAGAAAAATAAAAAAAGTTGATTTAGAATGTCTAAATTGTGAAAACCTTAGACAAGAAAATGAGAAACTCAAGAGCACATCCATTAATTTAGATAAATTTATGAGAGGTACTGTCGGCGTATAGTCTCGAATGGGCCCGACCCGACAGGCCTGCGGTCCACACATCTTACTTATCCTATAAGAAACCCTAGCACTATATATACATGGGTAGGGGCCTCCTACTCCACATGTTATCTCTCATACTTACACCTCCTTTACACCGTATCCACCCGATACTAACTTGACCGTCAGAGGTGGACCTCGGGGCTCCGCCTCGGGCCAACTCCTAACCGGTTTTATTTTGATTGCAGCATTACTCAGGACCTGGGAAGATGACGAACGGCCCAGGAGAGTCGTCAAGACCGGCCAAGCCAAACTATGCTTCAACAAATCATATATGATTTTCTCAGAAGAAAAAAGTTTGACAAAAGTATATACATGTGCCCCTCGATAGAAAGATGATTTAATTCTCGTTGTGCCTTGATACCAAGACTAGCTGCGTCTTTTTTGACTATTGAGTTGTTGTCGTCACTGAACTCGGGCAGATGTATTTTTTGTCACTTAACGATTTACCGTTTGTTAGATATTTAATTTTTTTTAAATAGAAGGTTGGTTTAAATAAATATGATTGATTGATTTAATTTATGCTAAAAAGAGGGTATACATTAATCTCAACTCAATATACTCAGAGGCTGGGGGAATTGAGCAAAAAACCCACGAGTGGGGATGATTTGGCAAAACCTACGCGCGAGGTTGTCATAAAGCACACCAAATACCCACTTAAACCCCACGTGTCGGCTGGGTGTTCGAGGCTGTTTTAAACTCACTACTGGTGAGTTTCTTACTCATCATTATAAACAAAATGTGGGACTCATGTGTTTTAACTATTCCGAATTTATACCTTCTTTTTTATATAAAACTCACATTTCACATATACATTTTTCTATGTGTTGTTTTAATATCCTTGTAATGTTTTTATTTATCCATATATTGTTTAAGTTTTAATAAATGTATGAGTGAAGTGCAAATTAAAGCATCCCTCCGTTAGTGAACGGTGCATCATACATCCTTTTGGACAGATGGTGCAAATGATTTCTTCGTTAAAAACTAACAATGTCAAAAAGGGAGAGTATTCTTGCCTTTCTCATTGGTATGTATGGTGACCTTATCATTTAAAAAAAATTTCGAAAAAAAAATTATTTCGAAAATAATAAAAAACATTTTTCCGAAAATAAGTTTATACTTTTTAAAAAAGTTTGTTTCGAAAAAAAATTGTTTTTTCTATTTCTGAAATAACTTGTTTCGAAAAATTAAACTTTTTTTTCGAAAAAAATTTCGAATAAGAGTAAACTTTTTTTTTCGAAGATATTTTTTTAAACAAGTTATTTTAAAATAAAATAAAATTTGGAAACAAACTTTTATTTCTCGAAAAAATCTTTTTTTTTTTTTGAAAAAGTTTAAACCTTTTTTCCGAAAAAATGTGTTTTATTTTTTCGAAAAGATTAATTTTTTTTTTCGAAAACAAAACCTTTTCTAAAAATAACTCGTTTAAAAAAGATTATTTTTGAAAAAAAGTTTAAAAAGAAATATGATTTTTTTTCGAAAAAACTTATTTTTCCAAATAAAAAGACTTTTCGAATTTTTTTTTTAAATTACAAGGTTCACCATACATCCCTCGAAAACAAAAAAGACAAGAATACTCTCCCTATTAGACCTTGTTAATTTTTAACGAGAAAACTATTTGCATCATCCTTCCACATGGATGTATGATCCACCGTCCACTAACAGAGGGATGGTTGGTGTCCAAAAAACTAACAAATGATGTAATTCGATTTTTCGACATACCACAGAGATGATTTTTGCACGTCACTCTAAATGTGTTTTATTTTACTTTTCAATTATTTATAAAAACCCTTCACAGCTCTTTCAAAAACACGCACAAACAACATTTCTATCACATTCTTCTAAAAAAATGTTTGCGATTACTTGGACAAACGAGGAAGACATAACGTTGTGTTATGATTGGATTGCTGTTTCCGAAAACGTGGTTTGCCATAGCGGTAGACGGTCGTTTTGGCCTAATGTTTTTTTTTTGAAAGGCGATTTTATTCAAGAACTAGCAAGACGCTAGAGAGATACAAATTACAAATGAATAAGAGCAGGGTTTTTTAGCCACTCTAGCCAAGAAAAATTCCCTTTACATCTAAACTTGATCCAAACATACGATCTCAAAATAATATCATCAAACACCATCGACTTCAACTGTTGACGATCATTAAAAATCAAGTTATTCCGCCAAGTCCAGACGTACCACCAAACTATGAAGCACAGACCTTCAAACAATTTCTTCAACTTGGCAGGCATTCGAATATTCAACAACCAAACGCTCCAATCATCATACGAATAAAACTCCTGAAAGTCAACATTCCACCATCTAGACACCATCTTCATCAGTTGCTTATAAAAATCACATGAGAAAAAGAGATGCTTAGAAGTTTCAGCCGCCATATTGCATATCGGTCACATGACAGATTGAATATCAATTCCTCTTCGGGAAAGTTTGTACCTTGTAGGAAGGTAATCATTAATCACTTTCCAATCGTGAATATTAATTTTAATAGGCACCTCTTTCACCCATCGAGTCTTCAATTCACCACGAGGAAGAAAAAAAGAATCAATAAGAATACGAATAGATGCAGTAGAGAAATCACCTGATCCCGTAAGCGACCACCTCCATCTGTCATTCATGTTAGCTAGCACAACACCTTCGAGACGCTCTAACAGCAAAGTCATCTGAGATTGTTCAACACCTCCCCTAGGCTTACGTCTAAAAGACTGTTCCAGCTCCGCTTGTGCCATTTTATCAGCAACATTTATATTATTCATAGTTTCTAACAAATACAGTCTAGGAGCCAAATCTTTAAAACTAATATCCCCTCGCCAAACATTATTCCAGAAATAAGTATTATTCCCGTTGCCAACTTTCTGATTAATATAACCAAACAGATTTATACCCCTCTGCCTAAGGCTTTCCATTTCTCGAATAATAGTAAGCCAACTCGAAGAATGAGCATTCTTAAACTCCTTTTCAATCATTCCATCGTCACCGTGAATCGAAGTAATCACACGAGCCCATAAAGAATTCTTTTTATTAATGAATTTCCAAACCCATTTAAACATTAAAGACCTATTAAGAGCGTATAAGCTCGCCACTCCAAGACCCCCATTATCCTTCGAAGCCATAACCTGATTCCAACTAACCCAGCAAGCTTTCCGAGATTTTGCCTCCATGCCATGAAAAAATCTAGAACGAATCATCTCCATTTTATGTAACACCATCTTAGGAACTTTATACAATGACATGTGATAAATAAGAATCGATCCAAGAACAGATTTTAATAAAGTTAACCTACCCCCGATTGATAAAGTTTTAATCTTCCATTTAGATAACCGATTACTCATAGTATCCATGACATCCTTCCACGCTGAACTGTTTGACATTCTATCACCAATCCTACAGCCGAGATATTTAAAGGGCATTTTAAGCTCCAAGCATCCAATCTGTTGAATGGCAGCATGAACTCTCAAATCATTCACAGCTAAACCCATCAATTTGCTTTTACCCATATTTATACGAAGACCTGATACAACATGAAACACCTTAAGGACGTTTATAATAGTATCAATATTACCTTGAGTCCACTGTCCCATGAAAATTGCATCATCGGCGAAAAACAAATGCGACATAGTAGTATCATTATTAATTGAGATCCCTTTAAACAATCCCGCATTAATAATTCTTTGGAATGAAACGTGTAAGCTTTCCATCACAAGAATAAATAAAAAAGGCGACAACGGATCTCCTTGCTTAAGACCTTTAGAAAAATGGAATTCACATGTAGGGCTCCCGTTTACTAAAATCGATCCTTTAGACGACCGAAGGCAACTATTAATCCACTGACACCATATATCACTAAAACCAAATTTACGTAATAAATCTATGATAAAGTCCCAACTCACCGAATCATAAGCTTTTTCAAAGTCAATCTTGAAGAACATTGACTGATTCCCCTTACGTTTACACCACTATATTACCTCATTAAGAATGAACGGGCCTTCCACTATTTGTCTGTCCTTAACGAAAGCAGATTGCGAATCACTAACAATATCATCAATAACAGTAGCTAAACGATTAGCTAGGATTTTCGCCACAATTTTATACACGCTCCCAATGAGGCTTATTGGCCTAAAGTCTTTCACCATATTCGCGTTTAAAACTTTAGGAATCAAAGTAATAAAGGAAGAATTACCTCCATTGGGAATCAAACCATGCTGAAAAAACCATTTAACAGCCTTGACTACATCGTCTTCGAGAAACTTCCAATAACGTCTATAGAAACCAAAAGTAAATCTGTCGGGGCCGGGAGCCTTATCAATCCCACAATCCCAAACCGCATATTTAATCTCCTCTTTAGTGCATTCACGATCCATCTCAGCCACCTGATCTTCATTAAGATGTTTCTCAAAGTGGAGATTACTTTTGAAACTATTATTTTTAATCTTCTCGAATCTATGTTTAAAATGAGTAAAAAATTCATTTTTAACACGAGCAGGATCCTCCTCCCACTTACCATCAACCATCACCCCTCGAACATAAGAATTACTTCTCTTCTTATTAATCACACCATGGAAGTATTTAGAATTTTCATCGCCTTCGACTGCCCATCTAACTTTTGCTTTTTGGGCTGCTTCCATGCTTTCAGACTTTTCAATATCATGAATCAGCCTAATCACTTCCATACGTCTATTAAAATCAATATTCACACCTTCACAGTTATCGACAACCGTATCAAATTTAGCTAATTCAGACAGCAAATCCTTCTTCTGACCCTCTTTCTGCTCCCTATAATTTGAAATCCAAGCCTTAATGCTTTCTTTCAAAATTTTAAGTTTTTTCATAAAACTCAAATAATCGTTATTACAAGAAACATTAATTCCTGCCCAAGTATCCTCCATATGTTTATCAAAACCATCAATAGTAAACCAGTAGTGGAAAAATTTAAAAGGAATTGGACCGTAGTTAGACGACACTTCCTTCAGCAATATCGGACGATGGTCAGACAGACGTCTATCCAAAGATCTAGCAGCAATATTAGGATGATCCCGTACAAGACTTTCAGAAACGAGGAAACGATCTAGCTTACTCATTTTGGAAGCTGATTTATGACACCAAGTAAAAGCACATCCACCTAAAGGAACATCATATAAACCAGAATTGTATATAAAATCATTAAAAATTTTAGCACCATACTTATTGAATACCGAACCAAATCTCTCACTACTATCACGCACTTCATTGAAATCGCCCATAATGACAACATCACCATCCCATTGCCCTATCGTAAATTTAAGATAGTCCCATAAAAGCTTCTTTTCACTTAACACTTGAGGAGCATAAATCGATATTAAGAGTAATTTTTTACCAATCGGAATCCACACACCTCGAACCAAAATACAATTGTCAGAAATGGTATGATTATCTTTCTGAAACACGTAAGGATCCCACACACTCAATATACCACCTGACTGACCTAGTGCTTCGCTATACACATAGTCAAACGCAAGGTTTCCCCAGCACTTCCTAACACACCATAAATCAATAATTCCCATTTTTGTTTCCTGAATTGCAAGAAAATTAACCTTATTACTACCACAAAGTTTCTTGATCCACTCCTGTTTGGCCTTTTGATTCAGACCTTGAATATTAATAGAAAGAAAATTCATCGATAACACTCAGCCACTCCATTCTCTACAATGTCCTCCATATTTTTCATACAACCAGACATGTCATATCCCATCGTTTGACCCACATTAACAAGATCTTCCATCATTTGCATAATCGACCCACCCGTACGCAATCCAACTGATTTTCTAAAATGACCCAAACATTTGGAATTATTCTCATTATTCGCATCTTTGTTGCTAGGAAGATTAGATTCATTTAATTCCCCTTCCTCTTTATCTTCTCCCTGATCAGAATCACTACTATGCATAATATTCTCATCAACGACTTTATTCCCATTATCTTTAGGCGTAAAACCTGGCGGATGTGTAGGGTCAGAACTCGTTCTTACTTCCTTGTCCATATTATTCTTAGTTCTGCCAAGTATCTCATAAATTCCAAATGGGTCTTGAGACACATTCTGGCTGTTAACACTTAGATTACCATGAGTACTATTCCTCGCCATATCATCATCGAAATCTGTTTCAGGGACGACATCCACTTCACTCAGTCCATCGATATTTTCCCCTCTTCCTTCATTCACGTGATCATTACCAATAGACTCCTCATCTTCATCAATTTCCTCCTCAAAATCTGGTACCCACTCTGGTACTTCAATAGCTCGAACCCAACAAGACTTTCCTTGATAGACCATCTTAAAAGACTCACAAACAACCGTATTAATTTTCGTGCGTATGCAGAGTCTATTGCTATGATAATCCCCTTGTTCCAAATCGTCAGCGTTGATAAGAATTCCCCATCGAGAAACAATACGAATGAATGTATTTTTAGTCCACCATCTACACGGGACGCCTTCCACCTCAACCCAAGTAACTCTGTCTTCAGGTACAAAATCTGAGTATGCTTGTTTAATCACAGAAAACCAGGAATGTACCGATTCGTTTTCCATAAAAGCTTTCTTACACTTAACCTCCTTAAAAACAAACATCACCCAAAAACCTCCCATGTATTTCAACTCGATGTTCTGGAAACCTTCATTAGATAATACCACTTTTAAATTACTAAGTGATGCAAACTCCTTAACCCTTCCAATTAGACAAAGTGAGTAATCATCTTTATTCAGGCATGACTCATCTAAAACCATAGCCGGAGTATCATTATGAGGCATCGAGATACCTATATTTTAACCACATTAGCATATGAAGCTTTAACATCTCCTCTGTCTTTACCCATGCTGGTTCCAGTATTAATCGAGTGCGACTTATCCTTACTCACTTCTCTATCAAATCTTGCCACATTAGCATGTAATTTAAATGTTCCAATCCAAATAGAACATAAATTATTAATCAGCCGATCCGTATCTTTGACGTTGATAAAGCGCAAGAAACCAAACCTCTTACCAGATTTCGATCTCCTGTTAGGAATATAAGAGTCCACAATATGCCCATAAATCTTAGATGATTGGAATAAATCTTTTGCAGAGAAAAATTCTGGAAAATTAGTAACATAGATCGATGTAGAGATCATGGCGACATCGTCTTCTTTCGAACGACCAAAGTTCCCTTTCCTCTTAATCTCCTGCCAATCGTTATCACCCATGAATCGATTATTGGATTGAAGGGAGGTCCAGAAAAAAACCTCAAAAGATCATCAACAGAAAAAAACCAAAAAACAAAAAACAATCAAACAACCAAAATAATCTAAAGTGTTCGTCGAATCGATTAAAAATAAATAATGGATGATCTCAATTGGATCCACATTATTGATTGTTAATCAATGATTGGATCTTTCAAGATTATTCTGATGGATGATCAATCGAATACATTGGTTTTTCCGCCTTCTCGATAAATTTTTGTTTTAGATCTATAACATTTGCTCGCCGTTTGGTTTTTTCGCTAGAACACATGGAGTACAAAACGGAGGAGCACGGTAGAAGATCATACGAAATCGTACACTGGAGATGGAAGTTCATACGCGCAAGGGTGTATAGGTTTATTCGGGTGTATAATAATGCGGAGAATAGAGCCAATGAAACGGATCACGTGAATAACTCACTTCGTGACTATGAAGCTGAAGTCGGAGAGAGTTTCAACTATCTTAATTGTTGGGAGGTTATGAAAAGTAGTGTGAAATTTATGACCCAAAAATAAGTTTATTTTTTTAACTCATTCACGTCTCATTTTTATTTACCCGTGTGTATCGTTTTTTATTAAATTTATGAATAAATTAAATAAAAATGATAATGGAAAGGTGAGGTGGATGTGGGGTGGAAGTGGGTTTTTTTTTCCTTATTAACTTTGAAACATAAGTTTTTTGTGAGTAAGAGGTGAGGTGGCGCTAGGGCTGCAATCAAGCCAAGCTTTTATCAAGCAACTCAAGCTCGAGCTCGAACTTGGCTCGATCAAACCAAGATTTTATCAAGCTCAAGCCCAAAAAATAGCTTGAAACGTATACCAAGCTCAAGCTTTGGATAGCTCGGCTCGAACTATTATTAAGCTTTTTCAAACTTTATTAAAATGTGTTTTTATGATGAATTCATATAACCAACATATGGTTAATTTGAGTATTAACTTAATTATAAATGCTTATTTCATAAATAAATAATATATTTTAGAAGAATTTTTAAGTTTGATTAAATTTATAATTTAGCTCATCGTATTTTAAATATTTTTTTTATTTCTATAAATTTATTACATTTACTTGATACTTGGTGAAATATAACATGTATAAATATTTTTTGTACTCTTTTTAAAGAAGGTGTCGTAATTGCGTTAGCAATCACAGCACGCAATGGCCTTTAGGACCTTAATCGCATTGGATCGCAAAACGCATTTTAAAACCAAGACAGTACGATTATATTATTTTGTGGTTTTATTAAAGCTAAATGAATCGAATTTGGTTTTGAGTTATGGTTTTTATTTGTTTTAGGGTTAATATACAAAGAAGTTACTAAACTTTCCAAGAAATTTGTCCTAAGGTAACGAACGTTCATTTTGTGTTTCTAAGTTACTAAATGTTACAAACTATACATCACTATAATTTAGTGTTAATTTGAGTAACCTGAATGCATGTTTTTTAATAAGTTAAGTAACATAAATGTCTTGATTTTTCATGTTAAGTAAAATAAATATCACGTTTTTTATAAGTGTGTAACTTAATCAACCGGTCATGTGAACATTAGTAACTTAAAACACAAAATGAACGTTCGTTAGTTTAGGACAAATTTCTTGGAAAGTTTAGTAACTTCTTTGTATATTAACCCTTTGTTTTACTTTATACATATGTTTTTATTGATGAGTTTTATTATAAAAATAATTAATTTTATACACATTCAAGTTTTTTAAGCCAAGCTCAAGCTTTGATCAAGCCTTATCAAGCTAAACTCAAGCCTGGATTGTTAAAGTTTGGCAAGCTATCAAGCTAAGCTCAAGCTTACAATTGTTTTATCAAGCCAAGTTCAAGCCCTATAAAGCGTGAGCTCGGCTTGACTCGATTGCATCCCTAAGTGGCGCTGAAGTAGCGGTGAGTTTTTTTTGTGCCACTCCCACCAACCTAAAGGCTTCCAAGTAAAATATTATAAACCTCTTTAAATTGATTTTTCATGTCACATCACTAACTTTTGAACTTTTTGGATTAATAAACCCATATCCACTATAGAATAAATGTTTTAACGTTTTATTGTTGTTTCAGAAAACACATGTATTAAATTATGAAAATGTCTAAAATTAAAGACCTTTTCATGCCAAATAAATATAAAATGTTCCACGATAGCTAACATAAAATATAAACCTCTTCAAGTATTTTAAACTTATATTTGAATCTCCCATAATAAATAATAATTTATACACCATTCGAAGAAAGTTTACAATTCTTTAAAGACCTAAGTAATAAATTAATCATGCCTATTTATTTTCTTCTTTGAAAATAATATATCTCAAATGCTAAATAGTTAATTGGAAGCAATCGTACATTTAAAAAAGAATTAAATAATTTTTTTATAAAGTGATAATTATATATAATTTCGATTTTCTTTAGTTGTGGTTAGAAACCACTTTAATTTGTTATTTTAACATGTGATTTTAAATTGTATGTGATTTTTAAAAATCATATGTGATTCAAAAATAAAAATTACATGTGACTTTTTCAAATGCAAATTTTAACACCGAAACAAAGTATGAAAATGTGTCGAAAGTATATCGAAATGTCCATTTACTGAAAGATAATAAAAACTTTCGTCACGATAATGTAATTTTTATCGTCAAACAATTTATTACACGTAAAACATTTCGTTTCAAAAAAAATATGGAAAGTGTTTATTAGAATAAAAAAAATAACATATTTATTCAGTCTTTAAATATATTGACTTCAACTGCCCCTCTTCTCTCTATCATTCTTAATAACATTTGTCAACACTTCAAATAAGACTATAATAACGGCCGAAGCAATACATATGGCAGTGTTCGTGTGCTTCAACTTTTTCTCGGGGTCCAAGATCTCAACTCCCTTGAATCTATCGACAAGGCTCAAGAGGATCACCAAGTATCCAAGGCCATGGTGGTATATGTTCCAATAAAATCTGTATTTATTGTCTGGCTTAGGCCTCAACAGCAAAGCCAAAACCTAGAAAGTTTACAACCATTAAATAAGTGTATAACTTTTGATTATAGTAAGTTATAAAATTCAAATTCAGTTTGAATACTAATAACATGTTAACCGCGTAATACGACGACGGATAAGAATGACTACTTTTTTCATTAAATATTGCACTTTACCTACCTAATTTGTATATAAATTAAAGTTAAATTTATACAAAGGTGAAAAAACTAAAATTTGATAAAAAAAATAAATATAAAAATAGATGTTAAATTAAAGAGAATAAAATTTTAAAAAATATGGTAAAATTAAATACTGAAAAAAATAAATATAAACTTTAAATATGTTTTTTAACATACCACAAAGATGATTTTTGCACGTCACTCTAAATGTGTTTTATTGTACTTTTCAATTATTTATAAAAACCCTTCACAACTTTTTCAAAAACACGCACAAACAACATTTCAATCACATTCTTCTAAAAAAATGTTTGCGATTACTTGGACAAACGAGGAAGACATAACGTTGTGTTATGATTGGATTGCTGTTTCCGAAAACGTGGTTTGCCATCGCGGTAGACGGTCGTTTTGGCCTAATGTTTTAGAACACATGGAGTACAAAACTGAGGAGCACGGTAGAAGATCATACGAAATCGTACACTGGAGATGGAAGTTCATACGCACAAGGGTGTAAAGGTTTATTCGGGTGTATAATAATGCGGAGAATAGAGCCAATGAAACGGATCACGTGAATAACTCACTTCATGACTATGAAGCTGAAGTCGGAGAGAGTTTCAACTATCTTAATTGTTGGGAGGTTATGAAAAGTAGTGTGAAATTTATGACCCAAAAATAAGTTTATTTTTTTAACTCATTCACGTCTCATTTTTATTTACCCGTGTGTGTCGTTTTTAATTAAATTTATGAATAAATTAAATAAAAATGATAATGGAAAGGTGAGGTGGATGTGGGGTGGAAGTGGGTTTTTTTTCCTTATTAACTTTGAAACATAAGTTTTTTGTGAGTAAGAGGTGAGGTGGCGCTAGTGCTGCAATCAAGCCAAGCTTTTATCAAGCAACTCAAGCTCGAGCTCGAACTTGGCTCGATCAAACCAAGATTTTATCAAGCTCAAGCCCAAAAATAGCTTGAAACGTATACCAAGCTCAAGCTTTGGATAGCTCGGCTCGAACTATTATTAAGCTTTTTCAAACTTTACTAAAATGTGTTTTTATGATGAATTCATATAACCAACATATGGTTAATTTGAGTATTAACTTAATTATAAATGCTTATTTCATAAATAAATAATATATTTTAGAAGAATTTTTAAGTTTGATTAAATTTATAATTTAGCTCATCGTATTTTAAATATTTTTTTTATTTTTATAAATTTATTACATTTACTTAATACTTGGTGAAATATAACATGTATAAATATCTTTTGTACTCTTTTTAAAGAAGGTGTCGTAATTGCGTTAGCAATCACAGCACGCAATGGCCTTTAGGACCTTAATCGCATTGGATCGCAAAACGCATTTTAAAACCAAGACAGTACGATTATGTTATTTTGTGGTTTTATTAAAGCTAAATGAATCGAATTTGGTTTTGAGTTGTGGTTTTTATTTGTTTTAGGGTTAATATACAAAGAAGTTACTAAACTTTCCAAGAAATTTGTCCTAAGGTAACGAACGTTCATTTTGTGTTTCTAAGTTACTAAATGTTACAAACTATACATCACTATAATTTAGTGTTAATTTGAGTAACTTGAATGCATGTTTTTTGATAAGTTAAGTAACATAAATGTCTTGTTTTTTCATGTTAAGTAACATAAATATCACGTTTTTGATAAGTGGGTAACTTAATCAACCGGTCATATAACATTAGTAACTTAAAACACAAAATGAACGTTCGTTACTTTAGGACAAATTTCTTGGAAACTTTAGTAACTTCTTTGTATATTAACCCTTTGTTTTACTTTATACATATGTTTTTATTGATGAGTTTTATTATAAAAATAATTAATTTTATACACATTCAAGTTTTTTAAGCCAAGCTCAAGCTTTGATCAAGCCTTATCAAGCTAAACTCAAGCATGGATTGTTAAAGTTTGGCAAGCTATCAAGCTAAGCTCAAGCTTACAATTGTTTTATCAAGCCAAGTTCAAGCCTTATAAAGCGTGAGCTCGGCTTGACTCGATTGCATCCCTAAGTGGCGCTGAAGTAGCGGTGAGTTTTTTTTGTGCCACTCCCACCAACCTAAAGGCATCCAATATAGTAAAATATTATAAACCTCTTTAAATTTATTTTTCATGTCACATCACTAACTTTTGAACTTTTTGGATTAATAAACCCATATCCACTATAGAATAAATGTTTTAACGTTTTATTGTTGTTTCAGAAAACACATGTATTAAATTATGAAAATGTCTAAAATTAAAGACTTTTTCATGCCAAATAAATATAAAATGTTCCACGATAGCTAACATAAAATATAAACCTCTTCAAGTATTTTAAACTTATATTTGAATCTCCCATAATAAATAATAATTTATACACCATTCGAAGAAAGTTTACAATTCTTTAAAGACCTAAGTAATAAATTAATCATGCCTATTTATTTTCTTCTTTGAAAATAATATATCTCAAATGCTAAATAGTTAATTGGAAGCAATCGTACATTTAAAAAAGAATTAAATAATTTTTTTATAAAGTGATAATTATATATAATTTCGATTTTTTTTAGTTGTGGTTAGAAACCACTTTAATTTGTTATTTTAACATGTGATTTTAAATTGTATGTGATTTTTAAAAATCATATGTGATTCAAAAATAAAAATTACATGTGACTTTTTCAAATGAAAATTTTAACACCGAAACAAAGTATGAAAAATGTGTCGAAAGTATATCGAAATGTCCATTTACTGAAAGATAATAAAAATTTTCGTCACGATAATGTAATTTTTATCGTCTAACAATTTATTACACGTAAAACATTTCGTTTCAAAAAAAATATGGAAAGTGTTTATTATAATAAAAAAGTAACATATTTATCCAGTCTTTAAATATATTGAGTTCAACTGTCCCTCTTCTCTCTATCATTCTTAATAACATTTGTCAACACTTCAAATAAAACTATAATAACCGCCGAAGCAACACATATGGCAGTGTTCGTGTGCTTCAACTTTTTCTCGGGGTCCAAGATCTCAACTCCCTTGAATCTATCGACAAGGCTCAAGAGGATCACCAAGTATCCAAGGCCATGGTGGTATATGTTCCAATAAAATCTGTATTTATTGTCTGGCTTAGGCCTCAACAGCAAAGCCAAAACCTAGAAAGTTTACAACCATTAAATAAGTGTATAACTTTTGATTATAGTAAGTTATAAAATTCAAATTCAGTTTGAATACTAATAACATGTTAACCGCGTAATACGACGACGGATAAGAATGACTACTTTTTTCATTAAATATTGCACTTTACCCACCTAATTTGTATATAAATTAAAGTTAAATTTATACAAAGGTGAAAAAACTAAAATTTGATAAAAATAAATAAATATAAAAATAAATGTTAAATTAAAGAGAATAAAATTTTAAAAAATATGGTAAAATTAAATACTGAAAAAAATAAATATAAACTTTAAATGTGTTTTTTAACATACCACAGAGATGATTTTTGCACGTCACTCTAAATGTGTTTTATTTTACTTTTCAATTATTTAAAAAAACCCTTCACAGCTCTTTCAAAAACACGCACAAACAACATTTCTATCACATTCTTCTAAAAAATGTTTGCGATTACTTGGACAAACGAGGAAGACATAACGTTGTGTTATGATTGGATTGCTGTTTCCGAAAACGTGGTTTGCCATCGCGGTAGACGGTCGTTTTGGCCTAATGTTTTAGAACACATGGAGTACAAAACTGAGGAGCACGGTAGAAGATCATACGAAATCGTACACTGGAGATGGAAGTTCATACGCGCAAGGGTGTATAGGTTTATTCGGGTGTATAATAATGCGGAGAATAGAGCCAATGAAACGGATCACGTGAATAACTCACTTCGTGACTATGAAGCTGAAGTCGGAGAGAGTTTCAACTATCTTAATTGTTGGGAGGTTATGAAAAGTAGTGTGAAATTTATGACCCAAAAATAAGTTTATTTTTTTAACTCATTCACGTCTCATTTTTATTTACCCGTGTGTATCGTTTTTAATTAAATTTATGAATAAATTAAATAAAAATGATAATGGAAAGGTGAGGTGGATGTGGGGTGGAAGTGGGTTTTTTTTTCCTTATTAACTTTGAAACATAAGTTTTTTGTGAGTAAGAGGTGAGGTGCGCTAGGGCTGCAATCAAGTCAAGCTTTTATCAAGCAACTCAAGCTCGAGCTCAAACTTGGCTCGATCAAACCAAGATTTTATCAAGCTCAAGCCCAAAAAATAGCTTGAAACGTATACCAAGCTCAAGCTTTGGATAGCTCGGCTCGAACTATTATTAAGCTTTTTCAAACTTTATTAAAATGTGTTTTTATGATGAATTCATATAACCAACATATGGTTAATTTGAGTATTAACTTAATTATAAATGCTTATTTCATAAATAAATAATATATTTTAGAAGAATTTTTAAGTTTGATTAAATTTATAATTTAGCTCATCGTATTTTAAATATTTTTTTTATTTTTATAAATTTATTACATTTACTTGATACTTGGTGAAATATAACATGTATAAATATTTTTTGTACTCTTTTTAAAGAAGGTGTCGTAATTGCGTTAGCAATCACAGCACACAATGGCCTTTAGGACCTTAATCGCATTGGATCGCAAAACGCATTTTAAAACCAAGACAGTACGATTATGTTATTTTGTGGTTTTATTAAAGCTAAATGAATCGAATTTGGTTTTGAGTTATGGTTTTTATTTGTTTTAGGGTTAATATACAAAGAATGTTACTAAACTTTCCAAGAAATTTGTCCTAAGGTAACGAACGTTCATTTTGTGTTTCTAAGTTACTAAATGTTACAAACTATACATCACTATAATTTAGTGTTAATTTGAGTAACCTGAATGCATATTTTTTGATAAGTTAAGTAACATAAATGTCTTGTTTTTTCATGTTAAGTAACATAAATATCACGTTTTTGATAAGTGGGTAACTTAATCAACCGGTCATATAACATTAGTAACTTAAAACACAAAATGAACGTTCGTTACTTTAGGACAAATTTCTTGGAAACTTTAGTAACTTCTTTGTATATTAACCCTTTGTTTTACTTTATACATATGTTTTTATTGATGAGTTTTATTATAAAAATAATTAATTTTATACACATTCAAGTTTTTTAAGCCAAGCTCAAGCTTTGATCAAGCCTTATCAAGCTAAACTCAAGTCTGGATTGTTAAAGTTTGGCAAGCTATCAAGCTAAGCTCAAGCTTACAATTGTTTTATCAAGCCAAGTTCAAGCCTTATAAAGCGTGAGCTCGACTTGACTCGATTGCATCCCTAAGTGGCGTTGAAGTAGTGGTGAGTTTTTTTTGTGCCACTCCCACCAACCTAAAGGCATCCAATATAGTAAAATATTATAAACCTCTTTAAATTGATTTTTCATGTCACATCACTAACTTTTGAACTTTTTGGATTAATAAACCCATATCCACTATAAAATAAATGTTTTAACGTTTTATTGTTGTTTCAGGAAACACATGTATTAAATTATGAAAATGTCTAAAATTAAAGACCTTTTCATGCCAAATAAATATAAAATGTTCCACGATAGCTAACATAAAATATAAACATCTTCAAGTATTTTAAACTTATATTTGAATCTCCCATAATAAATAATAATTTATACACCATTCGAAGAAAGTTTACAATTCTTTAAAGACCTAAGTAATAAATTAATCATGCCTATTTATTTTCTTCTTTGAAAATAATATATCTCAAATGCTAAATAGTTAATTGGAAGCAATCGTACATTTAAAAAAGAATTAAATAATTTTTTTATAAAATGATAATTATATATAATTTCGATTTTTTTTAGTTGTGGTTAGAAACCACTTTAATTTGTTATTTTAACATGTGATTTTAAATTGTATGTGATTTTTAAAAATCATATGTGATTCAAAAATAAAAATTACATGTGACTTTTCCAAATGCAAATTTTAACACCGAAACAAAGTATGAAAAATGTGTCGAAAGTATATCGAAATGTCCATTTACTGAAAGATAATAAAATTTTTCGTCACGATAATGTAATTTTTATCGTCTAACAATTTATTACACGTAAAACTTTTCGTTTCAAAAAAAATATGGAAAGTGTTTATTATAATAAAAAATAACATATTTATTCAGTCTTTAAATATATTGAGTTCAAATGTCCCTCTTCTCTCTATCATTCTTAATAACATTTGTCAACACTTCAAATAAGACTATAATAACCGCCGAAGCAATACATATGGCAGTGTTCGTGTGCTTCAACTTTTTCTCGGGGTCCAAGATCTCAACTCCCTTGAATCTATCGACAAGGCTCAAGAGGATCACCAAGTATCCAAGGCCATGGTGGTATATGTTCCAATAAAATCTGTATTTATTGTCTGGCTTAGGCCTCAACAGCAAAGCCAAAACCTAGAAAGTTTACAACCATTAAATAAGTGTATAACTTTTGATTATAGTATGTTATAAAATTCAAATTCAGTTTGAATACTAATAACATGTTAACCGCGTAATACGACGACGGATAAGAATGACTACTTTTTTCATTAAATATTGCACTTTACCCACCTAATTTGTATATAAATTAAAGTTAAGTTTATATAAAGGTGAAAAAACTAAAATTTGATAAAAAAATAAATATAAAAATAGATGTTAAATTAAAGAGAATAAAATTTTAAAAAATATAGTAAAATTAAATACTGAAAAAAATAAATATATAAAAAGATGTTCAATTTTAAAATAAAAATGTTTTATTAATATTTTGTTATAAAAGTTTGTAACAACAATAAATGAAATGGTAAGACATGTGATCTAATAGCTCAAATATTATATGTTTATCTTAATTTTTGATTTGAAAGTAGGTTTGGAGTTAAGAAGAGAAATATAAATTTATGTTTGGTTTTAAGATTGAAGTTAGAAAGGGAATATAATCTTTTATATAGTAGTATAGATATACCGACTATATTCATTGTTTTTTTACCTTGGTTTTAAAATTATTGTTTACTTTTTAAATTGTTTATAAATAAATTGTTTACTTTTGAAAATAGTTATAAAAAAAAAAATTCGAGACTGATATATTATTCTCACTTAACTTTAAATATGTTTTAAGTTTATTTTCTTGAGTGGTATAGCTTTCTTTATGCAAAATGTAAAAAACTAAAACTGTAATTATGATATTTTTTTTTTATGTAATTTTGGGACGGGTGAAGCAAATCCTTAGGTTGAGCTCATATGAACTAAAACCAAAGATAGAGACAGAAAGATTGTGCGTACCTGAAGTGTTGCAAATGAGAAGAGGATGATTCCAATGTCGCGATGACTCTTGTGAGTGACTCTGACTGAATCACTGCCGAGCTTGAGTCCAGTGACAAATCCCGCTACACCTACGGCATAGGCTGATGTTTGGCTAACAGCATGGATGTAGAACCAGGCTGGATTATTAGAGTACTCCTTTAGATATCTTGCTGACATAATCCCCATAGGCATCAATATATTCCCCAACCAACAACGTTTAATACTCCATGAACCTGCCATGTCATTATTCAACAATGATATCCGATTTAATATAACTGCTTATCTCGGAACTATGTACTCCGTACTTATTAGCCAAACAGTATAATATGATCCATCTTGCCAAGGGAAAAAAGAACTTAGAGATGCTTTAATCTTGGGGGTTTGAATTTGCGGTTGTAATTATATTATTTATTTATTTTATTTTTAAAATATATATAAGCTAAAATGATACATAATAAAAAGAAAAAAAGTAATTATTTGTGTTTAAAAACTTATAAAATAGAGTTTTGAAAAAGTAAATGAATAGATACGTATTTCATTTTCAAAATATAGAAAAAATAAAATAAGTCTATTTTAGTTATTTTATTTATCAAATAAACAAATAATCTGATTTGTTACAAGACTAGTATAAGCTTGAACCGACCCATCTAAGCTTGTTACTGCAACAAGTGCTTGTGCACCAATCATACCTGAACCACCAATATTTAAGGCCCATGCCACCCATTGGTTTGTGGTCGACCCTGTGTGACGAAATGCCACGTCAACTGTGCCATTACTATAGTTCCAATGGAGATGTGAGTTTAAAACTGGCAAAGTTACACATGTCATGTATACTGCGTTATTAGAAAAATTATACTTGCTACAGCTTTGAGCGTATGAAAATGACAAGTGTGTTAACATGATGCTAAAAAGAAGACCCAGGATTTTACCCATTAAAATGTTTTCACAAATAGACTCTGAGTTTTATGAGATTGATGGGGTTCAAAGTGTCAAAAAGACTTGGAACAAGAAATAACATAGAATTTTTTTCGTTTTTTTTTTTTTTTGTTGAGTTTAAGGATGATACATGATTGGTTTTAAATAGTGTACGGTATATATAGAGAATTGAATGGTTGACTAGTCTTATATAGTAAACAACGTAGAAAAAGCACCCATTTCTATACCGGTTCCGAAAGAGCGAAGAAAAAGGGATGTTTTGTTAATAGGAACAAGAAAAGTGCTGTGAGGATATGGAAGTAACAAAGAAGTTGTGTGAATGTTATGAGAAAAGTTATTTTGGATACCATATTTATCTTGGATACCAAGGACTCATCTCCACTATCCATCTCAACTCATCTAATGGATAAGATTAAAAGTATTTAATTATTTTACTTATTTTTAGAATTTAAATATCTTTTAAACCGTTAAGCGTTAAAACCAAAAAAAATATACCATCGCGACGAGCATTTAATAAGCTTTCTACAGATATGCATTATGATATATTTTTAAAGAAAAAAAAAATCGTTTTTTTTTCGTTTTTTAAAATTTACGTAAAATATCATATATGGTAATAGTGTTTCATCATATATGATATTAGTGTTATGTTACAAATTATTATTGAATCATATATGATATTGGTTTATATCATATATGATAAGTTATATCATATATGATACCAGTGTTACTATCATATATGATATTCAGTATCACATATGATAGACTACTAAAAAAGAAATTTTTTTTTTGTCGAAAGTTTATCATATAACATATCTGTAGAAAGATAATTAAATGCCCGTCGTAATGGTATATTTTTTTCGTATAATGATTGACGGTTTAAAAGATATTAATGTTTGAAAAAAAAAGAGAAATAGTTTTTATGTTTAATTTTATCCATTAGATTAAGATGGAGATGAGTGGTACAGATTAGTCCCTTGGTTTCCAAATAAACTTAAATCGAATGTTATTTATGGGGATATATGTTTGGAAAGCGTTAAATGCGACTTGTTATATGATATTCTGATAATGCTAAAGATAGCCGTTTAAAGTTTAGATAGGTTATAAGTTAAAAGGAATTGATTTGCACACTTCAAAATATAATTTGCACACTCAAAATGTTGTGTCATGATTTATATACCTTGAAGATACGTGACTATATGTGCATTTCATTAAATAATACTGTATAAGGGTATAAATGTTCATAAACAAACAATTTGAATGTGCAAATCAAATTGTAAAGTGTGCAAATCAACTCCCTATAACTTAAGGAGGCTTTTTTTTAGTAATGCTAAATCCTCCTACAATATCCTCCTACTTATCCTCCTACCAACCTCAAATTAAAACATGTGTAATCCACTAATTCTCTTTCTTAATTTCATCCATTGATTAATCCATTTGTCATAATGATAAAAGTAGGAAGATATGTAGGCATATCAAGTAGGAGGATAAATCATTTTCCCATTTTTTTTGGCAAAGAGAACATATTTATATTATTCAGAAAAGAGATAAATATATACCATCTTTTTAACATATAACAATCAACTAATCACGTTCATTCAAATTAACTTTTCACTTTTAAAAAAAAATATACAAACGGTAAATCCTCAAGTGACAAAAAATACACCATTACAACGAGAATTAAATTATATTTCTATCGAGGGGCACACGTATATACTTTCGACGAATTTTTTTCTGTGAAAATCATATATGATTTGTATAAGGGATCATATATGATTTTCTAACATCATATATGATTCGTATAACGGATCATATATGATTTTCTATAATCATATATGATTCGTGATATGAGTCATATATGATTTTCACAGAAAACAATAGTTCGTCGAAAGTATCTACATCTGCCTCTCGATAGAAAATTATTTAATTCTCGTCACAATGGTATGTTTCGTTTTACGTAACGATCAACGGTTTGTGAGATATTTAATTTTTAAAAAATAGATTTTTTTGTCAGAAAAAAAGGGATGATTGTGATTGGTTGGTTGGATATACTAAAAGGAGGGTCAATGTTGAACTTTTCCAGTCTTCAACATTGTTGAAGAAAAAATACGATAAAACAAGACTAACTTCAAATGACAAAAATATTCGAAGATACGACTCATCACTATATAATACAATTGAAAGACACTAACATAACTTAGCATAACTATTGACGATAAAATTACTAAATAAAACTTGTGGACCGTTTAATTAAATATGAAAATCGTTGGACGAACAAATCTTTGCATTCAATGCTCACGAGAAAATTTTAATTTTGATATTAGTTACTATCTTGGACTAATAAGATACTTTATGATTGAAGATGAGATTGTTTCTCGTCGTTCAAGTGAACCATATGGTGTAAAGACCAATAAGTTTCCATCTTAAGGCGGTGTTTGTTATTTGGGCATTGGGCTTTAGGAATAGACCCGCCCCCTTGATATGTAGTTTTGTTTACGGATATTGATTTCCTTTGATATTCGCAGTTGGAGAGTTGCCCAATCTCGTTCTCTCCATTCTCAATTGCATTAAAAGAGTTAATCAAACTCTTATCACCATATACATGACATGATACTAAAGTGATAATGCACCATTTATCTATGGTTGGATTCACTCATGACCTCAGTTTTCATGTCATTCATATCATATAATGCATAGTTATGGCATAACAGGTTTCTGGATGCTTTTAAGCATCTATCATTCATGTAAGTACCGCTTTCCCTTTTAATAAGTTCGGGTACAGATCCTTTGATGTCACTCGTAACATTCCAAATGTTAATATGAGGTCCCATGATTAGTTTGATACTAATTTTGGTACTACTAACAACGTGCTAAATCACATAGTGTTTCTTAACCAAAAATGAATTACATCAACTTTTGATTAAAACACTAATATTTCGTAACATCCGTTTTACAAACCACTTTAAAGGAAGTCTTTCGACTAAACAATTAAAGAATATCAGCTATAACATAATTTTTTTTCTTCGAAAAACACATATGTAATATGATGTTGTCAATCTTCATTAAGAAGATTATAACTACACATGATCTATTTCTACAATGAAACTTAACAAAGTTTCAGTTGATCCATTCTTCTAAAGACACTCAACAAGGTTTCTATAGATATGCCTTTAAACTCAATAAGGTTTCTATAGATATATCTATAAACTTAACAAGGTTTCAAAAGTTATATATGGTTTATAATTAAACTCGATCTAATTTAAAATGAATTACACAAGTCAAACAAACACTTTCACTAATTTAGTAAAATTAGTGTATGTAATCTGATATTTAATGATCACTCGGACCATTGTCAATATCTTGTTTCAAATAAATTCTTCTTCATTTCATCGAACACATTCTAAAAATCTAATTAAATAACAACTTGCTCTTTATGAGATCAATGAATACGTTCTAATAATCTCATAAAATAGCAACTTAATTTTACAAGATTTGTGTCAAAGAAACTCCAGTTGGTTTCAATGAATCTAAATTCATCATGATTCCAATCATGTTGTAACTGGCGCACCAATTAAATTTACGAGATTCACTAGGGTCACCATTATTTTACCACAAGTAAAGTTGTCAATATTTGAACGCAATACAGTTAGGAACTATTAAAACAATTTGGTATCTAATAAACTCGGCATGGTTTATATAAACTTTTACCAAATCTGATTAAAGAAAAACTCAGTCGTGGCTTCAATAAATCTAGGTTCAAACTATAACATATGTAATAAACAAACAAAACGATGAGTTTAAAAACAAACTCATCATGGTTTCAACACAAACTGATACGATAAACTGTTTTTAAAAATCGTTTATAAATCTGTAACACCAGATCTGTTAATTAAAATTTTGTTTACTTATAAACTGATTTTCCAAAGAAACACAATCTTTGTTTCGAGAGAATACAGTTTGTATAAAAATCTGTTAATTAAATTAATATGATTTTAGCGAAGAAAGTGTTAATTATGTCACACAATATCTATTTTAAAACTGTAGGGAAATTATAACACTTTTATTTATAAATCAAATAATAAAATTAATTAAACTAACATAAAATAAATAACAACTTTTATAAATAAAAGAAAAAAAAAATACATACATAATTATAAACGATAATTAAATAAAGTAATAAAAAGACTTACTAAATCACCAGCAAGTTGAGGCACGTGTTAAGCACGCTTAGCACTAAAGAGCCGGGGCACGTGTTTGACACGCTTCCCTTAAAACAGATTCGCCGTATGTTTCCCAGGGTACAATAGCCGAAACAATAAGTGGTACCGTCGGACTTAACAAAATTTCCCGGAATTTCACCTTTTCAGATACGATGTTAGAAATCAATAATAATACTTATTGATTTTATGTGTAAAAAAGTATGACATTATGCCTCTATTTATACATAATAGACTCCCTTCAAGTTTACTCATCCCATCGATGTGAGATAAAAAATAAACTATTTTTCCTCTATAAGCATGATACCAAATGCCTAACTTTGAGACACGATATCTCATTCACATCAGCTTCATTTTGGACACATAAAGGCTCATTGCGAAGCTCTCTTCAAGGATAACGCGAACCTGCAACGGTAGTACAATACCTCGACCACGACTGATTTCACAGTCGGTCGTCCCGTTGTAGCGACCGATTCGCCCAATTCGGTCGTGCGTATTCGATCCCCCAAGCCATCTAGTATATAGCCGTTGGAACAATAGAACAATGTTTGTAGCCGTTTGAAAAAAAATAAATTTTAATTTAAACTTTTACCCTTACATAAAATTAACCATTTCATCCAATTTTTTCGCACATTCACATTCAAATTTCTACAAATAACTATCCAACATGTCTAGCAAGAGAACCCCCAAAACCAAAACCCCAAGACCCCAAGTTCGTCAAGAAACCGTTCCCTATGTGACGCCGGATTCGGCTTTTCGATTATTCGGCGTGTCACCTAACTTCCGGTTTAGATCTGTCGGGTTTGAATATCGTTCACCACAACCATCTCACCCAAACTATTTGAACCGTCCGCTCTATCCCCCACAACGTGATAACTACCAACAACCTTTCTATGAATCACCGACAAGTGTGTATCGTCCTACTATGGATTCTTCCACTTCTTCGCATCTTAACAGGTCGTATTTTCCGATTAATCGTTTTCAGGTTGATGTTGATTTTGATAAAATGATGTATAATCAAGACTACTTTGCCGACCAACGTGAAGGTGAGGGTCCTAGCCAAGATCAGTCTATGGGCTAAGGTTCGTGACACGTGCCATATCACGATGCATATAACCTTGAAGAAGACGAGGAAGAGATGTCACTAGTCAAACCTAAGAATCCCTCTAGACGTGCTTCAAAAGCCAAACAGGTTGTGTCGAATGAGCCGCCGAAAGAATGGACAAGTAAGGAAGAGGCTGCGTTGTGCAAAGGTTGGTGTCATGTTTCCGAGAATAACACGGTCGGAAACAGTAAAAAAACAAAGGGCTTTTGGAAAGACGTAGTGAAGCACTATGAAACCGAGACGGGTTCAGGTAGAGGGTATGACGCGGTTGTGAGAAAATGGAAAAACAGGTTGCGTCTCAGCGTTGGTGCTTTTTTTGGTATAATGGATAACATTGAGCCTACTCATGATAGTGGTGCCAATGATCTCACCGATTACCAAAAAGCTTGTGCTTAGTACTAAGTGACGTACAATAAAACTTTTACGTACCAGGAGGCGTGGAAAGTGCTCAAAGATCACCCAAGTTGGCAACAGGTTGAGATGCCAAAGTTTAAAAAGAAAAAAAAAGTAACAAAAAATCCAAGACTTCTGAAACCACTTCTGGTTCTAGGCACGCTGCTCACGTGAATTTGAACGATGATTCAGAAGATGGGGAGGAAGAGACTCAAGAATACTGGCCAATGGGTCGTGATCAAGATAAAAAGAAGTCATCAGGATCATCGTCAACAGGGAAGTCTTCATTTGTTGATCTTGTAACCAACAAATGGGGGAGAATGAAAGACATTGGCTGGAGGAAAAAGAAGCAACAACATGATGAATACTTTAACTTCAGGCAATGAGAGTTGGATTTGCAAGAGGCAGCTCAATGGGAAGCAGCGGCCTTGAAAAGAGAAGAGCTCGAATTAAAGCGGCGAGAAATTGAGCTTGCTGAAAAAAGAAACGGGATAAGGACTTGTTGTTCTACAACACAGAAATCAACCCCAATTTGCCTCTAGTTCACCAACAAGCTTTGCAACAAATGAATGACAAAATCAAGCAAATGTACAATTTAAATTACTAGTGTCATTGTAATGTGTTTTTTAGTGTAATGGTTTTTTATTGTAATATTTTTTTATTTGAATTATTATGTAATGTTTTTTTTAATTAAATGTAATGTTTTTTTATGAAATATAATGTTTTTTTAATTTTTTCTTTTTTTAACTAGGTCGTCTTGTTGAGGCAAATAGGTCGGATTAGATCGCATGAGAGAGAACGCTCACGTGTCAAGGTCGCACGAAAGAGAACGCTGACATGTTAATGTCGCACTAGGTCCTTGTTACAGATAGCCTAAAGTATCACCAATATATATGATATATAAATATGTCTAAAGTTAGTCGAAAGTCTTATTGCCAACAATATTTTTTAACAGTTTTTTCATTGTAAAACACAATTTACAGAATACTAATTAAAAAAGCCTCGTGATATCATTGTAGAATTGGTTTTGCGTTCATACTTCATACTCACATAGCAAGCAACGATACTTCCAGTTTCAGCAACTTGTTTAATAACTTTCTAGACGACTTATTGACCATTTGGTATCAACTATGCTCGTTCGTCCTACATAACTTAAAGCCTAAGTATTAAACTACTATGGTCGTTCGTCCTAAAAAAATATAAAATTATTTATATATTTATATACATAGGGTGAGGTTATTTTCAGAACAAAAAAAAAGTACAGAACTGCGAGAACTAGTTTCAACCAATCAGATTTTGTCTAATATTTAATTTTATTATATAATTCAAAAGGGTATATTGGTAAAATTACGTTTTTTATTTACTTTCATAACTTTTTATTAAAAACGGTTTTTTAGCTCCTAAATTTTAGAAATTAATGTATTTTTTTAATTTTAAAATGTCAAGTGGATGTGTTTTTCAGATAATAGAACTTTACGTATCCTTTTAATGTTAAATTTCATAAATCTTTAATTTGTTTCATTCACAAATATTTACACAAATGCATAGAATGAGAAACATCTTTTTTACAAATAAAATATATGTTTCCAAACAAAAACAGTCTACACAAAATCTAGAATTATGCGATATACAATTTAATAAAATTAATTTTAAAATTAAACAATAAATGAAAGTGTAAATGTGTGGACATATCTTTAACACAACATTTCCCATCGTTAGGAACTCTCAATATCTACTCAAGTTAGTTAATATGCCCTTTATCTTCGGCGTGCACTTGTATCTTCGGCGTGCACTTATATCTATACTCTTTTAATCTTTGTCATAACTATCTTCTTGGTAAATAATATGCATACAATACATATGCACTCTTCGTATTCGTATTGGTGGTCATCATAGTGAAAGTCTTACCTGTAACCGCAAACAATCAATGTAAGATATGAATTATGTAATCATAACAGCTAGCAAAACACATATGTACAATCTTTTCATAACAAAATTTCAAAACAACAAATAAATAGAAAATAAAAAAATATATATGAACAACATTTTGCTATATCAAATGATTTCAAACACGCTTAACAAAATGATTTCAAACAAATAAATTAATTATAACTAAAACTACGAATTGCACTTATGCACATGTGTTTTTACAAACATAAAAGAGAAACCATGCCGAAACTTTCGATTATATTTGGTAATACGTGATGGGGCTATAAGCCTATATTTTGTCCATTTGTTCTATAATTCTACATTAAATATTACTAATGAGTATATATAAACCTGATTTGATTTTAGTGCATATATATTCGTACCACGTGGACGCTTCTTCTTCTTCACCTTTACCGAATAAAGATGTGATCATTACTCATGCTCTGTTGATTATGCACAAGTGCATTGGCACTGTTTATCATCTTCAAACCAAGAGTTGCAATAGCCTATATCTTTTTCACAATAATTGATATAAAAAAATTGAACAAGAGTAAAAAAGCAAGTGTATGAATTTATTTAATGCAATAATTTTTCATCTATTAGATTAGATTCTAAAAACAATTTTAATATTCAAAACATGATTTGAAACTAAAAAAGCAAAAAAAATAAATAACAATACACTAATCCGGTTACACTTCCCTATCTCGTTATCAATTTAATTTTCGAGTACAATATACACAATCTTTGATATATAATTTTTCTAATAAAACCCAAACTTCAATTTAGTAAGTCAAAAAGGTGAAATACCAATATGGTATTTACAAAACACTGCAAAATAATGTACATACCACAAAATCTCATGCGATACAGAGCATATTATTGATACCCCTAACATAAAAGAACAAGAACAATTGATACTCGTTGTATTGATATGACGAGATTGTTCCTTTATGATGGTTTTCTGTATTTTTGCATTTTATAATTTTTATCGTTTCTTTTTCTCAAATTTTTTATAGTTAAAAAAGCGAACGCAGTGTTATATGTTGTCCATTTTTAAATACGTGTGATTGTGTATATTTTGTGACTGTTAAATTTCGAGATGTAAAATGATTATTTTACATGATAAAATAGCCAAAGTCTATATAATTACGCGTTTTCAAAAATAAACTACATAAAAAAATACTTTACATACACTGGTAAAAAATGACATATATAATATATCTATTTGCAATCAACCCATAAACAAAATCAAATGTAATATGCACAACAACGATAATCTCAAACGACTGGTTCATATATTTCGTACACCAACGAAAATGTATTTTAAGATGACCTACCTACTTATTTTAACTAGACGAATACATGTTAAAAAGACAAGTAATAACTTATGATTATGTTGGTGTCATGCAGCATGTACGAGTTCAATTGCAATCATTGTGAGGATAAAAAGTTTATGTGTTATAAAACAAAAAATGATAGCAAATATATAACTATTAAATACCCGTCCTATATTAATAGTTCGGACGTCTAAAATTAATAGTCCACTTTTAAAAATAATTAAAAAAAATATAATTAATATTACCATATTACCCTCATTTGAATGTATTAATAATAAAAAAGTTGTAAATTAATTAGTTAAAAGTAAATTTGTCATTGTGTAAAAAGTAAGAGAGAAAACTGAAAAAGTATTGTTATTATTAAACTTCGTGTTTTTATCGGTGGACTGTTATTATGGGACGGAAGGAGTAATATTTAAACACGTTCAGAAAAAAAAATTTAAACTGTTAACGAGGGATATAGCTTGCGCTTCGCGGCGGAGAATGTAGGATTGACGACTTTAGTGGATCGATAATGCGAAAAATTGCTTGCATCAATGACTGAACTTGCTAGAAACGAATAAAAGCAAGGGTTATTTCGATAATAAATATCTATTAACTTTCAATAATTTTAAGGGGCGATTTTGTGCGTTTTTTTTTCTCTAGTTTAGGTTTGCGGCTATGCCCTTGGTTCACGGTGGAGCGAGCAGGACAAACGCTGCACTGAACCGATTATACAAAAGAGTGTCGACATCGATAAACGGGTTTGAAAAAACGATTAACCTGAAAGATTATTTTTGTAAGATTTTTTAACATATGTATTAACTTTAAATATTTTTTATAAAATTATACGTATATAAGAAGTATTGCAATATTGGGCTCGTTTGGTTCGAAATTTAACTATTTTCTAATAGTGTTATTTTCGGAATGAATCGACAGTTATATGTTCGCTACTTGATAGTAATTAAAGTTTGTTATACTAAAAATACGTAAATAATAAAAAAGTGAGAGTGTGTTTTGTAAAGGCTGGTTAGTTAAGAGGGAAGAAGAAAACAACATTCAAAGTGTCTACAAAACGATATATACCAGACCAGAGAACAAAACGACAAACGATCGTTTCTTACGACAAATAATATATATATTGATTAGTATTGTTACTGTTTTTATACAAGAAACTTCAAAAACTTGTGATTTAGACCGATTTAACTACAATAAGCATCGCACCTTTGTTGTTCAGATCAACAACCCTAATATAATATTCCAACCTAATTTGGTACAATGGATTTCGTAACTATGAAATTTGTTGTATTTATTATTTGAGTCCGGTTAGTTTACATACCTTGTATCTTTTGGATACAAGGGGACAAATCTGGTCCACTCATCACATAAAATCTAACGATCCAGATTTAAAGAAAAAAAAAGTGGAGGGGTAGTTTCGTCTTTTCACTACCCCGCCCAAACCCTACAAACTACTATCTATCTTTGTTTATCCGTCATTTCATTTCAAACAAAAACACACACACACAAAAACACACACAACAACCACCATAACCGTCATCTTCTTCCCTAAAAATCAACCGGAAACATCTCAAAAAACAGATCCAGATCCAAAATCAAAGCTTCGAGATGAAATCGAAGGCTAAAACGGAGCCTTCTACCAACAAAACAGACAAAAATACGATCAAAAACAAGGCAAAAGGTATAAAAATACAGATTCACTGCTTTTTATATGCTTATCATGCTTATTGTATCATTTTCAGCTTATTCTATGCTATTTCAGCTTATTCTATGCATATCATGCTTATTATATGTTTTTTCTAGTTTTTTAAGCTTTTACAGTGCTTTTTCTATGATTATATGCTGATTATAATAGATCTAACATACAAAACGTCATTTTTTTTTTGTTTTAACTGACTTTATGTGTTTTAATATTACTTGCATGTGGATATAATCATCTAGGTTGAAATAAAAGAAACATCATATATGATAAACGTTAATCATATATGTTGTATAACATATTTAATTTTTTTTAACAATAACAGTTATTTTTTTTTCATTTATGATAAGAAAGCTTATTAAACTTGATGTGTGGGATGGAAAATCTTACTTTTTTATATCTTTTAAGAAAAAGAGGTTTACAAAATTATACATCATATATGATAAATGAAACATCATATATGATAAGCACTTACATATATGTTAAAAAAAATTCATCGTTGATAAATGATACATCATATATGATAAAATCTTAACATATATGATATATCATGCTTGATATTTGACGAGCAATAAAAAGCACAATTAGGATTGAAAAACATATATCATAAGCACTTATCATATATGTTATACAATATTTCATAGTTGATAAAATGATACATAATATATGATAAAAACTTATCATATATGATATATCATATATAGATATTTGATAAATAAAAAAGTTGCATCACAATGATACTAACGTATCATATATGTTACTAATGAATAATATTTGATAGGTCATGCATCATATATAGCATTAACAGATGTACTTTTGTCTAACTTTACACTTGAGATAAACAAACAAATTACCCTTTTAACTCAGGTAAACTGATGCAACTAAAAAGAAGTTAAAAAAATAGTATAGTAAAAATAGGTAACATATTTGATAAGGCTTTGTCATTTGCAGTTGCAAAGAAAATTAGACAAGCCAAGGAGACAGCTGCCGTTCAAGAAAAAGAACCCAAGGGCAAGGCCAAAGCTGGCGCTGAAGCTAAAGAAAAAAAGAAAAATGTTGTAGCCAAGGGCAAAGAAAAAACGGCTGCCAGAACAAAGATAGTGGAAAAGCCAATCGAGAGTACACAAGGTAAGAAAAATATACTTTGTATCATATTACTTCATTAGAAAAAACCTTCATTAATGAACAACTCTTTGCTCTGTAAAAATGTAGAAGAAAGTGAGTCAGAAGATGAATTAATCAGCAGCGGGGAAGAATATGTAGAGGAAGAACCCGAGTCTGAACAACCTGAGACAGAAGAAGGTAACGAGGATGAGGAAAACGAAGAAGAGCCAGAGGACAATGACGAGGGGGAAGACGAGGGAGATGACGGAGACGAGGAGGAAGACGAGGTAGATGAGGAAGACGAGGGGGAAGACGATGTCAATGATGAGGGTGAAAGTAGTGAGGAGAATGATGAAGACCAGGAAGAAGAGGAATCTGAGAAAGAAGAGAGGGTCAAAGACGTTTTGAAGAAAATAACAAAGATCAAGTTCATCAACCCTTCAAAAACAAAAAAGGTAACAATTAATGATAATTTTATCAAATACGATATAGCATACACTCTGAAGAAAATATTTATGTATCATATATGTTGATTGTATAATACTAACACATTTCAATCTATTTTGCAACACAACAAGCTTTTCTGAAGTGGAAAAGAAGGATAAAAAAGCCGGAAAAAGGAAATTGGAACAAAAGCAAGAAGCAAAACGTCCACATAAAGGGACAAAAAGACAAAAGCAAACATACAGCGGGGGCAAAAAACAACCCGGAAATAAGAAACACCTTCGCAGGAAGAATCAAGTGAAGGAGAAGAAGATGAGTTGATGGATGAGAAAATCGAAACCGACAATGACGAGGAGAACGAGCCTGTACATGCGGTTGGCACATCAAAGATGCTAGTTGTAAAACCTTCACCTTCTAAAGGCAACAAGTTAAAAAAATACGAAACTGAAGAAGAAGACGACGACTACAGGATGGTTTTGGTAAAAAAAAAGAAGGGTAGAGGTCCGACAAAAAAGAAGCAGCCAAAGGTATACCCTACTGCCTTGACCAGATGCTCACCTAAATCGTTGTTCGAAGCAACCTCGGGACTGTCAGATGAGAAAAAGAAAGTTTTAAAACAAATCGGTTTTGAGAGGTACATTGAGTTTCCCATAGACGAGCTGTCTTCACACCTTCTGTACCATGTTGTCGAGAAGTTCCATCCACAAAGCATGGAACTCAGACTCCCCAAAGGATCGATCAAAATAACAAGAGAAAGGGTGAAACAAATGCTTGGTGTCTCGATGGGGACAATATCTCTTAATGAACTACCGGAAAGGGAAAATGATGATGCTTTCATCGAAGAATGGAAGGCTCAATACGACACATTAAAACCAAGCCTAACAACAATTGCAAAAAGGATCCAGTCGACCAACACAGCAGACTTCACCTTCATAATGAACTTCCTTATGCTCTTTGGTGGAACGATGTGCAACCTAGACTCTGGTGGGAAATTCCTTTTGAAGATTTTGAAAAAGGTCACAGAGAAACACAACATTAATGAGATCGACTGGTCGTCCTATATACTAGAATGCCTCAAGAAAAGTAAAAGCAAGTGGAACGAACAAGCTGTAAAAAGATGGTACAACGGACCTGCTACTTTCTTGTGTGTAAGTAAAACCAACTTTTTTTTTAAATTTAAAACTTACTTTGTATGTTTTCGTTGTCTCTAACCAAAACAAACTTGTTCTTTTCACAGCTGCTTTACTTGGACTCAACTTACTTCCCAGGCGTAGCCGTGATGCGGCGAAGACCAGCAATAAGAAGCTGGAACGGTCGGTTGATGAAGTTGAGAATACAAGAAGAAATGAAAATTCAATGTTTGGGGAACCTATAGCATCAAGATGAGTACAAGGAAGAAGATGTCCATATGGGGATTGATGTGTACAAAAACAACGACTTCTATCTAGAACCAATTAAAGACAGGAAACCACAAACACTAGAGGTAAAACAAAAAACTATGATTTTCATATATGATAGTATGAACTATCATATATGATATGATAAAGTATCATATATGAAAGATACTAATACACTAACAACATACTTTTTTCTATGCAGGAGTTTGTTGAAAAAAGTATTGATCGATTTGGAGAGATATATGAGGCAAGGAGAGTGCTTGCTGAAACACTTGGAGAAGGACTTAGAAAGTTTGAAAATGATGACACATTGCTTGGTCTATGAAAAGAATACCAGGTGGTATTCAAGAGAAACAAGGACGATGGGCTTGATGTGGATTTCATGGATTGGGAGCAAACCTCCACGGATGATGGGAAAAGAAAAGATGCTCCTATTTCAGAAAAACAGTCGGTTACTCTTGAAAATATACAAACTGAGGATGAGGAATATGCTCAAAAAGCTCAAAAGGAAAAAGATAAAGAAAAGCAAACTGCAAAAGATCAACTGGTCACCGAAGCAGGGTTGGTTAACCAACCAAAATCAGCTAAAGAAGCAGCGATGTTGGCAGATGTTCATAAGTCTGTTTAGACAGACGAGCCATTGTCCGGGGAGTTTGAAAACGACCCAGAGTTTGATGAATAGCTAGTTTTTTAGACAGGTATTGCATGGAGTTGGAACGCCAAGCTGCAATTGAAAGCCAAAAAAAGAAGCTTGAGGAAGAAAAGACGGCGAAAAGGAAAACCAGAGGGACGAGGCAACCAAAGTCTCTCAAATCAACACCATCTTTCAGCCAAATCACAAAAACGCCTGAAACAACACCTAAGCAGATAGTGATGATGGTAGAAGAAGATGATGCTGCAAAAGTACAAAAGAGGCCATCCGGCTTGCTCCTTTCAAACTACATAAACAAGAAAGCACCAGCACGGGGAAAGCTCACTGTAGCAGACTTGATGATAGGCGAGAGTTTGTTCTCAATGATTAATGACGGTCTGTAAGTAAAATCTAAAACACTGACAAACTAATTATCATTCAAGTAGGATCATATATATATGATAAAAAGTGAACTATGTTTGCAGGGATTTCATATTCGAGTCAGCGGACCATAATTATGCTTGCATGAGGGACAACATGCAGACAATGGCTCCGGGTCTAAAGGTAGATGCACTTGTCATCGACACCTACTCAAAAGTTCTAAACTTTGAAGAACACACACGCACAGAGGAAGAAAGAAGAAACAATATTTCATGTCAACTATGATTGTAAGTACATCTTACATCATATATGTTTTTTAAAACAAAATTATGTCCACAAACTAAAAAAAATATCTTGTTGATTATGCAATACAGACAACAAACATGTTTGATTGGAAGCTGCCAAACGGACAGTATGACGTCCAGAAGCAGTTTCAAAAATTTGAAGAAAACATGAGAACCTCCATGGGAGAAGATGAGGACTTGTTGAAGTTGAAGAGTGTAAATCTGGTAAACACTTGACTAACATATATGATAAAAAAAAAGTACAACATATATGATAAAACCTTATCATATATGATGAGTGACATGCAACCAAAAGCAGTAGGATTAGAACATATATGATATTACAGTTTACAATAGATTCAAAAAACTATAACTTATAAAAACTCTGCAGGTGTTCTTCCCTGTCATCTCTCACCAGCACTACTACTTGGTGGTCTTTAATCTCATCAACGGTGCTGTGTCAATCATCGACAACTCAAAAGTCGCCAGCACATATGAAAGCAAGTACCAGACGTACTGTGACCTACTGGTAAGTCACTAAATACATAAATAAACTAAAAAAAACATGAATATCTGTGCATTTCAAAAGCATCTAAAAAAATAACACACTAAAGAATATGATAAACTTGGGGCTTGTTTTGCAAATGAAAATGTTTATGATGTATATGGAGAGCGTCCAGCACAAGATGACGAAAAAACTCAGGAAGCATACAATCATTAGACCAAAGTGGGGAACAATGCACAACGACGTCGATTGTGGGGTGTTTGTAATGATGCACATGGAGCATTATGAGGGAGAAAGTGCAAAAGGTTTGGTTTTAGACTTCCCGAGTGATTCAGATGAGCAAATAAAGGAAATACTGAAGCTGAGGTTCAGGATCGCTGCAAAGATATTATCACACGAGCAGAACACCAAGAGGCAGCAGGTAACCGATGAAGCTTATGAATTTGCAGGAACCCACCAGATGCAACCAGTCAAGACAAAGGTTATCAAAGAGGCAATCAAAGCAAGAAAGGAGGAACAAGACAGAGATGTCGCCAAGAGCGCCATCTGAAGAAGAAAAGACAAAAAGACAATACAGTTTAAGACTTTAATTTTTTAATTTGGTTTGTAATAATTTAGATTTTTGTTTAAGACTTTCGCTTTGCTTAGCCTATCCTCTGGGAAAGAGGTACGCGACATGTAGGAGAACCCATGGTGGGTTGCTCCAAACTTGGGGTCAACTAGTCGTAGATCATAGATCGGTTAATAGGCATCCATTAGTCCGACTACCCCTGAGTCATGGCGACTACCTTAATAAGCTTTAACGCTTAACCCACTGGAACATTAGGCTAGGCAAAGAGATTAGTGAACTGATTTAGATTAGAAGCAATTAGATGACTTATCCAATCGGAAAAGGAGTACGCGACATGCAAGAGAACCCATGATGGGTTGCTCTAAGATTCGGTCAACTAGTCATAGATCGTGGATCGGTTAATAGGAATCCATTAGTCCGACTACCCCTGAGTCATGTCGCCTACACCTGACGTACCATAGGAAAACATTTGGATAGAATCGTAGGGAAGACAAGTTGCTGGCGGTAAAGTAGGATGTACCGCATTTTGTGGATACAACTTGTTTTAACTTGTAACCCGTCGAATTTTCTATTATGAAATGGAAGATGAATATTTTGTTTCATATGTATTGTTCTTGTATTAAATTTCTAGAGAATAGAAGGATATTGAAAAACATGTAAACCGTTAAAAACAAAACTATCATATATGAAACATTAGTTTCATATATGATAGTCCAAAAAAAACTTATAAAAACACACTTGCTCTAGAAACAAAATTCTAGAAAGAAGTAACATTAGTATCATAAAAACTATCATATATAATACATACGTATCATTTATGTTGTGTTGACAACTTAACATATATGATACATTAGTATCATATCTGATAGTCTAAAAAAACTTGTAAACTGACAAAAGCAAACAAACTAAAAAAAACTAAAGGATTGAACACAGCTTAACATATATGATACATACGTATCATATATGTTGTGTTGACAACTTAACATATATGATATATTAGTATCATATCTGATAGTCCAAAAAAACTTGTAATCTGACAAAAGCAAACAAACTAAAGAAAAACTAAAGGGATTAAACACAACTTCTCATGACTCATTGACATATGATTATCCAAAAAAAGATAGAGTATCAAAAACAACTTCTCATGAATCAAAGTGATCAAGACAAAATAGCATCATACGTCATAATGACATGTTCAGAAACTACAAACAGTAAAATAAAACGGGAAAAAAATCCTAAAACAAACACTTTTCTTCTATTCAACTTCATCCACTCGTACTTGCATCTGCAACAGGTGGATCCTCGACAACGAATTCCTCCAATCGCTTACCAGTGCAAGTCCTCTTGTTATGATCAGTACCCCCGCACACCGAACATGTAATCTTGTTCTTCTTTCCTTTCTCAATAGCTATCTATCTACCACCTTTAATACGCAGCTTATGACGCCCAGGACGTCCTCTAGGGGTTCCAACATCTGGATTATCAACCAAACGTACCAACTGATGAGAGACACCAACGAGCTGCTCCAAACAGTCTATCTTCTTCTTAGATGGAGGATTCGGGCAATCCGCTTCAACATCTTTCTTCAGCTGCTTCAACTTTTCAACAAAAGCACCCAACCTAGGCTCGTCTTTGCTCAACAAATGCACACAATGATCAACAATAGATGTCGCCTCGCTCGAATATATCTCCAAAACAACATTCTTCTCCCCATACATGTTCCTCTTGTTCCTCAACGCAGCTGGGATAAGGTTCTTGGTCCAACGCTTAAGAATGTGTTGCTGAGGGATCATCTCGATATTGGCATTCTTGAACACGTAAAAAATATGCCTGCACAATATCCCAACCCTCATAAACAACTGGCATGTACAAATAACTGAACCATCCTCTAAGTTGCGCAAGACCTGGGAAAAAAACCAAAAAAAGGAAGTGAATATCATATATGATACATGTGCTTATCAAATATGATATGTCAAAAAAAAAATTATATCAACCAAAAACTCACATACCTAGTACAACCCATCTTCTCTAGTAAACATGTCAACCTCATCATCTTCCTTCTCATTCTCTTTATCATTGTCATTTTCCTTATCTTTCACATTATTAGAAGACTCGCCAACTTTACCCTTATCAGTAACCTTATCATTCACCTTCTTCTTGTTCTTCTTACCAGGCTCTTCATAAACAAAATGCCTAACTCTAATAACAGAAACCTCAGAACCCTCGAGCACATTCTTAGTATCTATCTGGCAATACTATAATCTAACGAAAATGTCTTTTTGAACCAACTCAAACAAGGTACGAGTGTAAACCATTGCAGCATGCTTCTCAATCTTGAGAAAAGTCCTTAACTTCGGAACAGTATCCATTGTATTATGATCCATTCTCTCTTGAACACTCCTTTGCTTTTCCATCGCCGTCTCAAAGCAATTCATAAAGTTCATAAGCGTCGAGCTAGAATTGGTAAAGTGGGAGAAGAAAGAATTCTCGCTCTCTGATCTAGATGTAGTCCTCATCAATCCACACAACGACGAATCAGAAAAATAAGCAGGGATCCAAGTTGAACGCATATCATACATCTTCGTCAGCCACTTGTGTCCCACAAAATTATACTCTGTCATCAGATCATCCCATCTGGTGTCAAACTCCTCGGGACCAATGTACATGTTCCAAATAATCTTGTTCAACTTCTCTTTAAAAACCCGATCATTGTATATTTTCTCACATATCTGCAAAAACATACAAAAACCAAATGATATGAATCAAATTCTGTTCTCACATCATATATGATGCTACTTCAACATATATGATACTATTAAAATATCATATATGATGCTACTTCATAATATATGATACTAGTCTTAAAAAAAAGTACCTTCGCTGGAAGCTTCTGCGTGATATGTCACATGCACAACCTATTCTTTGTACCAATAAACTCGGCTTCAATGGCATTCCTCATCGCCTTATCTTGATCAGTCACTACTATGCTAGGTGCTTTACCAAACGCTTTGATGAAGGCTTTAAGTAACCAAACATACGATTTCGTGGTCTCGAACTTGAGCAAACCAGCAGCAACCGTAACACACTTCCTATGGTTGTCAATCGCCGTAAAAGGAACAAATATCATTTTGTACTTGTTTGTCTTAAACGTAGCATCAAAAGAGACAACATCACAGAACTCCTTATAGTTGTACTTGGAGACTTCATCAGCCCAGAATAAACCAATAAGCTCAGTCTTGTAAACCAAATAATCAAACGAAAAATCAGCAACGTACTCCTTCCTCTTCTCTATCTTGTTTATCAACATCTGCGCGTCATAGTCCCCGATGTAATAGTTGACGCTACGGAAGAAGTTCTTAAAGTCAACAGTAGTGTCGTGAACGAGCAGATAAGAACCCTTGATCCTGGTCAGAAGGTGATGAGCTCTTGTAGCACCAATATTTACACTCGCAGCCTTGACAATAAACACCTGCTCTGCGTATGTTAACTGCCTCTGATTCTTTGACAGATGCTTGTACTCCTCACGTTCAAGCTCGTGGTTGTGGATAGTATCAAATACACTCAACTTGAACTTCGTCATACCAAGGATCAAGTCAAACACAGCACGAGCTTTATAACCGGTGATATGCAGATTTGAATGCCTCATTTGGTTGTAACCATTCTCCAAATCTAGGGTGTCTACATATATATCCTTGGGGGAACCCTTCTTGTTGCAAACCAAATACTTTTGCTTCACAATCCCGCTCCTCAATCGTTTCTAACACGATTTCCTAAAAACAAAACCAGCTTTAATGGCATACTTCTTGTAAGCAGTAATGCAATGCTCAACTGAATCGTACTCGTTCCCTTTAACAAGTAAAAACTCGGCAAGCACTTTCAGAATGTAGTAAACAGTACCTCCAGGAGTATCAAAGTTGGAATTAGTGATATACGACTCAAGAGTCCGCACATCATTCAACTCTGCAAAAAGAAACATATAAAAACATATATGATTACAAAATACTAGAAAAATTCAACACATATCATGTAAACATCATATATGATAGACATGTATCATATATGATAGTATATGTTACATGGCTATCATATCTATGTAAAAATACAAACATCATATATAATATGTTGCTATCATATATGATACATTGGCAACATGCACTAAGCTCAACAAAAACTAGAAAACTTACTCTTAACAGCTTCCGCTTCTTCACCGTCTGGTTCATACGCAGAAATCTCATCCGCAAGACTATGAAGAACACTTTCGGATGGCAGATCCAAAACTTGATCGACACTAGTCTGATCAATAGTCAAATCAACCAACGTAGAAGGATCAACAACACCACTACGACCACTAGAATCGCTCGAATCCATCATCAAACCTAAGCAACTCGAAAAAACAACAATTCATATAAAGCTTATCTAAAACCTAAAAGAATCACAGCTTATTAAATAAGCTTATAAATGATATCCATAAAAATCGACCAGATATATAAAATAAGCTTATAAATAAGCTTATTAATCATTCAGATCGATTAATAAGCTTATTAATCTATCCGCTCGATTAAATACGCTTATTTATAAGCTTATTAATCTATCCGAACGATTAATAAGCGTATTTAATAATCCGATCTATTAATAAGCTTATTAATAGATGGGAATCGCTTATTTATAAGCTTACTAATAAGCTTATTAATAAGCACTATTAACAAACAGTATATCTAGAGAGAGAAACATAGAGAGAGAAAGTACCAGTTTAATCGGGGAAGAAGAACGAATAAAGAAACGTGTTTGTTAAAACCGTATATATATATATATATATATATATATATATATCCCGACATGAAAAGACAAAAATACCCCTGCAGTATAAACTGGGGGATATAATCTCAGCCTTTGGATGAGATGCAGATGGAAGGTGGGGATGAGTCCCCTTATATCTTAGAAAACTTTGGTATCCAAAAGAAGTTAAATCTTATTATTTAGGGTTTTCTAACAAGTAGTAATAACTATCCAATAGGTATTGTCTAAACCTATCATAATTAAAAAAACATTTTCATATATTGAGTTACTTATATTAATGAATGAGTTTTTATAAAAAAAAATATGCTTAAATAATGATTAAAAAACATCTGAAAGTGGTTGATAGCAAAACTTTATTATTTACATAAAAAAACAAAAATATGTTTATTTAATAAACTTTTTGGTTAATGTAAAGAAAGGTCGTGTGATTTTTGGTTAAAAGTCACACATTTTCATATAGTACTAGAAATCATAGTAACGTATACAAGCGTGAATTCTAAATCACATAATCCCTATTATTATAGTTTGAGTTGAATTATCTTTGGACTTGCGGCAAATCACAATTACATGACGTTTTACAAGTCATGTAGGGAAAGTTTATGGACATAAAATTAAATAGTCGTGTGATATGATCGAACTCCGAATTACGGGATTGCACACAATACGTAAATAATTAATTATTTTAATGAATGTATATTTATTAAATATAAACCGAGCTTGACTTAAACGATCGTTAAATTAAAATTTTAGTATAACGAGCGTTATGAAATACATTGGAAAATTAGAAGGTTCCAGAATACCCCTATGAGCTTCCACCGCCGGTTATACAAGCCCAAAGAGGAGGGGATTTGTTTCCTAATTTGATTAAGACTTGGAGAACAAGTTTTGCTAATCTATAAATATCCCCTCATAACCCTTCATAATTTATCCATCGCATCTCTTTGTCTCTCTCTTGAACCGATCGAACAAACACCCCTTATAGGGTTTTCGGTTTGTTTTTTGTTTATTGATATTGGTTATATTCCACAACTGTTGAAGCTCCGATTTATTAGTGCTAGCATCACGATTAATCAGTTGCATTACGTGTGTACAAGAGCGTAATATAGTTTCACTATAAAATATATCTTGGTATTTTTCGTATAAACCCTAATTGGCAATTTGGTGGTGTTCTTGTTGATTTGCTCTAGCTAAAAGGTATGTAACCCTAACTCGATTAATTATGAATGTGTTACTAATTATGATCTTGTTAAATCGCTTCCGCTATGTGTGCTTTGATCTTATTTAGGGTTTTGCGTAATTGTTATGAGCATTATAAACCTTCAGTGGCATCGAGAGCCGTTTTAACATGTTATAATTATCGAGATCTAAAGTTTTTTTTAACTAAAATTGATTTGGGTTAAAAATCATATGTTGGTTTTTAGGTTTTCACAAAAATTAGGGTTTTGTTTTTTTATAAAAATCGGCCTAGCCGGATTTTCTTTTTTAAAAAAGTTTTTTTTTGAAACCCTAAAAATTACATGATGATTATCTTTACATGTTTGCGTGAAGTAATTGTTATGTCATGTATGGTTACAATCCGTAGACAGATTTAATTGTTAAGACTATGTGGGAGATCCGTGATGAACATGCATGTTTTTCACGGATCATATGATTTTATATGTTATTTGCTTTATTTGATTCAATGTTTTAAAATTAGGGAAGACTTTTATATGTTTATAAAACCCTAGATTTTATGTTATTTGAATAAATTTGTTATGCATGTGGCTATTTGATTTAGTTTTTTTTGTACCTACTTGTTTTCATACGTTTTATATTAATTGTATGTTGTAAAAAGGGTAATTTTCTTTAAGAAAATAAATATGGATTAAATCATATAAAAATTAATGAATTGTTTTGAGATCTAAATTACATAGAATTGCGTTGATTGATAATTTGAAATGATAATTTAACGGCCTACTCCTTTTGACAAACTATAAAATGGGTATAACGTATTGCTGGTCATGTACCCGGTTAAGGAATGCGGTGTTATGCCATTAGTCGCTGACCGAGTTCCCCGCTCGCCTGTGCGTCAAATTGAAATTACCTACGATTATCATTAGCATTATATCTTAAGGTTGATTTACCGCAAATTCACATCCGAAACACAATAAATGAGGTTATTGCTTTGTGCTTTAGCTAAGTTCTAGAAAAAGTACGTTGTGAATTCTTTTGGGTAAAATCTTTAATTGGTTTAACCAATACCTCAACTTGCGATTTATGGCGAAATTTTAGACTCACCAAAAGGTTTACTAAAAGTTTTTTTATTAAACTTATGATATGGAGATGTATGCATGCTTCTCCATACATGATTTTTGACACCAAAAATCTATACCCTTAAATTTAAGTCTTATGCCATCTAATTGATGAACACTTGAAGTTACAATTGTCGTCATATGAGATTTGGACGATGTTGTAATGGAGAGAAAACTTCATGATTGAATAAGATTGCACATGAAGGTTTTGCGTTCTTTAGATTAGTTGACTTGATTGAGTTACTCACTGAGATCTGGAAACTTAAGGCATAAAGTAGGGATGAAACATGTTTACGATGCAAAATGACTTTTGGCAACGTAAATCCCTAAAAATATCTAGAAATTGCAAATTTGTTTGTCAATTATTGTTCGACAAGTTACCATGTTGAGTACATTTATCAATAGCAGATCAACTGATGTGATAAGTTTATGTCAATCTGGATTCTAGTTTCAAGGAAAATACTATGGTTTTATTACCGGGGTAATTTTATTTTCTTGAGGGGTATTATAAAAAAATACTAATATATTGAACTTATTTCTATAGAAATGGCTCAACTCGATAATAACACGTTGAGTTCTGCCTTCAAGACTTATCTTGAACGTCAGGAACTAACTGGCCTTAACTTCAACGACTGGTACCGCTCACTGAGAATTGTCTTGAGAGTAGCGGGTACTTCTTATTACTTGACCAGGGCGTTTCCTGCGCCCCTTGGCCTTAATACTACTCCAGTTGAAAGACTGAATTATGAGGCAGAGGTTAAAAAGCACAATGATGTGGCTTGTTTAATGCTCGGAAAAATGGCTCCTTTCTTTCAAAGAAAGTTTGAACTATTTGCTCCAAATCAAATGCTTGAAGAGCTCAAGGCAATGTATGAGAAACCTCAAGCTGTGGAGGTCTACGACTTGGTAGATGCTTTGCACAGTTGTAAGCAACCCCCTGGGAAACCCGTTAATGCACATTATCAAGAGATGAAGGGTTACATGGAACAACTCACCGCACTAGGGAAACCCTACGACAATGATATGGAAATTAACCTAATCAATAGGTCTCTTAATAGGGACTTTAATGATTTCGTTAGGAACTTTAATATGCATTACGCGGGGAAGACAGTTAATGAATTGCACGCAATGCTCATTGGTTATGAAAAGGGTCTTAAAGACAAGGCAAGTATATCTACTTCTACTCCTCATATGCTTTATGTACAAAAGGGTAGAGTGAGTAAGCCAAAACCGCACAAGAACAACAAGAAAGGCAAAGGAAAGGGTGATTAGGGCAAACAAGTTGTGACTTATTCTAAACCCAAACAGAACTTTGTCAAGAAGAGTCAATCTCAAAAGTATGAGACTTATCACCATTGCAAAGCCAGTGGTCACTGGAAGAGAAACTACCCTCTTTATCTCGAAGAGTTGCGAGAAATAAAGAAGAAGGTTGAGCTAAGTGCTGCAACATCTTCAGGTAACTTATTTATGATAGAGTTATTTAATCTTACCTACAAATCAAATTTCTGGGTATATGATACGGGATGTGGTATTAACATTTGTAATACCCTACAGGAATTTGAGTTAGAAAGGAAGCTTACCTATGGGGAACAATTTCTGCAAGTGGGCAATGGCGCACAAGCAGCGGTTGAAGGTATAGGAACATTTAATCTAGTTTTACCTTCGGGTTTAGTACTGAGTTTATATGATTGTCATTATGCACCTACAATTGTTAGGTGTGTTATTTCCTTTTCTAGTATGTTGGATCTTGGATTTATTCACACTATTGATAATAATAGAATTTCTGTTTTCAAAGATGGTTTATTCTATTTTGATGCAATTTCTGTGAATGGTGTTTTTGAAATTAACATGCATGATAATAATTCCAAGAGAAAGATTAATTCTGTTTTTATCATGAACAAGAAGAGAAAGTTAGACAACAACTCTTCTTATCTTTGGTATTGTAGACTTGCCCATATTGGGAAGACTAGCATACAAAAGCTTCAACGTGATGGTCTTTTGGAAAGTATCAATGATGAATCATTTGATAAATGTGAGTCTTGTATCTCTAGAAAGATGACCAAGAAACCTTTTAATAGCAATATTGAAAGGGCTACTGAACTACTTGGTTTGATACACATTGATGTGTGTGGACCACTTAGACATGTGTCAAGGAAATGTGCTAACTACTTCTTAACATTTACGGATGATTATAGCCGTTATGGTTATGTTTATTTACTTAAGCATAAACATGAGGTATTTGAAACATTCAAAGTGTTTAAAGCGGAAGTAGAATTGCAACTAGGAAAGAAGATTAAAGCTCTTCGTTCCGATCGAGGTGGTGAATATTTAATTCAAGAGTTTAAAGATTATTTAAGTGAGAACGGAATTGTTCAGAAACATACTTCTCCATATACTCCACAACAAAATGGTGTATCCGAAAAGAGAAATCGTACATTATTGGATATGGTACGATCTATGTTTAATCTTACAACTTTACCTTTATCCTTTTGGGACTACGCTCTAGAATCTGTTGTTCGTATTCTGAATATGGTTTGCACAAAGAAGGTTGATAAGACACCATATGAACTATGGCATGGCAAAAATCCATATTTGTCTTATTTAAAGATTTGGGGTTGTGAGGCGTATGTGAAACATGACTCTGGAGATAAACTCCAACAACGCTCAGGAAAATGTATCTTTGTAGGTTACCCTAAGGAAACTATGGGTTACTACTTTTATTATTTGCCTGAGAACAAAGTTATTGTTGCTAGGTATGGAGACTTCCTTGAAAATGATATTGTAAATCAAGAATTCAGTGGGAGAAATTATGATCTTAAAGAAATTCTAGAAGATACATTGCCTTCTGAAAATACTAGCGAAGAAATTCCAATAGAGCCAGAAAGTCTAGGAACTCCACCGGAATTAATTCCTCCACGTAGGTCTGGAAGGACTATACGTGCGCCAAACAAACTATGTCTTAACATAGAGGATGATGAGGAGGATGTAGGGGATCTCGGTGAACCTGATAACTATCGATCTGCAATGCTTGATCTAGAAAAGTCTAAATGGATAGTTGCGATGAATGAGGAAACGAAATCCAAGAAGATCAACGATGCCAGGTTTCTCGTTGATGCGCCTAAAAATGATAAAGTAGTGAAAAATAGGTGGATCTTCAAGAAGAAAACCGACATGGATGGTGAAGTACAATCCTATAAAGCACGTTTAGTAGCTAAAGGTTTTACTCAAACTTTTGGCGTAGACTAGGAGGAGACATTTTCTCCGATAGCAGACTTACGAGCTATTAGGATTCTCATAGCTATAGCAGCATACTATGACTATGAGATATGACAAATGGATGTTAAACTGCCTTCTTGAATGCTCGCTTAGATAAAGAAATCTATATGCAACAACCGGAAGGGTACGTTGATCCTAAATATCCAAAACACATATGCAAACTTCAAAGATCTATTTATGGTCTGAAGCAAGCATCACGTCAATGGAATAAACGATTTGATGAAGAAATCAAAAAGTTCGGATTTATTCAAAATCGTGATGAGCCATGTGTATATCGCAAAGCTAGTGGGAGTGATGTAGTGTTCCTAATTTTATATGTCGATGACATATTAATCATGGGAAGTAACATTCCAAGACTTTAAGAAGTTAAGGATTATCTTGGTAAATGTTTTTCTATGAAGGATTTGGGAGATGCTGCATATATTCTGGGAATTAAAATCTATCGAGATAGGAAAAGACGGTTAATTGGTCTTAGTCAAGATGCTTACATAGATAAGATATTGAAGAAGTATAACATGCATAACTTTAAGAAAGGTTTTCAACCTATGGAGGTTAAGCATGAATTAAGTCACGAGTTAGATGCATCAACACCCGAAGAGGTGCCTTATATGTCAAAGGTGCCTTATGCTTCTGCTGTAGGATCTATTATGTAGCTGTACGATGCACAAGGCCTGATGTGGCGTTTGCTCAGAACTTGGTCAGTCGTTAACAACAGAATCCAGGGAAGCTCCACTGGACTGCTGTTAAACATATACTAAAGTATTTGAGGAGTACGAAAGATATGTTTTTGGTATTCGGGGATAAACCAGACACAGAACTGAATGTTATAGGTTTCTGTGACGCGTCCTGGCAATGTGATAAAGACGATACGAAGTCTCAGACGGGTTACGTGTTTGTCAACAATGGAGGAGCAGTTGACTGGAAGAGCAAGAAGCAGACAACCATTGCTATGCATGTGACTCAATCTGAGTACATGGCTGCTTCAAAAGTTGCAATGGAAGCTGTTTGGATTAGGAAGTTTATTGGAGATCTTGGAGTGATGCCTTCAATTAAAGAACCTATTGATATATATTCGCCAATGATCCTGGAGTCATGAAAGGCGCCAGACACTTTAAACGTAGATATCACTACGTTCGAGAACAAGTTGAAGCTCGAGAAACAAAATTAATAAAAGTTCACACAGATGATAACGTAGCTGATCCTTTTACTAAGGCTTTGCCTAGACCAAAGGTAGTTAAGCATGCCAGAGCGATTGGACTGTAACTAGCTAGCGAACTCATGCAATAAATCTGTGATTAGTATTTGGATAAAAGGATGTTAAGACATTATTGAATTGATGAAATAAAGATTGAGGTTCGTTTATTTTATGTTATTTGATTTTGTATCCTATTTTACATGTTTTAATCTATGAATAATTGTTATGTTCTAAATATCCGTTGTCGATTAATAATATGGGAATATTATTAAACTAAGACAATTTAAAATAGTGACAGAGTATATTTGAAAGTATATTGGTCAATTTTGAATGATATTTGATGAATCAAATATTGGACTTATCCCAACTATATGATTTTACTTTATAGATATTTGTCATTAAGTAAATCATAAATAGTTATCCTTAGACCTGAAATACCAGGAAACTGTCACGAATGTAGTGTGTTTCTGTGAGATAACCTAATGCTAAACGTAACTGGTAGCTATAAGGGTTATTTTCAGAAGTGTTACAAAGTTTGTAAGTTTCGCTTGTAGTCAAAATAGGATTTGTTTCCTTCAAATTATTTTGAAGTATAATACAGCTGGGCCCCTCGGGGGAGTAGTAAAATGTTTGTGTGGCCACACCCAAATTTGTTTTGGTAATCTTGCGATATCCGTAAACGAGAAACATAATGGTTAATGAAAGGAATGACTGAGATCCATATCCTATTAACGTTTCATTTGAAATGAAAGGATAATAATAATGATGAATCATTAAAAAGTTTTGTCCAGGAGACCTTACTCGAGTTGTACTAGTGACATTGCTAATGTAACTAGACGCTAGTCAATGTAATCACGATATTCGAATTTTGTCCAAGTGGGAGCTGAAAGTTTATGGACATAAAATTAAATAGTCGTGTGATAGGATCGAATTCGGGATTATGGGATTGCACACAATACGTAAAGGATTAATTATTTTAATAAATGTATATTTATTAAATATAAACCGAGCTTGACTTAAACGACCGTTAAAATTAAAAGTTAAGTATAACGAGCGTTATGGAATACATTAGAAAATTAGAAGGTTCCGGAATACCCCTATGGGCTTCCACCGCCGGTTATACAAGCCCAAAGAGGAGGGGATTTATTTCCTAATTTGATTAGGACTTGGAGAACAAGTTTTGCTAATCTATAAATATCCCCTCATAACCCTTCATAATTTATCCTTCCCATCTCTTTGTCTCTCTCTTGAAACGATCGAACAAACACCCCTTATAGGGTTTTCGGTTTGTTTTTTGGTTATTGATATTGGTTATATTCCACAAGTGTTGAAGCTCCGGTTTATTAGTGCTAGCATCAAGATTAATCCGTTGCATTACGTGTGTAAAAGAGCGTAATATAGTTTCACTATAAACTATATCTTGGTATTTTTCGTATAAACCATAATTGGCGATTTGGTGGTGTTCTTTTGGATTTGCTCTAGTTAAAAGGTATATAACCCTAACTCGGTTAATTATGAATGTGTTATTAATTATAATTTTGTTAAATCGCTTCCGCTATGTGTGCTTTGATCTTATTTAAAGTTTTGTGTAATTGTTACGAGCATTATAAACTTTCAATGTGTTCTTAATCTTATACATCAATTCATTAGTATATGCAAAACCAAGTCCAAGTTTCTTAAAGCATCAAAACTTCATACACAAATGTAGGTTTTTAATCATACTTTTGTATTGCAATTTTTTTTTAAAAACTATTAAAAAAATAAATTTAACCTCTTGCAAACGTGAACACATGCCTAAAAAATTATATATAATATATGTTCTAATTTCTAAGAGCATATGTAATGGTAAGTTTTAAAAAAGGCTTTTCACTATTTGAAAAAGCTTTCCAAAAGCTTTTTAGCATTACTTAAGAATATTTTTTATTAGTTTTGGTAGAAAGACTTGGCTAGTTCTAAGTTTTTGATGAAATAACTTTTCACTTTTAAGCATTGATATAAATATTTCAATGTTACCATTTATTATCATAAATATTCCAAGTCATAAAAAACTTGGAGCATTGTAGATGCTCTAAGTGCATGTGAGATTTCCACGTTAAATTTCTTAGGTTGTATTAGAAGACAATTGGTTGTCTTGCTATTAGAGAATTTAGATTCATTTAATTTCATTTTTATTTCCGTCTTTATACACCAAGTCTTTAGAGAACTTTTTTTGTCAATTGGCAAGAAATGTATATTCGTTATTATAACGCGTATATAATGGTATCGTTGACTTTTAAAAATAAAACATGTTTATTAACAATTTCTCCAAATCGTTATTATAAAGTTTTAGAGTACGAAAACAATGAACGCGTCCCTCAAAACAAAACAACCAATAAGACGAAATGACCGTTGCTTGTATATACTTTTGTTATCATTCTAAAATCTAAACCATATTCTCTATCAAGTATTTTAGAGCATCAGGTATCACAAAAAGGTGTTTACCTCTTCACTGCGCCACATCAGCGCCACGTCATACCAACTAATCTCTCTCATCTTCTCCAAAAACACCCCCTTTATCACAACTAGTCTCTCTCCTCTTCACTTGGGTCCCAACCACTCACCATTTTATTTAATTTTTCAATTTTCACACAAAATAAAAATTCATTTCATAAAATTAAAAATTACAAAATACTAAAAAATAAAATACAAATACGAGAAATAAAATTACGCTACGAATATAAAAATACGGAAAAAAAGACAATACGAAAAAAAATACAAAAAAAAAACATCCTAGAGTTGATATTTTGCCGCGATTTGTAGTTGTTTCCTCATGATAACCGACTTTTGAAGTTCTGGCAAATCGTCGGTCCGAATGGAGAGAAACTCCAGCTCTTTAAACTCCATATCGGCATCCACTTTAGCCTTCTCGGCATCGGCTTTAGCTTTCCTCGACTCGTACAGCTCTTTACCCGCGTTTAATTTGCGGAGTAAAGCCTCGTTTATGTCTTCCTTCGAAGTGGTCGATCCACTACCCGTGCTGCTCTCAGTTGTTTCTGATCGTGTCTTCTTGGCGGGTCTCTGTTTGCCGGGTGGTTGACGCTTAGCATCTGGAGCGAATACGTTGCTATGATCAATTTGGTCAAGACCCTCGGGTGCGTTCCATTTTGAGAAGTATCTAAGCACCCTCCACATATGTTTAAGCGTAAATTTTCGGCGTTCGTTACAAGCCTCGAATTCACGTCGTGCAGCTTCAAGCACGTCGTCTTCGTTTTCACCGCTAGCCTTTATAAGGCTTTTGAAGATAGCGTGAAACTTTTGAACATCGGGGTGCGAACGACTCCATTTCCCGGTCAGCATATTCTTCGTACGCTTGGTTGAGTTACGCCGGTTGAAATCTTCCAAAATCGTGTTCCAAAAATACTCTTCAGTTTGATCATTCCCGCGTTCTTTGTCTTCGGAAGCGGCGACCCAAACCTCGGCCAATATTTTTTCCTCATCAGGTGACCACCGTAGGGGTGCCGAAAATTCAACTTCCTCTACATCATCGATGTTGTCCTCGTCTGCGGACAAATCAACCGCAACATTTTTTTTTGCCGGCCGTTTCCCTCTGCCACGACCGGTATTTTTTTGCTTTCGTTGTGGCGGTTGAGATTGTGGTACTTTGAATTGAGTTTCGGGGACATTTTTAGATGGTGGATATTGAGATGGTGGATATGGATATTGAGATGGTGGATATGGATATTGAGGTGGTGAATATTGATTTTGGTGAAACGCTAGTTGTTGTTGATAAATTTGGTGGGGTGTTAATGGTGGAAAGTATTGTTGCGAATAGTTTTGACCGGAACTTTGGCCGGATCCTTGGCCGGATCCTTGGCCGGATTGCGTCGCGGGAGAAGAAGACGACGATTGATTCGGATCCGTGCCGTGGTTGAGGATGTTAACGTAGTTGAGGTAATCGTTTGGAAGGTTTGATATTTTTTTTGTGATTTTTGGAGTGTTTTTTTGATTGTAGAATGTATTTTGTGTGTTTAAAAATGTATAAGGTAATGAGTTTATATAGGGTTTAAAAATAATAAATTTTTTTTTTAAAAATCTAGCCGTTGTAACGGTTATAAAAAAATTTGGGCCCCACCTTCTTTTCCAACGAGCAATGTCACAAAGTGACATTTGAGAACCGGCGAGTGGGGGGGTCGGTGTAGCGGCGAGCGGCGGCGAGCCTGCCACCTAGGCACGGCGAGCCAAGCTCGCTGCCATACCGTTCCCTCTTAGTACTTATCTAATTATGACCACATATCCCATGTGCTATTCAGGGACCATTAGAAGCAGGAAGCAAAACGAGGACCAAATATGAGCAAGTGTATAAAATCCTTATAGCTATTATATACTATAAATATATTTAATTATCGAGTGCAATTAAAATACAATTTTTAAAAATTAATATTACCTCGAAAATTTTTGTAAAGTTTTCGAACGCCCGGGGAACCCCCTCGATCCGTCCTTTTTTTTTGAATAACCATTTATTGAGAAAACTAGCAAGGAGCTAGATTACAAAGTTACAAGATGTGGGTTTTTAAGCCAATCAGTAAATGAAAAAGAAACATTACAACGAAACTTACACCAATAAAATGATCTAGATGTGACCTCGTCATATAGAAGAGCCTTCGATGGAATTTTTGAATCAAATCTTATTCCTAAAACACCATAGCTGCCACCACAATATGTAAAAAACTCCTTCAAATATAAGCTTGTGCCTGAGATTGAGACCTACAGAAACCATCTAGGAATTCCATTCAGTATATGTATTGATATCTGTATGAGGAACGTTCCACCATATAAGAATTTTGCAGAAAAGTTGGGAGGCCAAACTGCACTTGAAGAAAAGGAGGTCTCTTGTTTCCACGCCATTGTTGCAGATGGGACACGAAAGGGAATTGATCGAAATACCACGTCTAGATATGTTGAATCTAGTAGGAAGACCATCCAGCTTCACCTTCCAAGCATGAACGTTAATTTTAATAGGAACTGACCTAATCCATTTGGTCTTAGAATCCGCAGCCATGAGCAGTTTGTCGTCTATAACCTTCCTGATAGAAGCAACAGAGAAAGTACCTTTACTACTCAGAGACCATGTCCACCTGTCCTTCATTGGAGTTAGGGTGACAGAGTGCACCTTATTATACAGATCCACGAATTGTGCTTCCTCCACGCCACTCCTTGGCATACGACGGAAGGAATCAGCAAGATTGTGAGCAGCCAGCTTTGAATGAACCGTCAAATTCTTGTCCACTTCAAGAGCATATAGGCGAGGATATAAATGTCTAAAGGCCATACCTCCAATCCAAGTATCATCCCAGAAAGATATACAAGTGCCATCTCCCAACTTCAACTTCATTAAGTCCAGGAAGTTAATACCTTGCTGCTTTAGAGAATTCATTTCACTTACAATTGATAACCATGCAGATTTTGTACACGCCTTAAGGTTGGAACCGATGTGACCATTATCGCCATGAATAGCTTTTATGACTATAGTCCATAAAGAGTCTCGTTGAGTGTAGAATTTCCAGACCCATTTGAGCATGAGGCCTCGATTAAGAGCGTAAAGACTAGATACCCCAAGGCCACCGCTTTCTTTGGGTGCTAGAACATTGTCCCACTTAATCCATGTGGCCTTTCTCATAGCTTGATCATGACCATTGAAAAAACTGCTTCGTATGGACTCAAGAGATCGGAGAACAGTAAGAGGGGATTTAAAGATGGACATATGAAATATTGGCATGGAACCAAGCACTGATTTAAGAAGAGTAAGCCGCCCCCCTATAGATAAGGATTTCATTTTCCATCTAGATAAACGAGTGCGTACCTTTTCGATGACATCGTCCCATGATTTTGAGCGGGACATTACACCGCCCACTTTCGTTCCAAGATATGAGAATGGGAACTTAAGAATAAGACATCCCAATGTGTCGGCTGCACGTCTAACTTTATCACCAGACACACAAACTCCCATGATTTTACTTTTGCACATGTTAATCTTCAGACCCGAGGCACGGTGAAAACGGTCAAGAACCCGTGTAAGAGTTTTGATGTTGTTCTCACACCATTGACCTATGAAAACCACATCATCTGCGTAGAACATGTGTGAAAGATTTAAAGATGAAGTTAATTGAACTCCTTTGAATAAGCCCGCATCCACCACTCGTTGAAATGAAAGATGTAAAGTTTCCATTGCAAGGATAAACAAAAAAGGGGATAACGGATCCCCTTGTTTTAAACCTCTATGGAAATTGAACTCCTCTGTCGGACTTCCATTTATCAAAGTGGAGCCCCTTGATGAATGAAGACAGTTATGAATCCAACTGCACCATTTATGACCGAAACCGAATTTTTTTAAGACATCATCCAGAAAATCCCAACGAATTGAATCAAACGCCTTCTCAAAATCAACTTTGAAGATCAAGGAGCTTTTCTTCTTAGTTTGACACCATTGATGCACCTCATTGAGGATAAAAGGACCATCTAGGATCTGTCTATCTGCCACAAAGGCAGATTGCACTTCGTTGACAATATCATCGATCACATAAGTAAGCCGGTTGGCAAGAATTTTGGTGATGATCTTGTAAACACTTCCATTTAAACTGATTGGACGAAAATCTTTGACCACATTAGCACCCGGGATCTTTGGAATCAGCGCAATGAAAGAAGAATTGCATCCTTTGGGAATAATCCCGCTGTTAAAGAAGAACTTAACAGCCTCGAAGACATCTTTTTCAATGATTCCCCAGTATTTGCGATAGAACCCAAAAGAAAATCCATCCGGACCGGGAGATTTGTCGGTACCACAACTCCAAACTGCCTGTTTTATCTCCTCTATAGTCACATCACGTTCCAATTCTGATTGTTGGTCAAGTGAAAGTGTGTTCGGAAACCCCATACTGATAGTAGCACGTTGACCAGATGGCTTGGCAAATCTGTTGCTGAAATGGTTGTAAAATTCGCTTTTGACTTTTGAGGGGTCTTCAATCCAACTACCATTGATCTGAATTCCACGAATGTATTGTTGGCTGCGCCTTTTGTTCAACAATCCATGGAAGAAGCTAGAATTTTTGTCTCCTTCAATACACCACTTGATCTTTGCTTTTTGGGCCAGTTCCAAGCTATGAAGTCTGTTAATTTCGTGAATGGAGTTCATGAGTTATGTTCTCTTTACAACCATCTCAGTTGTTCCTCCACCAGAGTCAATGATCATGTCCAGCTTATCTAATTCAGCTTTAAACTGTTTTTTACCAGACTTAGTATCTCTCGTGTTGAGGAGATTCCATTCCCTGATCTTGGTTTTGATAAATTTAAGCTTACACATCAAACTAGTAAAAGCGTTGTTGTTACTACCAGGGGCGATGCTCCACATATCTTGCACCAGCTTATGAAAACCTTCCACTTCAGTCCAATGATTAAAAAACCGAAATGGGATTGGCCCATAGTCAAAATTGGATTCACGTAAGAGAATGGGCCTGTGATCTGAAAGGAAACGATCCAAAGTAATAGATGTTATGTTAGGAGAAGAAATAAGCAAGTTAACCGAAATGAGAAACCTGTCAAGTTTGCTCATCTTTGTTGCAGACTTGTGACACCATGTAAAGGAACTACCACCAAGAGGGACCTCTTCCAACCCCGCGTTGGCAATGAACGAATTAAAAGCATTCGCACCTTGACTATTGAAAATCGAACCAAACCTATCAGATTTAAATCTCACCTCGTTGAAGTCACCCATGATCACAACATCACCTTCCCAAGATTGAATAACATGATTAAGATAATCCCACAATATAGATTTCTCCTTCATGTCTTGGGGAGCATAAACCGTAATAATCAAAAGATTATTTCCAGTTTTGAGCCATATACCACGTGTAATAACAAAGTAATCCGAGACAGTATGACTTGTTTTCCGGAAAGAATAAGGATCCCAAACACATAGGATGCCACCAGAATTACCTACCGAATCACTGTGAACGAATTCAAACCCGTAATTACCCCAACACATCCTAACAGTAGAGAGATCTATCGATTCCATTTTAGTTTCTTGTAACGCCAAAAAATTCACCTTATGTTTAAGACATAACTCCTTAACCCAATCTTTTTTAGCCTTTTGGGCAAGGCCTTGAGTGTTTAAGGAAATAAAATTCATCGATGAACCTTTGCCTCTCCTTTTGATTCGATTATGCGTGTCATATTATTCATGCATCCCTCCATGTTATATCCCATTATTTGCCCAACATTTATAAGCTCTTCCATTAAATTCAAAATTGACCCACCCGAGCGAGGTGCGACAGATTTTTTAAAGTGTCCAGAGCAAGAGTTATTAGAAGATTCATCAATGGACTTACTTAAAGGGTCTTTCTTGTTCTCTGCATTGGCAGGTATGTGTTCAACTTCATGCTCGACATTATTTGCATCAGAGAGAACCTCCACTGGAACATCTGCAGGTGGTGTGTACCCAGGGGGATGGGGAGGAGTAGAGGCCGATTTAACTCCCGATTCATTGTTAAGCATAGGATAGAGTCCAAATGGGTCTTCTGAGTGATTCCCATTGTTGCCAGATGAATTTTCTGCTGGTACATCTGCAGGTAGAGTAGGCTCCATATGGCCTATTGAGTTCTCGAGAGGTGAGTCTTTGTCTTGATCTTCCGTGGCAAAGATGGTCTCAGGCACCTTCATGACGTCATCTATGTCCCCTGTACTATCCAGATCATTTAGTTTAGGTTCATCATTATTTGAGTCTACCTCAGAATCTTCTTCTTCCAGTTCATCATTAAAATCTGGGACCCAACCTGGAACCTCCTTAGCACTAATCCAGTACACTTTTCCACGATGTATGATCTTGAAATTTTCAAAAATATTAAGACCATATTTAGTAGTAATGCATAAGCGTTTCGAGTGGTAACCTGTATCCTCAGGATAGTCCACATCGAGAAGTGAACCCCATTTAGATGCAATTCGATGGAAGGTTTTTTCCGACCATAGTTTAAAGGGAATACCCTTAACTTCTATCCAAACAATTCGCTGGTCTGTATGGAAATCCAAAGAGCATTCCTTGATTTGAGAGAACCATGAATTAACACCAGTGTTGTTACGAAATAACTCCTTGGATTTTATTGAATCAAATTCCAAGAGAACCCAAAATTCACCCATGTATTAGATTTTGAATGTATCAAAGCCTTCATTTGATAGAGCATTCTTTAGATTCGATAAAGAAGCAAATTCTTTAACTCTCCCAAGAAGGGAAAAGTCCACAGATGTTTTAGACAAATACTCGTCATCAAGAACAATAGCAGGAATTGAATCGCTATTCGAGTTACCTATTGGAGTAGAACCATTGAGAGCATGGGCATAAGATTTGCCAAACACCTTTGGGACCCCATTATTAGGGTTGGAATTGTTCCTAACAACATAAGGAGGATTACGCAAAGGTACCTTAGCAGCATCTGCTCTTTGAAATCTAGCAACATTGGCCTCGAATTTAAAACGTCCCACCCAAATAGTACAGAGATTGTTGACAAGTCTCTCCACGTTTGGTACTTTGATAAATCGAACAAAACCAAATCTTTTTCCTGAGTTTGATTTCTTGAGTGGGATGAAAGAATCCACAACGTTCCCATATAGCTTACAGGAATGAAACAAGTCTTTAGCAGTGAAGTGATCAGGGAAATTGGTGACGAATAATGAAATGGAGATGCTAGACACATCGTCCTCCTTGGATCGAGACGAAACCATAGCGATGAGCAGAACAAAGAAACCCTAATTTTTTTATTTTTTTTATATATAAAACCCTAAAAAACGCAGATCAAAAGCTTAACTCCATGTAGATTCAAATAAGGTTCAATTAAAGAATGAACATCAATTGAAGCTATTAATCCACACAGTGAAGGCGATCGCACCGAGAATAGGGGGCGATCGAGATCACACAAGCCTAATTCGAATCACACTCCTAACAGTGTATGGAAGAATAGGAACAAGAATTCAATCAGTAACAGAACATTATTCAAAGAATGATGAACGAACAAGCAAGGATCATGTGTAAAACAGCGGACCTAAGAACCCTAAAATCATAATTAATCTCTATAGCTTCGATTTACAAACAAATAAAGGAGCTCGTTCCTTGAGAGTACAAGGACTACAAGTCCTTTAGATGTACGAAGAGACGAAGGGTAGTAGATCAATCGATGATGATGAGGATCTTGAAGTGGCCGCCATTGTTAGGGTCTGTCCAGTTAGACCACAAAATCACGGACAGAGCTAGATGATTTTAGTGGATGTTAGGAACATTTGTAGATATTTTTGCATAGTTTTAAAATTTGAAGAAATTCTCGGGTTTTTTTAAGTGCATCTTAAATGTACCCGTCAATCAAAATGTATGTCTATACTTTTTGTTTTAAGTCAAATTTTACTTCTATCATATTAGGATGCATAAAATGCACCTGATTATATTTGATTTTGACATCATTCGTGTACGAAACACGTAGTAGGCTTATTAAGCTAAAGGATACCGTACCCATTTGTAGTCAATTAGAAAACTCATAAGCCAAAGCATATGCACAAGTTAATACACGTAACTCATCAATCGGACTATTAAGTTTTTGTTTAATCAGTTACAAATGTTTTCCCAATCAAACAGATTTCACAAAATGATCAAAACAATGTTCTTACGTTTCGCAAATACAACTTAATTAACCGAGTGTGTTTGTGTAATGAGTTTATGATAGTTAACACTAAATTCAAAATGGTGTAGGTATACAAGGTTTTGTTTGATGATAGAAGTTTTCAAATGATCATCCACTATTTGTGAGACAAATAAAGAAGGAAAATGAAAATCTCATACTTCTAGATATCCATTTATGCGTTGTTTTTTAACAGAATAATAGAATGGCTGCTGATATGTACACGGACATTATTTATTTGTACACAAAAAATCTAACTTGAAAGGACGAATGTACCCTCCGGAATAATACAGTTTTAATGTACATAACTTTTTCTGCCTTTTAACGTTCCATATTTGCCACTCTTACCTTCTTGTTAATTACTACTACTACGCATCTCCCTTCCAGCCACTCCTTATCAAGAAACAAACAAGAATCATGCATCACCGAGATGTCTTAATTATTTTCAAAAAAACATTACTGTAAGAAAACACTCATACCCGTATGTTTATTCCCTTGATTGGTTGATAATATAAATATATAATACTCGTTATCTCAGATAACTTGCCGCTAGCCTAACCTAGTAAGCACATCATAACCTATATTCATCAACATCATCGGAACCAAGTGATGAAAAAGCACGTTTTTTTCCGGATTCATGCTACTCTGGCATTTTTTTTATTTTGAAGCATGAAATTTTTTTTTTTGAAAAGGTAAAAGATTGTCTATTGAAAATGAAAGAGTACAGAAGATCTATACTACAATACAAGAACATTGGCCACTTGAATACAATATAAAAGGAGCTTAACCCACCAAGAAAGTGTGAGACTAATCAAAGGACATTGAGTCTTGGACGTAGAAAGCATCACAATAACTACTTGAGCGCTATGCGAGAATAAGTAAATAGAAGGCCATAGAGAAACGACCAACTAGCTAAACCATGGAGTATTTGATTTTATAAAACTTCAATAAAAACAAGAATCAAGAACGATTCAATCAACCAACCTCCCCTTTTATTTTATAAAACTGCGTTAGGCTATCACTTCAAATGTGATACCTAGATTTTTGATCGTACATACAAACAGAAAGAACGAAAGAATACAGTGTATCAATGATCTTACAAGCAAGGTCAATATATACAATCAACCAGAACAAAACTAGTAACCAAACTCTAGATCAACAATGACGATCTAATCAATGTGTGTGAGAGATAACAAAACTAACAGAACAACTAACTAAAAAATAAAGAATGCGATGAGTATATACTAAGCTGGCTAGGGTTGAGATGAGTTCCATCAAGTTGCTATATTAAGTCCTTCAACTTTCAATACCTGCACAAACTCAAACCAAAATATATACAAAAGAAAAACAAACAAAATAATTACCTTTCTTACCCTTTAAGATTGGCACAATATCAAAATACAACTTATACTTTTAATACCCCCTCATAAGTTGAATGTTGATATAGGTCAATCAAATTCAGCTTATCACACAACCATTTGTGATCTTTGATAGATAATCCCTTGGTAAACAAATCTGCAATGTTATCTTCAGATTTGATTTTAAAAGTTTTAATCAAACCTGCAGACACTTTTTCCCTAAGGAAATACAAGTCAATTTCAAAATGCTTTGTCCTCTCATGGAAGACAGGGTTATCAGCAATCTGGATTGCAGAGCTACTATCACAGTTAATAGGCACAGGCAACATAGCATCAATCTTAAGATCTATCATGATCTTAAGAATCCACATTATTTCACAAGCAACACTGTTCATAGCTCTGTATTTAGCTTCAGCTGAAGACTTTGCTATAATAGATTGTTTCTTACTTTTCCAGGAAACAAGATTGTTTCCTAGATATATTGTATACCGTGTAACAGATTTTCTAGTTATTTTGCATTTAGCCCAATCTGAATCCACATAAGCATTAAGATTCAAATCATTATGCTTCTTAAAAGATATGCCAGTTCCAGGAGACCCTTTGAGATATCTAAGAACATGAAATGCAAGCTTAAGATGAGATCTATAAGGAGCATGCATATACTGACTTAGACAATGAACTGCATAAGCAATATCAGGTCTAGTCAATGTGAGATAAATCAATTTTCCAACAATTTTTTGATAACAAGTCTTGTTATCAAGAATAACATCAACATCACATTTAGCTTGATCTTTCTTTTTCTTAGAAGGATCTGGTATAGGATATTTAGCTGGTTTACAAGCTAACATACCATACTCAGAAAGCAATTCTAAACAATATTTCCTCTGATTGAGGCATAAACCATCTTTATTATCAAGTACTTCAATACCTAAAAAATATTTGAGTTTACCAAGATCTTTTATTTTAAATTTAGAGCTCAAATATTCTTTAAAGGTATTAATAATACTTTCATTGTTCCTTGTTATTATAATATCATCAACATAGACTAACAGGGCAACAAATGACTCATTTTCAGTCTTAGTAAACAAAGAAACATCACTTTTGCTTTGACTAAACCCATTTTCAATAAGCACACTAGTCAGCTTTTCATTCCATTTTCTAGGTGCTTGTTTTAAACCATATAGAGATTTAGTCAATCTGCAAACCTTATTATCAGAATTAGAACCATATCCTTCTGGCAGATTCATATAAATTTCTTCATCTAAATCTCCATAAAGAAATGCATTATTAACATCTAATTGATAAACAGGCCAACAATTGTGCACAACAATAGAAAGAAGACATCTGACAGTAACAATTTTCACAATTGGTGAAAATGTTTCTTCATAGTCAATCCCTTCTTTCTGACTAAAACCTTTGGCTACAACCATAGCTTTATATCTTTCAACATCCCCACTAGACTTATACTTCACTTTCCATAACCATTTACATGCAACAGGTTTTCTACCTTGAGGTAGATCAACAATAACCCATGTGTTATTTCTATTAAGTGCCTCCATTTCCTCATTCATTGCCTCAACCCACCTAGGGTCTTTGGCAGCTTCATCATAAGACTTAGGTTCATGAATTTTATTCAAGTTATTAGTGAACACAAAGTTATGAATAGACAAGTTGTTATAATTCACCACAGCATTAATATCATATTTAACTCTTTTATCAAGCACATAGTTATCAAATTTAGCAGGAAGCTTATGTGGTCTACTTGACCTTCTTAGCTCAGACTTCTCTGGACTATTTTGAAAGAGTTGATTAAATTCTATAAAATCCTCACCCTCAGACTCACAATCATCATCATTAAGGGCAACATTATGATCTATATCATTAGCCTCATTACTGCCTAAGTCATTCTGGTTTCCAAGACTATGATCTTTATTAACCATAGAGTCTGACCCCTGAGAATGACTGGTAACAATGGTAGAAGTATCAGTAGATACTTTATCAGCTAAGACAGACTCTTTTGGAATGCTACCTCTATCTCTTAAACTTATATCTCTCACTTCATCATAGGGATCATCAAATTTGTTTACTACTATGTCAAAAATATTTAAACTATTTATACCCTGATCTTCAAAGATCAAATCACTTTTACAAACATCATTTTTAAATGGAAAAACTGTTTCATAAAACTTGACATCTCTTGAAAAGAAAATATTTTTTGACTCAAGACCAAACAGTTTATAACCCTTTTTAGTAAAAGAATACCCAATGAACACACACTTTTCAGACCTAGTAGCAAAAGATTTTAAATGAGAGATATTAGGTTCCACTTTATAAATCATTTCATAAGGACTTTTTCCAGAGAGAACTGAGCTAGGAATCCTGTTAATCAGATAAACAGCAGTAAGAATAGATTCAGGCCACATGTTCAAAGGTAATCCCCCTGAAACATGAGGGCTCTAGCAACATTAAGCAAGTGTCTATGCTTACGTTCAACTATACCATTCTGCTGAGGAGTATACACACAAGTGGTTTGATGAATAATCCCATTATTCTTAGTAAAATTTTCAAATTTATGATTAATTAACTCGGTTCCATTATCACTTCTAAAAACTTTGATTGAAACATCAAACTGGTTTTTTATTAGGTTAAAAAACTCAACAAGTTTGTCAAAAACTTCATCTTTGCATTTGAGCATATATAACCACACAGCCCTAGTATAGTCATTAACAATAGTAAGAAAAAATCTAAATCCATCTTTACTTTTGACTCTATAAGGACCCCATACATCCAGATGAACAATATCACCCAAAGTTTTGGTCTTATGGTCACTTAGAGGAAAAGGATCCCTAGTTTGTTTAGCCATGTGACATATGATGAGACTGCTTTTATACATAGTCTCATCTTCTAAATAGGGCTTAAAATGCATTAAATATCATCAAAATACTCATATATATGCTTGTGTTTGTTGCTTGTGTATTTTAGGTACGGATATTGAGAAAATGACAAAAAATCACAAGAATCATTCAAAAACGAACACGGGGAACGAAGCCGCACAATGAACCAAGCCCTAATGAAGACTTTCCCAAGATTAACCCTTGAAGATTTGAAGAATTATGAAGAAGGGTCCTCCAATATGGAAGAATTGACACTTTATACCCTTGTATCCTCAAAATTACAAGTTTGGTCCCTAAAGTTTGTCAAAATTACAAAAAAGGCCCTCCACTTTGAAGATTTGGCAAGTTTAGTCCCTCAACAAAGCTAAATTGTCAACCAATATCCTCCACAAAGTCAAACATATCATGAAGTCCTTCAAAGTACAAGAAATTACAAGTTTGGTCCTTTGAAAATCCCAAAATTACAAAAAGGACCCTTGACTTTCAACATTTGGCAAAAATGGTCCCTCATCAAACAAGACTTTGCAATTTAAGTCCTCCAAAATGCTCAACATACAATTCAAGACCATTATCCATCATCAAAATGCCAAATCAGCCCTTGAAGAATTCAAAATTGGCAAGAAATACCCCTGATAATACTTTGGAAAAGTATTTGGGGCAAAAGTGTGAAAAAGGAAACTTAAATAACAAAGGGAATCAGATTTGTGGGATTTATTTACAAAGTGAAAGAAGAAAGGAAAGTGAGGGACTTATTCTGGCAGACAGCCTAACTTACCTAGACCAACCCACACCCAACACGTGTCCCACTCACTCTCTCCACCAATGAAACTCCACCATTCCTCCATGTCATCCTCCACTTAAACCGGTTATAACTAATCTTGGATTAGTTTAATATTTTGGCGCTTAACATAACTTTTAAAACCCAAATCAGATTAAACGTGTTACTATTTACTCAAGAACACAAATTGGGGATTATTGATTAAGCAACAATTAAGCATCCATCACCTCCAGAATTATGATTAGTAGTCTTCTAATCATAACCCAACTTTTAAATCACTTGCCACATCACCCCCAAGGGCCACACATGATTCCCCTGCTACACACAAAGAGGATGCTGCCAAAACAAGCCAGAGAATCAACCATCCAGATACAAGCTTACATTTTAAGCTTTGTTTGAGCCCTTAGATCAAATTCCAACAGCTATCTACTCCACAAACGTCCAAGAATCAGTCACATGAAGCCAAGAAGTTCAAATCCTCAAGGGCATTTTTGGGCTTCTACAAGTTAGGGTTTTAAGTTTTTAGGTTTAAGATGACCATGTACACCCTCTATATAAAGGGTATAGGGTCCAACATAGACGTTTGCTTTTGGTTTTTCCTTTGTTCAAGCACTTGTAAATCCCTTTTCAGTTTAATGAATTTGAGTTAAGTGTTTTGAAGAAAGACTAAGTGCCATTTTATTTCTGCTTGTTTATGTTCTTAGTTTACTGATTTTGAAGTTTAAAACCTGTTTTCAAAAGAGGAGTGTGCAAAAGTTTGCACATTTTCTCATTTTCTTGATATTTTGCTAAGTTCTTGTTTCTATCTTGGAATTCTTGGGTTATAGGGCTGATCATAGCATCCTAATTGAGTTGATTAAGGTGTGGTGAGGCTTATAACTTGGGGATAATCAAGTGTGGGGTAACAAGGTTGCATTAATCAAGATTTTTCAAGTTTCTGATTTTTATACTTGTGCTTCTAACCTTGTTGATTCTTAGCAGGGGTGTTATTGGAAGCTTGTACTTGTTCTTGCTAGTACATAAGCTCATAAATTCGTGGGTGTGGATGTACATCCATGAGGTTTGCATACTCAATCCTAAAATCTGCTTAAAATCTGATTTTTGGTGATATTTGTATGTGGCTTGTGTTCTTGTGAATTTTGTGGCTTAAATCTGCTTGAATCTATTAATCTTACTTGTTATTGTGTTAATTGATGCTTGGGTAGCCTTAAATCTCACTTTGCCTTTGAAAAAATTGATTTTGAAAAGATTAAGGGGTGTTTGGGACTATCTGTTTGTGCTTGAAACTTGTTATTGTGTTGTGGAAAGTTTGAGTTTGTGTTCTATATCTGATATATGCTTGGTTGAGAGTGTTTTACTGCAAGTTTTTGGGTTTGAAGCCTTGAATCAAACAATCTGCTATATAATCTTTGTTACTGCCTATTTTGACCTAGGATTTTGGGAACACTTAGTGTTTATGCATGCTTAGGGCTAAAAATGGTTTAAACAAAGTTATTGTAACCTGTTTGAAAGATTTGAGGTGTTGAATCTGGCTTAATTGTCAAATACATCAGCAAAGTAGAAAACTGCATGTGTTAGTGTTCATCAGTAACATTCATTGGCTTGAATCTTGCTTAATTCTTTGAATCATTGCATGAAACCTGTTTAGACTTGCTTATTGGAGTTTATAATAGCTTGTGTATGCATTTGGTTGAATTTGGTTGGCTAATTTGTGCTAAAACTGCTTATAAGTGCTCAACTGCTTAAGTGTTCATGTTTGTATCATATCTGGTGATTGATTAAACTGTATCAATTGGGTGTTTGTGATTGTGATATTTTGATTGTTATTGACTCCTTTTGATCCAAAGATCATTTGGGTGCCTTTGTGTAATCTGAATCTCCAAAAAAGTCACTAAAGACAAAAAAGTCTAATAGTCAAGCAGTGGGAAAAGTTCCCACTGCTCAACATCCAAAACTAGCCCCTGCTAGTGTAAAATTGAACTCAGCTTATCAATAAGCTATTCTAGCTTATCCAGACTTACAACAACTTATTTTTTGTGATAGGTCTTCCTTATTTGACCCATTTAAGTAGACGGGAGCTTATTGGACTTTTATTTTGACTTTTTACTAGAAAACCAACTTATTTGACTTTTACATAAGTGCTTATTTGCTTTTTCTAGCTTATTGAGTCAGCTTATTTGAAAAATCTTAGTTGATTTTGCTTAATTAAGTCATTTCAAAGCTTTTGGAACTTGAATCAGCACTTGGGGTGGCCTAGAACTCAAAAACGACTATTTTGTCGTTTTCTATAGATTGCTTATTGCATTTTCAGGCTTATTCCTTGGGCTTATTTCAAATTTCTTTTTGCAGAAGTCATTTAGGTCAAAAGAAGCTTGTGTGTCAAATTTTAGCTTATGGCATTGGCTTATAGCTTAATGGGCCAAAAAGCCCATTAAGAATAAGCTGCTTGTTATAAGCTAGCTTATTTCACACTTTCAGCTTTTGGGCCTTTGGAAAAAGTTGTTTAAAATCAAATTTTGAGTCAACCTGTGCTTTTTGGGCTTATTTTGAACACCTTTTGTTATTGGGCCCAAATTTGGCCTAATAAGGCACTGTTTTTGGTTTAGCCCATTTTCTAGGCCCAATAGGGGTATTTAGGTAATTTCACTTTCATTTCTGAGTTATTTAGGTTAAATTAAGCTAGTTTGCAAGTTTTTAGAATTTTTTATGATTTTTGGATTTTTAATATTATTTTAATATTATTTTATTATTAAAAATTAAAAGTCCGGTTTTCTAAGTTTTTATATTTTTCCTAGGTTCTAAACACTTAATTAGGATTTTTGCAACTTTCCAAATATTTTTAGAGTCTTTTAATTATTTTCTAGAATTAATTTAAGTTTTAATTGATTTTAGTAGTTTTTAATTGTTTAAAAATAGTTTTTAGTAGTTTTAAAATTTTGAAAAATACTTTTTAGCTTAATTAGAGTGTTTTTGAGGTTTACAAACTTTAAAATCTTGTTTAGGGCTTTTTAATAATTATTTTTGATTTTTAGGGCTTTAATTAGCATTAAAAAGTCATTATCTAATTAATTAAAAGTTTTTGGCAAGTTTGGATCTTTTGCAAACTCTTAGAATATTATTGTGGATTTTTGGTAATTTTTAGGAATTTTTAGGTTAAAATTTTAATTTTGGTACTTTTTACGATTTTACTTGTACACCTTTTTCGACTTAGTTTAATCCGTCTTCGTAACCGTCATTCTCTTCTAATCTCATTTCTATTTTTCTTTCTCAACAATATAATCACAAATCTAATCCAAGTCATTACACACATAGCACACTAGCCTCCTTGAGAACGAACTCATTTTAGGGTCATTTACACACGGTTTTCCTAAATCGTCGTGCTTGCCCTATTTTTGTTGCTCTTTTCATAAAGGGTATACAAAAACTCAACTATCATTTTGGCGCCGCTGCCGGGGAGGCGTGTTGTGTTTTGATTTGGCATTGATGTTTTTATATACTAACCATAAATAGTATTTGTATTAGTAGCACTCTACTAATACGTATTATCGGTTTTCGGTTTTTGTGTGAATACTATTACTATAGTGTATACGTAGAACAATAAATTCACAAGTACTCCAAATACGTGAGAAATCACAACCTTGACTTGGGAGGTCATTACCCAATCATTGTATTCGAATCTTAAACCAAAGAAAAAGGCAAAAATAGATAAATACTTTCGTGAACCTCAATCTTGAAAAATACAAACTATAAGGTGGGTATAAGGCGGATATTATAAAATATATCCTAAGGAAAAAGGCTCTTAAGTGCTTCGCGCCGCCTCATTTCCCCGCTTGCTTGTGAGTATTTGATTTTGAGAGCTAATCGAGGGTTTTGCCGCCCAAAGTATTACTAAGTATCATATATATTTTCTTGGTTTCCATTGATGAAACCCTGTTGAACGTTTTGGTGTTCCACCAACGTTCTAAAGTCATCGAAGGCAGTCACTTCACGTGATCGTTTTCATTCCTTGAGGCTTCTTTAATCAAGAGATTTGATTAAGGAGGAGATTTGTATATTTGTGTCTACTTAATACATTCACCAAGATCCAAAAAGGTTAATACAATCAAAAACCAAAAAAAAAAAACTGAAAAATACAAAACACCAAAAAGAATCTTCTTTGCTCGTCCCCTCGTTGTACGTGACATTTATGCTAACTCGTAATCAAGCAAGACGTGCACGTAAACAAAAGAACAAAACTCCCACTCCAAATCTTTCTAGTGAGGAGTCTCCTATTGACGAACCCATTGTAAGAGAAGCACCAACCATGGCGAATCGAACTATGATGGAGTTACTTCAAGCACCCACCGAGGGTTATGGAGAGGCTATTGTGATTCCCGCTATCCTTGCGGAGAATTTTGAGGTGAAAACGGGTTTGTTGTCGATGATCCAAAACAACAAATTCCGTGGTGATGAGATCCACACAACCATATCCGCCAATTCAATCGTCTTACCGCCACTTGCAAGTTTAAGGATGTCTCGAATGACTCGATTAAGATGATGCTTTTTCCGTATTCCTTAGCGGGGCCCGCTAAAGTTTGGTTAGAGAAAGAGCCACCCAATTCTATATTGACGTGGAAGGATCTCGTGTCTAAGTTTGTGAACCAATTTTTTCCGCCTCTAAGACTACGCATTTGAAAAACGAGATTTCAAAGTTTTCACAAGAATTTAGTGAAAGTTTTTCAACGGCTTGGAATAGGTTTAAGGAAATGTTACATGAATGTCCTCATCACGGTTTTTCCGGCTTGCATCAAATTGACACGTTTTACAATGGACTTAATGATCATGAAAGGGATTATTTGAATGCCGCCGCGGGTGGTAATTTTTTTGTAAAACGGTTGAGGAAGCTTTGGTGATAACTGAGAATAGATCTAAGGTGTATAGTCCTCGTAGCACGTCTAGTGTTCGTAAGGCTTCGTCTTCGGCTTCACCTTCTTTGTCTACTACCATCGATGCTTGCCAAATTGAGGCGAACTTGGAAAACAAGATTTTTGATAAGCTAAAAGGACTTTTGATTGAGTTTAAAGTTGGTGATCAAAGTGCTCCCGCTACGGCTAAAGCGGTTGAGGTTTCTTGCATGTATTGTGGTGGAGGTCATGATTTCTCCGAGTGCATTACCAACGGTGGTAACACTTCGAGTGCCTTCGCGGCCACGGGAAATTACAACCAAAACCGTCAAGTTTCCCGCTCTAATCAATTGACTCCACTGGGTTTTGGTTCAAATCAAAATGCTAACAACAACTATCGCAACAATCAAGTTGGTTTCAAAAACAATTACAACAAGGGAAACTATGGGAATCAAGGGGCTAATAATCAAGTTTCAAACAAAAATCAAAATGATTTTCAAAACAACAACAAGGGTTTGCAAACGTTGAAAGATCTTCCAAGTGAGTTTGTTGAATACGCTAGTGGGAATGATGCTAGGTTTGACAATATTCAAAGAGAAATCATTAGCCTAAGATCCGAGTTAAAGAACGACTTGAAGAAAGAGTTGAAAAATGAGTTAGCTAATGAACTTAAAATCCACACCAACAAGATGGAAGGAAATGTCACTAGGTTGCAACAAAGCCAACAAAAAATGGAACAAGGGCAACATGAGATTAAACAAGAAATGATTAAGGCCGAGAAGAGGCAATCCGTGTTTGAAGATAAAATCTCGTCTATGTTTGAGGCAATAATGTGTAAACCGTCTTCGAGTAGTCTTCCTAGCAACACCGTATCCAACCCTAAGGGTGAGATGAAAGTGATTACCACACGTAGTGGTAAGACACTTAAGGAACCGACTCCTCAACCAATTGCTCCTACGGAGGAAGCAATTGAGGAAGAACCCGAGGTAGTGGTCCAAAAGGAGCATGTCCCAATCACACGAAGTACCGCTCATGCCACACCTACGGTTAACCCATTACCATCATTTGAACCCGAGATTCCAAAGGCTATGCCTACTATGCCTCAACCCACACCACCTTTGCCCTATCCATCGAGACTTAGGAAGGAGAAATGTCAAGAGCGCGACAATTATCAATTTAAGCTTTTTATGAAAATATTTCGTGATTTGCACCTTAATGTGAGTTTCGCCGATGCTTTGGTCATGATGCCTTGATTTGCCGATAACTTTAAGAGTATGTTGAACAACAAGGAGAAATTGCACCAATTGTCTAGTTGTTCATCGGTTTATCTTAATCGCATACCTCAAAAAGTCGGTGATCCCGGTAAATTTTTGATCCCTTGTGCAATCCAAGATATGGAGGAATGCTTCGCCTTGGCCGATCTTGGTGCTAGCATTAACTTGATGCCACTTACAATATTCAAGTCGCTCAATCTTCCTAATCTTACCCCTTCACTAATGTCTATCGAGTTGGCCGACCATTCCACTATTCCTGCATGTGGTTTGGCGGAAGACGTTTTTGTGAAAGTGGCGAAGTTATACTATCCCGTAGACTTTATCGTTGTTGATATCCCCACGGATCCTCAAGTTCCTCTTATTTTAGGTCGTTCGTTTTTAGATACGTCTATGGCTTTGATCGATGTTCATGCTAGAAAGATCACCTTACGTTTCAATGACGAGGAACTTGTTATAAACGCAACTCAAAACTCTCAAATTTTCATGTTTATTCCGTTGCAACCATAAACCTCATTGATATGATCGACGTGGTTTGCGAGGAATTTTCACAAGAAGTTCTAGGTTTTGGTGATGAAGAAACTAGTGGCAATCCGACTATGTTAGATCCAATTCTTGATAATTCGACACCAACCTTCACTCCATTTGAAGGTGGTGGTTTTACGTTGGAAGAATTCGATGTTCCACGTACTTGTGACGAAGACCTAGACAACGATGAGGACTTCTCGATTATCAAGGATTTTCTTAACGATTTCCCATTTCCTCCACCCGAGGAGGTTATGAGTATCGAGCCCAAATCTTCACTTGAGGAACCACCTATCCTTGAGTTGAAAGATTTACCTCCTCATCTCGAATATGTCTATTTGGAGGAGGACGACAAGTTGCCGGTTATTATTGCGAAGGAACTTTCGAATGATGAAAAAACCGCACTTGTCGATGTTCTAAAGGATCACAAAGGGGCAATTGCGTGGAAGTTATCCGACATTAAGGGAATCAATCCCAAGTTTTGTACCCACAAAATATTAATGGAGGAGGATTACAAGCCCACAATCCAAAGTCAAAGGAGGGTGAACCCCAAAATTCACGACGTCATCAAAAAGGAGGTCCTTAAACTCCTTGACGCGGGAATGATTTACCCTATTTCCGATAGCCCTTGGGTGAGTCCTATTCATTGTGTCCCTAAAAAGGGAGGGATGACCGTTGTGCCAAACGATTCCAACGAGTTGATTCCCACTAGACTCGTGACTGGATGGAGAGTGTGCATTGACTATCGAAAGTTGAATGAAGCCACTCGAAAAGACCATTTTCCCTTGCCCTTCATGGACCAAATGTTGGAGCGTCTTGCGGGAAATGATTTCTATTGCTTTTTAGATGGTTTTTCCGGTTACTTCCAAATTCCCATCGATCCTCGTGATCAAGAAAAAACTACGTTTACGTGTCCATATGGAACGTTTGCCTATCGTAGAATGCCATTCGGACTTTGCAATGAACCGGGAACCTTTCAAAGGTGCATGATGGCTATTTTTCATGACATGATCGAGAAGACGATGGAAGTCTTCATGGATGACTTTTCCGTGTTTGGTAATTCGTTCACTTCGTGTTTGTCGAATCTTGAGAAAATGTTGAAACGTTGTGAGGAAACCAACCTTGTGCTCAATTGGGAAAAGTGTCATTTTATGGTTAAGAGTGGAATCGTCTTAGGGCACAAGGTCTCGAAAGCGGGGATTGAGGTAGATCAAGCTAAGGTAGACGTCATCGCCAAATTACCTCATCCCAAAATCGTTAAGGGAGTTAGGAGTTTCCTTGGCCACGCGGGCTTTTATCGGCGATTCATCAAGGATTTTTTGAAGATTTCTCGACCCATTACACATCTTCTTGAAAAAGAGGCACGTTTTGTCTTTGACGAAGATTGTGTACGAGCCTTTGAAATCCTTAAGAGGAAACTTACCGAAGCTCCCATTCTTGTTGCTCCCAATTGGAACCTCCCCTTTGAGCTCATGTGTGATGCTAGTGATTACGCCATTGGGGCCGTTTTGGGGCAACGTCATGAAAAGCACTTCTTGCCTATTCACTAATGACCGAGGCTCAACTAAAATACACTACAACGGAAAAGGAGTTCCTTGCCGTGGTGTATGCATTTGAGAAGTTCCGATCTTATCTCGTCTTAGCTAAATGCATAGTGTATACGGATCATTCGGCTATCAAGTATCTCATGGCAAAGCAAGATGCTAAGCCTAGATTACTTCGTTGGATTCTCCTCCTTCAAGAATTTGATCACACCATCGTTGACAAAAAAAAGCCGAGAATCTAGCGGCCGATCATCTTTCTCGTTTGGAAGATCCTCACCAAAGTATTTACGAGCCAAAGGAAATCACCGAAACATTTCCGCTCGAGACACTTGGGGTAGTGAATTCTAAGCTTGATCCTTCCACCCTATGGTTTTCGGACTTTGCAAATTACCATGCGGGTAACTTCATCATCAAGGGTATGACGACTCAAGAAAAACGAAAATTCTTTCGTGACGTCAAGTTCTACTTTTGGAACGACCCTTACTTGTTTCGAACTTGTGCGGATCAAATCATCTGACGTTGTGTATTTGGCACCGAAGCTTCTAACATCCTTAGAGCTTGCCATGAGGGACCCACGGGTGGTCACCACGGTGCTAATCTCACGGCTAAGAAGGTGTTTGATGCCGGCTTCTTTTGGCCTACTATTTACCGAGATGCACAAGATCTTGTGAAGTCATGTGATTCATGCCAACGACAAGGAAAAGCCTCACAAAAAGATGAAATGCCACAAAATATCATCCAAGTGTGTGAGATCTTTGACGTTTGGGGTATAGACTTTATGGGGCCATTCCCATCATCTCGTGGTAATAAGTACATTCTCGTTGCGGTTGACTACCTATCTAAGTGGGTGGAGGCCAAAGCCTTGCCCACCAATGATGCTCGTGTAGTAGTCAAGTTTTTGAAAAGCTTTTTTTCTCGGTTTGGAACCCCTCGTGCGATTATAAGCGATCGTGGAACCCATTTTTGTAACGACCAATTTGAAAGGGTCCTAAGGAAATATGGGGTTACACATCGGCTTTCTACGGCTTATCACCCACAAACGAGTGGGCAAGTCGAGGTTTCAAACCGAGCTTTGAAGAGGATCTTGGAGAGATCCGTTGGGGAAAACCGACAATTGTGGTCGGATAAGTTGGACGATGCTTTATGGGCCTTTAGGACAGCTTATAAGACACCCATTGGGTGCACTCCCTATAAGCTTGTGTATGGAAAGAATTGTCATTTGCCTATCGAGTTAGAACACAAGGCTTATTGGTCCCTAAAGCATTGTAATGATGATATGGAAACCGCGGGAAAACACCGGAAAATGCAATTAAATGAATTGGATGAATTGAGGGATATTGCTTATGAAAATTCATTGATTTATAAGGAAAAAACTAAAAAGTTGCATGATTCTAAAATTAAAAACCGGGTTTTTAACATTGGGGATCAAGTTTTGCTTTTTAATTCTCGCTTGAAAATATTTTCCGGTAAGTTGAAATCCCGTTGGTCCGGTCCATTCACCGTGACTCAAGTGTTTCCGTATGGGACCATCGAGCTAGCTCAAAATGATGGTCCTAACTTCAAGGTGAATGGACATAGGTTGAAGCACTACTTTGGCGGGGAAGTTCCATCCTTGAACTACCTCGACCAAGTCACCTTCCCCAATGATAATTAGTATTGAGGGGATCGAGTCGAGCTCATGACTCGGTAATCAAAAACGAGGTGCCTCGTAGGGGAGTCCCATGCTTATCCTATGTACATATTATCGCTTTCTAATGTAGTTAACGTGTGGGGATTTGTGCCCTTCCAACCTTTGTTCTGTGGTTGTTTGTGAATTGTGGACTTTAGATGATCATGATCTTCACGATTGGAGCCTCTCGTGTTCGTTTTATGGGAGCACTCGATCGTTTGCTTTGAAGACTTTCTCAATATCCATGATATATCCATTTTATGTTCTAACCTTAGGTTTTTAGCACACTTCATAAACGGCTATTGATTTAACGGTTACACCCTTTCCATGCTAGATTAGGCATTCGACTACGTCTCTAGTATGGGGGTGTTTTGCACCCCTAGACTCGAAACATTGAGGATAATGTTTAACTTTAGTATGGGGGGGGTGAATAGATACTTGCCTTGCCAAACCTTCACGCTTTCCAAAGTTTATCTTTTTCTTTATCGTTTTTTGTTGCAAAATAAGGCTAAAAATGGCCAAATTTTAAAATTTTTCTCATGTTTTATAAGTGTTTGAAGACACAAATGTAGGTTTTCCGATGGCGAGAATAAGAGTAATTTTTGACTCGACCGTGCGTGTAGAGCACTTAGCTTTGGTTCCTTAACTACACATTAGGCTAAGTCTCTTAAATGAGGTCGAGAAATGATAGGGTTAATTATAAGTTACTATGCTAAACGTAGAATACTCGTATTCTTTCAAAAACTCATGTGTTCTCGTTGTTTGCTTATTCTCCCTTCGCATGTAAATATTTTTTGCTTAATAAATATTGACTTAGCGGTTTAGTTAGGATTGTTGGGTTTCTAGTCTTTTCTAGTAGCTTCCGTGTAATTAAATTGGGAAGACATTAAGGTATCGCCAGCGTCACGGTTTTGAAGTATTGGCACCCTAATAATCAAAAACCCAATAATAAGATTTCAAGTGCTCACCTAAATCAAGCAAACAATTTGAAGCCCCACAAGGCCGAAAAATCTATGCAAAATTGAAAGTGAATCAAGCCTTAATCTTCGAAGCTTTAAAGATCCAAAATTCGCCTTAGCGTGAGGATATACGTCTTTGGCTAATAAAACTACCGATGAGGTGGATAATAAAAGGCAAGGCAAGACCAAAGTCATAATAAAAGCTTCATGGCGAAGTTGAATAAAAGATGGAGGTAAACCAAAGATAATAAGGCCCTTCCGTTAGGGGGCGTATAAAAGTCTTGGTAATAAGTCTCATGTTCAAAACCGTTATAAAGCCGTGTTTATCGATTCTTCTTGTCAACTTAATTTTTTAACATCGTTGTCTATTAGGAGGGGTTATTGATTTGATGGTCTTAGTTACACCGTTAGGACTCTATTTTTAGACCTAAATCTCTATTATCGCATAAGTCAAACAATGTATCCTCGTGAAACATTCAAGACAAAATAAAATATAAGAGATACAACTTAGGAATAATGGGAGGATAAGCACGTGATTAGGGCATATGAGTAGTGTTAGCATTACTAACTTATAATGACAATGATCTCGTTGCACGCTTGGCATGGAATTGAGGTGAAAATCGAGGACGATGAAATTATTTCTAACGAAGCGTTCACGTGTTCTTATTCTATGAACCTAAACGTCCCATTTTGCGATGAAAATCATACATTATGTCTAAAACAGAAGTAGTAGTAGCAATAGTAGTAGTGTAGTTTATCGTTCAATAAAGTGAATAAAAATGAATTTTGGAGATGCTACGATACTTTATTCTAGCATTGCGTGAGGGCACGGCAATGGTTTAGTATGGGGGAGTGATGAGACTGCTTTTATACATAGTCTCATCTTCCAAATAAGGCTTAAAATGCATTAAATATCATCAAAATAGCCATATATATGCTTGTGTTTGTTGCTTGTGTATTTTAGGTACGGATATTGAGAAAATGACAAAAAATCACAAGAATCATTCAAAAACGAACACGGGGAACGAAGCCGCACAATGAACCAAGCCCTAATGAAGACTTTCCCAAGATTAACCCTTGAAGATTTGAAGAATTATGAAGAAGGGTCCTCCAATATGGAAGAATTGACACTTTATACCCTTGTATCCTCAAAATTACAAGTTTGGTCCCTAAAGTTTGTCAAAATTACAAAAAGGGCCCTCCACTTTGAAGATTTGGCAAGTTTAGTCCCTCAACAAAGCTAAATTGTCAACCAATATCCTCCAAAAAGTCAAACATATCATGAAGTCCTTCAAAGTACAAAAAATTACAAGTTTGGTCCTTTGAAAATCCCAAAATTACAAAAAGGACCCTTGACTTTCAACATTTGGCAAAAATGGTCCCTCATCAAACAAGACTTGGTAATTTCAGTCCTCCAAAATGCTCAACATACAAGTCAAGACCATTATCCATCATCAAAATGCCAAATCAGCCCTTGAAGAATTCAAAATTGGCAAGAAATACCCCTGAAAATACTTTGGAAAAGTATTTGGGGCAAAAGTGTGAAAAAGGAAACTTAAATAACAAAGGGAATCAGATTTGTGGGATTTATTTACAAAGTGAAAGAAGAAAGGAAAGTGAGGGACTTATTCTGGCAGACAGCCTAACTTACCTAGACCAACCCACACCCAACACGTGTCCCACTCACTCTCTCCACCAATGAAACTCCACCATTCCTCCATGTCATCCTCCACTTAAACCGGTTATAACTAATCTTGGATTAGTTTAATATTTTGGCGCTTAACATAACTTTTAAAACCCAAATCAGATTAAACGTGTTACTATTTACTCAAGAACACAATTGGGGATTATTGATTAAGCAACAATTAAGCATCCATCACCTCCAGAATTATGATTAGTAGTCTTCTAATCATAACCCAACTTTTAAATCACTTGCCACATCACCCCCAAGGGCCACACATGATTCCCCTGCTACACACAAAGAGGATGCTGCCAAAACAAGCCAGAGAATCAACCATCCAGATACAAGCTTACATTTTAAGTTTTGTTTGAGCCCTTAGATCAAATTCCAACAGCTATCTACTCCACAAACGTCCAAGAATCAGTCACATGAATCCAAGAAGTTCAAATCCTCAAGGGCATTTTTGGGCTTCTACAAGTTAGGGTTTTAAGTTTTTAGGTTTAAGATGACCATGTACACCCTCTATATAAAGGGTATAGGGTCCAACATAGACGTTTGCTTTTGGTTTTTCCTTTGTTCAAGCACTTGTAAATCCCTTTTAAGTTTAATGAATTTGAGTTAAGTGTTTTCAAGAAAGACCAAGTGCCATCTTATTTCTGCTTGTTTATGTTCTTAGTTTACTGATTTTGAAGTTTGAAACCTGTTTTCAAAAGAGGAGTGTGCAAAAGTTTGCATATTTTCTCATTTTCTTGATATTTTGCTAAGTTCTTGTTTCTATCTTGGAATTCTTGGGTTATAGGGCTGATCATAACATCCTAATTGAGTTGATTAAGGTGTGTTGAGGCTTATAACTTGGGGATAATCAAGTGTGGGGTAACAAGGTTGCATTAATCAAGATTTTTCAAGTTTCTGATTTTTATACTTGTGCTTCTAACCTTGTTGATTCTTAGCAGGGGTGTTATTGGAAGCTTGTACTTGTTCTTGCTAGTACATAAGCTCATAAATTCGTGGGTGTGGATGTACATCCATGAGGTTTGCATACTCAATCCTAAAATCTGCTTAAAATCTGATTTTTGGTGATATTTGTATGTGGCTTGTATTCTTGTGAATTTTGTGGCTTAAATCTGCTTGAATCTATTAATCTTACTTGTTATTGTGTTAATTGATGCTTGGGTAGCCTTAAATCTCACTTTGCCTTTGAAAAATTTGATTTTGAAAAGATTAAGGGGTGTTTGGGACTATCTGTTTGTGCTTGTAACTTGTTATTGTGTTGTGGAAAGTTTGAGTTTGTGTTCTATATCTGATATATGCTTGGTTGAGAGTGTTTTACTTCAAGTTTTTGGGTTTGAAGCCTTGAATCCACCAATCTGCTATATAATCTTTGTTACTGCCTGTTTTGACCTAGGATTTTGGGAACACTTAGTGTGTATGCATGCTTAGGGCTAAAAATGGTTTAAACAAATTTATTGTAACCTGTTTGAAATATTTGAGGTGTTGAATCTGGCTTAATTGTCAAATACATCAGCAAAGTAGAAAACTGCATGTGTTAGTGTTCATCAGTAACATTCATTGGCTTGAATCTTGCTTAATTCTTTGAATCATTGCATGAAACCTGTTTAGACTTGCTTATTGGAGTTTATAATAGCTTGTGTATGCATTTGGTTGAATTTGGCTGGCTGATTTGTACTAAAACTGCTTATAAGTGCTCAACTGCTTATAAGTGCTCAACTGTTTAAGTGTTCATGTCTGTATCATATCTGGTGAGTGATTGATTAAACTGTATCAATTGGGTGTTTGTGATTGTGATATTTTGATTGTTATTGACTCCTTTTGATCCAAAGATCATTTGGGTGCCTTTGTGTAATCTGAATCTCCAAAAAAGTCACTAAAGACAAAAAAGTCTAATAGTCAAGCAGTGGGAAAAGTTCCCACTGCTCAACATCCAAAACTAGCCCCTGCTAGTGTAAAATTGAACTCAGCTTATCAATAAGCTATTCTAGCTTATCCAGACTTGCAACAACTTATTTTTTGTGATAGGTCTTCCTTATTTGACCCATTTAAGTAGACTGGAGCTTATTGGGCTTTGACTTTGACTTTTTACTAGAAAACCAACTTATTTGACTTTTACATAAGTGCTTATTTGCTTTTTCCAGCTTATTGAGTCAGCTTATTTGAAAACTCTTTGTTGATTTTGCTTAATTAAGTCATTTCAAAGCTTTTGGAACTTGAATCAGCACTTGGGGTGGCCTAGAACTAAAAAACGACTATTTTGTCGTTTTCTTTAGATTGCTTATTGCATTTTCAGGCTTATTCCTTGGGCTTATTTCAAATTTCTTTTTGCAGAAGTCTTATTTAGGTCAAAAGAAGCGTGTGTGTCAAATTTTACCTTATGGCATTGGCTTATAGCTTAATGGGCCAAAAAGCCCATTAAGAATAAGCTGCTTGTTATAAGCTAGCTTATTTCACACTCTCAGCTTTTGGGCCTTTGGAAAAAGTTGTTTAAAATCAAATTTTGAGTCAACCTGTGCTTTTTGGGCTTATTTTGAACACTTTTTGTTATTGGGCCCAAATTTGGCCCAATAAGGCACTGTTTTGGGTTTAGCCCATTTTCTAGGCCCAATAGGGGTATTTAGGTAAATTCACTTTCATTTCTGAGTTATTTAGGTTAAATTAAGCTAGTTTGCAAGTTTTTAGAATTTTTTATAATTTTTGGATTTTTAATATTATTTTAATATTATTTTATTATTAAAAATTAAAAGTCCGATTTTCTAAGTTTTTATATTTTTCCTAGGTTCTAAACATTTAATTAGGGTTTTTTCAACTTTCCAAATATTTTTAGAGTCTTTTAATTATTTTCTAGAATTAATTTAAGTTTTAATTGATTTTAGTAGTTTTTAATTGTTTAAAAATAGTTTTTAGTAGTTTTAAAATTTTGAAAAATACTTTTTAGCTTAATTAGAGTGTTTTTGAGGTTTACAAACTTTAAAATCTTGTTTAGGGCTTTTTAATAATTAATTTTGATTTTTAGGGCTTTAATTAGCATTAAAAAGTCATTATCTAATTAATTAAAAGGTTTTGGCAAGTTTGGATTTTTTGTAAACTCTTAGAATATTATTGTGGATTTTTGGTAATTTTTAGGAATTTTTAGGTTACAATTTTAATTTTGGTACTTTTTACGATTTTACTTGTACACCTTTTTCGACTTAGTTTAATCCGTCTTCGTAACCGTCATTCTCTTCTAATCTCATTTCTAGTTTTCTTTCTCAACAATATAATCACAAATCTAATCCAATTCATTACACACATAGCACACTAGCCTCCTTGAGAACGAACTCATTTTAGGGTCATTTACACACGATTTTCCTAAATCGTCGTGCTTGCCCTATTTTTGTTGCTCTTTTCCTAAAGGGTATACAAAAACTCAACTATCAACATACATCACAAGGCTGAACATTACTAGTAGAATCAAGCTGAATTTTATCCTTAAGAATAGCTAAGACTTGGTCAGAGGGATGACCAAGTCTGTTATGCCATACACACTTAGATAAATAACACTTAGTAATAGCACTATTAGTAAATTTCCTACCTGAGTCAAACAATTAAAGTCCATTATTTTCACTACCAGTCCCTAGAATGGACTTTTGAAGAGAATCCTGAACAAAACATTTAGACTCAGTAAAGGACACAACAAATTTATCATCTTTGGCCAACTTATGTACTGATATAAGACTGACCTTATAACCTGGAACAACCAACACATTTTTTAATATAATTTTATCTGAAAGTTTGAAATTTCCCACATGTTTAACATGTTCAATTGTACCATTAGGATGAGATACTGATATGTTTAATTTGGAAACATCAATAATATCAAACAAATGTTCAGTAGAAAAAGTCATATGTTGGGATGCTCCAGAATCAAAGATCCTACCAATATAAGTGCTATAAGTACTTATATTGGTATTATAGTTAAAGAATCGACAAGTAACAAAACTTATAACATGAGTAGAACCAAAACCTATACCTGTAGCACAAGACTGTACATCACCAATATCAGGCTTAGAACTTATCAAAGCCATGAGTCTATTAATATGATCAGTAGTAAAGGGAAGAGAGTTCCCAGATCCCTGATCAACACTATTACCATGAGAGCTAGTAACATTATTAGAAACATTAGATCCTCTAGTATTTCTTTTCTTGAAACCTGAAGGATATCCATTAAGCTCAAAACATCTGTCAACAGTATGACCATTCATATTGCAATGAGTACAAACAAATTTATTATTATTGTTTCTGTTAGAACCACTGCTTTGATTATTTCTATTATTAGACCAATTATTAGGTTTAACCACAAAATCAAAAGCAGTATTCTTATCATTACCATTATGAACAAGATTGTTCTTATGAGACTCAACTCTAGACAAAGTAGCAAAAGCTGATTTAACATCAGGCAAGGGATCAGCAGTTAACAGTTGACTCCTAACAACACTGAAAGTGTCATCAAGACCCATAAGAAACTGCATAAGTCTTATAAGAGCATTATGGCTCTTCATTTGAGGAGCACCATCACAACTACAAGAAGAATATTGACAAGGGAGTCAAACTGCCTCCATAGACTGTTGTACTTGTGATAATACTCAGACAAAGAAGACCCAAATTGAGTAAGAGAGCAGATTTTATAATGCAAATTATAGATAACAGACCCATCAGTCTTATCATAAGTTTCTTTAAACTCATCCCACACATCTTTAGCATTTTTAGAAAAAATATGTCCTTGATATAACTCAAAAGAGATACATCCAAGGATCCATGATAAAACCACTGCATTACATCTATCCCATTGATCAGACAAACAACATCATCATTATCTTTTTCACAAGTACCATCAATGAAACCCAATTTGTTTTTAGTATGCAAAGCAAGCTTAAATGCAGCAGCCCAAACTTTATAGTTCTCTGGTCTAGTTAGTTTAACACTCATAATAGGCTGCCCATTAGTATCAGTTGGGTGTAAGTATAACGGGTCATTAGTCTGAATGACAGTCTCATTATTATCTTTTGTTTTAGTATCACTAACAGGTTTATCACCCTTCTTGGGTTCAGACATGATGACAAAGCAAAGAAATAATCACACAACAAAAGCAATGAAACCCCTTATATCTCCTCTACACACAGCTACCAAGAAGCACACAAGAAAACTGAATCAATCCTCCAAGACTACCTAATCCCTTCGACACCTAAATCACCCTCTAAACAACAACAAGAAACCAAACTAAAGAGAGAGCAAGAGAGGTGTTACTAAACGCGCAGCTACAAGAAAAAACTGCCAAGATCCAAAGAGATCAAGAAGATCCCACCACAATCAGATAAAGCACAAGGGAAAAACAACCTGAAAATGTTAGTTATAACAAATAACCAACACAAAATAACAAACCCCCAAAAATTGAATGAAACCCTAATGTCTGAAATTTAGGGTTTCTTCAATTAACCTTACCAGGAGTGAAATTAAACCCATTTAACCAATCAAGAACCCAATTAAACCCAAAGGAACACCATAAATCAAAAAACCCCCAAAAATTAAGAAACCCTAATTTTTGAGATTTAATCAAAAACTCAATTAACCAGAAGCTAATTGAAATCCAGAGTTAAAACCGAGTTTAAAAACAAGTATCGAGAACCATAGGCTCTTATACCATATTCGATTTTATAAAACTTTAATAAAAACAAGAATCAAGAACGATTCAATCAACCAACCTCCCCTTTTATTTTATAAAACTGCGTTAGGCTATCACTTCAAATGTGATACCTAGCTTTTTGATCGTACATACAAACAGAAAGAATGAAAGAATACAGTGTATCAATGATCTTACAAGAAAGATCAATATACACAATCAACCAGAACAAAACTAGTAACCAAACTCTAGATCAACAATGGCGATCTAATCAATGTGTGTGAGAGATAACAAAACTAACAGAACAACTAACTAAAAAATAAAGAATGCGATGAATATATACTAAGCTGGCTAGGGTTGAGATGAGTTCCATCAAGTTGCTATATTAAGTCCTTCAAGTTTCAATACCTGCACAAACTCAAACCAAAATATATACAAAAGAAAAACAAACGAAATAATTACCTTTCTTACCCTTTAAGATTGGCACAATATCAAAATACAACTTATACTTTTAATATGGAGAAACATAAGGCAAATGAAGCAAGCAAATGAAATCATTGAGAGATCAAAAGACGAGACAACGTGCAGTAATGCCAAGCATACCATACCGCATGCTATCACTTGAAATTTAATTTCTTCCACTAGTAACAGGAGTGTCTTGCAAACCTGATACGAAAGCTTCCCAATCTTCATAATTTTCTATATCATATTCATCGGAGCTTTCATCTTCTAACACATAATCATCTACTTTGATCTTGTTACCACCTTTTACTTTTCTTTTTGATATTTTCTTGAATTTTGACTTGGTTTTGTCTCTTTGTTGGCTAACATGTACTTTACCATTAAACACACCTGTAGGCTACATGCATAGGTCGCATGTTCTTTCTTGTTGTCTTTTTGTAGATCTGTTAAGGTGACCCATACCATAGTCATCCATCAACAAGATATATCTAAACCCTTGTCTTTCTGTACTTTTGTTTTGGGAGACACATGTGAACAACTTTTTGAGACTTCAGTACTTTTTTCATGAAATAACACATGAATCACTTCAACCAATGCTACAGTGTTTCCCTCTTTTGGTCTGTTTGAATTCAAATTATCCGATGAGATAATCTGAATAATATTTTCAGGTGACTTGTTGCAAGAACTTATGTCATTGTCTTTCGAGATTGTGACGATGCCATAATTTACCTATAAATTTGTGACGATGCCATAATTTACCTATCTTTTACTTGTTTCATTTATATTTTTTCATGTTACACGATAAGTGACCTTTAAATGTTTTATGTTTTCTAAATTGTTATGAAGAAATTGGTTCATCATCATATATCTTTGAACATTCTCCCCATGGTTCCAATTTGAGGCAGAGTTGTGGATCGAGAGAGGTATTGAGATTTGGCGGTGGAAGAGAGTGTATGAGTAGGTAAACATGGCATTCTGGATGAAGTGGTTAAGAAGATATGAAATTTATAAGTTTGTAAAGTAGCATGAGGGTATATTAGTCTACTCATATTCAATCTCCGTGTGCATATAAAAATTGTCTGTTTAAGTATCAATACCAAAGTGATATGTTATATATGGAATGCACTTAGGGATTATGGTTTATTTACTATTATTATAACGATGTGGGTATGAATGGCTCTACGATGGGCTGAATGAATTCGGGCTTAAGACAAACAAAGTTACAGGTTTTGTGTTATGAAGCACCGTTCATATTTTTCCAACTACTGCCCATACTTTTACAAGTACTGTCCGTATGCCTTTGTACCGCTGAAAATGACAAAAACAGCAACATATTAGTGACAGAATGGAGTGTCGCTATAAGTGAGGAATTTTATTTTATTATTTTTTTATTTAATTTCGCTCTAGTTACTTTATAATTATAATTTACATATTAGGAGAAGACATACGGGCAACAAGCTGCGCCGCTAGCCCTTTTTGTATAGCAAAACCAAGTCTATTAAATACAACGTTTGTGAATTTAGGAGTCAAAACATTACTATTCATAACACGTTGTATACTGGTAAGTAACTCCACCGCCTCAGGTGCAAGGAAACCAAATGTATCAAACGTGAAAGGTATAAACACGTGTTGATTTTCAACACATGCTTTCTCGTGTTTAGTCACGTTGCACGAGGCGGCTTTTATAGCAGCCTGACCCGCTGTAAAAACTCGACTACCTAGCCTCACGAGAGGAGAAACCCCTGTCAAATCAACGCACACATGTTTACCTACAACCCATCCAAAAACCAAAACATCAGCGGGTCTGAGTGTGGAACTTCCATCTGACGGTTCAGTCAAGAAATTCACAGGTGCCTCTTTCTTTGCGGAGATCCCGACACGCCTACATAAGTCGTAAAGAATGTCCCTAACAAAATCATGTCGGTATTTGAAGCCCGAAAGTTCTTTACAATGAACCGCATGTTCCCCAAAAGAGTCCAAACATGCCTTGCGACAAATAGGGCATATAGCATCGACCGAAAATAATGGAATCATAAGGCGATACTTAAGGATAGTGCGATATTCCACCGGTGACATATGTTGACCGAGCCCGTCTATGGGGATAGCTTGTAGAAAATCTTGAGCATGTGATGCGCGCAGACACTCGAAAACTGCTTTCTTTCTAACCGTCATGTCAAAGTGGGCTTCCATATCTTTGACCATCTCACTAAAAAGGGCACTCGCCAATGTTTCTTGGGCTTTAGATGGGGCGGTGTCCTTATTAGAGAAAACGCTAAAATCAAAGCTTGGAATCGTATCACGAAGACAAGCCAAAGCAGAAACGTAATCATCGTTCATACCACATATGCCACTGTCACGTAAGATGTGGTCTTGTAGCACCCAAGATTGGGCCCTCGAGGCCACAAAAGCATAGGAGGAGACCACTTTTGCTGAATACAAGCCCAACCCACCAAGACGAATGGGTAAAGAAGCAAGTCTCCACTACAAGTCACCAAAAAAAGGTCCTCCACAAACCACTATATTTTCAATTGAACCACGCAACCTTGGTCAAAAAACAAAGCCGCCTCCTCCATGTGTATAGGTTGACATGTCCTTAAACCAAAATAAAGTTTAGCAATACCCATACATGAACGAAGCAAAAGGAGCTCACTTTACGGGTCATGAAGTTGTGGAAGAAGACCCATCAAGTCAACAACATTTACAACTCTCCTCATAGCCAACCCACTAATAAAATATGCATCTCTACTAACAGCTTCCCCAAGAAGCTTCACACCCAAAGACGACCTACGAATATCAACCAGAAATAAATCCCCCAGAAACTTCGTACCATTACAAGAGGGCAAAAAAATCTCTGTTTTCTTGATGTTAAGTTCAAGACCCAAACCTGGACAAGTCGCCTTTATAATCTCTAACACCTTGGATACCTCTTCTGAATCTCCAATAATGGTTCCATCATCAAGATACCAAGCATGAAGAAGAAGCTTGCAACTGTCTCTAATCTTATGTAGAAGCGGTGCAATACAAGAGCAAAAAGAAGAGGTCCCAATGGGTCGCCTTGCTGCACTCCTGTGGCAAACCAAATATGCGTGTCTCCTATATACAACCTCGCTGCTTGACCATATACAAGATTTACCCACAAAGAAATAGAGGGACACCTCACCCTAACTTCATGAAGTAGTTTCGATCTATCCACAAGGTTAAAAGCATTTGAGAAGTCCACAGTTAGCATTGCAAGAGACCCATCATTATGGTATTCAGTCAACACCCTATTGGCGCTATGTAAAACAGCCTCAGCGCCACCCGACACTCCGACTCCGAACTGGAAATCACCAAGGTACTTGGACATTTCCTTACCCACACCTTTCATAGCAACCTTGGAAACCAAACATCTCCATATAGTACCCACTGCAATAGGCCAAATCCCGTTATCAGGTTTAAGTAGAGGCGTGAGAGGAGCGGATGCAACAAACTCTAAAAAATAGGCGGACACCTCCCTGCTAACCATAAATTAACGACCGATGTGATGGCCATTAAGAGATATGTGGCAGTAGTAGAACCCTCTCTACACAGAGCATCTAATATATGTTGTGCCCTCAAACCATCTCTCCCGCATGAAGTACCTTTAGGAAAAGATTTAATGCAACCAAGACACAATCAATCTCTGCTACAAGAGGAGACTCAGAAAATGTGTTGCTCTGCATGGATAGGGGTGGCTTGTAAGGATGCTTAGCCTCCAAGGCTTTAATAGTATCACCTGAGTATGGAGCTACACCAGAAGAGGATAGCACTTTTACTGCAGCTATAAAGTGCCCATCTGCAACCTTGTGAAGACATTGTCTGATGTTGGTATTGCTCATTGTACTGTCCTCCATCAAATCACCTCGACCCTCGCCAAAGGATCCCGACCTAGCAACATCCAACATGCTTTTAACTAACGTTGCGATACCATCATCTTTCTCCCATGTAGCCAGTGACTTCAAGATAGAACTTTGTTGCAAAGATTTTCTATTTCCGGACCTATGCTCTTGTCTAGTCTTAGGCCTACACACTTGCAACGTACATCGTGGAAGAAGTAACAACTTAACCCACGCACCAACGGAACCAGGTCGGGCGACCACTTGGTAAAGAACTGTTTTTAACGCCTGAGAGAAAGCGAGACGACATCCATGGGGAATACTCTTGACAGTCGTGATAGGCAATTTAAAAACACGATCAAGAAGCTCAACATCCAAAGCCAACCCTTCAGTTACTTCTATCTCGTATTCATTATAAGAAGGCTTGGAAATGCCAGCAATGTAACCATTCATGTCGCCTGGGTCATTTGAAGGACGAATAAGACCATCTTCGTGATGATAAGACCGACTCATAGCATGGAAAGTCATACACTCCGCACATAACCATTTTTCAAATGCCTTCAAAGTTTCCTCGACTACCATATATAATCCATGGTCTGTAGAAATAGCCTCATGTAATGCATCTTTACGATCATCGGGCAAAAAATGGTGCCTCTTAATATGAGAAAACAAACGAGCAAACCCTTTATTGCCCGCTTGACCATCCAGGAAACAATGAAGTCCTCGAAACAGACATGGCCAAGTTCCGTCCGAAGAGGTAGATGATGATGTCATGAAAATAGAATGATTAATATATATGAAATAGGTTTGAAAAGAAAAGGATGATGTGTTTTATGTATGTTTTGTGGTTGAGACATTTTCACAAACACTTGGTGTGTAGAAAAACATTAAAAGGATTTCATGCTAAAGAATATGAAAATTGCAATGAGTATTTGCGTTTTATTGTTGTGAAAACGAAAAAGATTATAAGGCTACATTATTTAAAATGGGTGGGATGTTTAGTTTTGACATAAAAAGGGCTAGCGGTGTTGATTTGTGTTTGAGGAATTTTTGTTTGAAATAAACAACATTTTAGCGACAGCGAAGTGACAGCAGTTGCGTCACTAGCAGTTTTGGAACATAAAACATTGGTCGTTGTTTTGTTTATTCATAAATACCGTTGAATGAAGCTGGATCGTACCGTTGATGTTGACCGATATATTACTATGTACCGTTGGTTTTGTACGATATCGGGTAACATGTAATATTGGTCAATGTTTTGTTTATTCGTAAATACCGTTGGATGAAGGTGGATCGTACCGTTGATGTTGACCGATATACTGCTATGTACCATTGGTTTTGTACGATATCGGGTAACATGTAATATTCGGCACCGCTACGGATCTCGGACAAAAGTGAAAGTACTTCAATTTATAATGGCTCATTTTTAAAGATGTATTGTTTCTCAGACGGTCTAATCGATTATCTGACAAGTTCACCCGTGCGGTTATATAGACCGACAAGGTGAGGCAGATACGCCAAATAAGGCAACAGTCACATAAAGACGAGCACGATATTGCACTTAGATGATCTTCATTAATCACAAATTGGAGGTTTCTATGAAGAAGACTGACTATTGCTTATTTGATGTTAAAGTTGATTTTCATAGGTTTGTGTTCTTATTATATCTCAAAGTCGTGTTAAGGTTGGACATTGACTTTGTAGATAACTTGCTTTTGCTACATTATTGGTGACGAAGACTTACAAGATCTAAGAGTGTGTTATTTTTCTCAAGGTGTTGTGTTCTCGCATTTCCTATCACTTGAAGGAGTTACACTATCGTGCTCAGTGTCTCGTTTATTTGCTAAATGAGGATTTATTTTAAATATTGGTCTCTGCTTATACTTTTTGGACTTAAGTATAAGTTGGACGTTAAATGGATAGTGCAAGACATAAGATACAAGTCTGGGAGAATCCACTTCTTCAACAAATCGATTATATTCATTTTTCTTCATCAGTGATCATCAATTGGAGTCTACATAGTTCGTGATTCAAGAGATGGTAGATCTAAGTTTCAGGGGAAGCTTATTTAATCATCTACATGCACCACTCAAGGGAAGTTCTTATTAGTTGCTTATCATCAGAAGACCCCTATTTACATGATTACGAAAAGGGGATGGAGCTTACATGGTTATTGATTTGCAGCTTATTATTGTGGTATCATGAATCAAGGAGATATGGATTCCAAGGGAAGTTTTATCATCATTAAATAGGGGAAGATTGTTGTGATTTTAGATTTGATGAGACAAAACCAAAGGTACATGATAAGTATACTTGCACACACTAAGTACCACTAGTACAAAGTAAGTACCGCTAGTATTAATCTATGTATCGCTAGTCTATCCAAGTACCGGGAGGCTAATTTAAGACGTAGAGATATGAAGAAGATTCTAGAGATATTCTGAATATATTCTCAAGAATAAAAGATTTGATTGGCTTACTATGTTTATCTCTTTGTAACCCTAATCCTCTAGTATATAAAGAGGGGCAGGGCATTTGTTTTGGTTATCTAACATAACTAGAACCCCCACGAGAGTCGACTAGCAAAGTACATGTATGTAACAGTGTTTAGTAGGTTTATGTTTTATGTATGTTAATGAAAGAAAACCTTAATAGTAGAAATCGTTCATTGTGATAATTCCGTTGTGCACGTTTAAATGTTCATTGTTATATAATTTAAGAGGAGTCTTAATAACGATCACTGAATCGTAATTTATGATTCAACAGTATTGAGTGTCGTGGCTGCATTCACAATTGGTTGACCCGCAAAACAACAAAGCATCTCACATTTTTCAGACTATGTTACACTCATCATATACAAAACATGATGCATTCGGCGTGGCTGCAACCGCATTTGGTTGTCATGCCAAACGTCGAAGCATTTCTGTTTTTTCACACACTTTTACAGTCATCATAGCCTTGTATGTAGTAACAAAAACCCAAAATAAACATGGCTCCTCTTTTCCTTTGCATAAGAATAGTCGAAACAAAAAACCCCCCAAAAGTTTATGTTCATTAATCAAAAAACAAAACTAAATAGAAAACATGATGCATTCAGCGTGGTTGCATCCGCATTTGGTTGTCATGCTAAACGCCGAAGCATCTCTATTTTTTCACACACTTATACACTCATCATAGCCTTTGAAATAGAAATTAATAATAAAAAAAAACACAACCATATACAAAACAGGATGTATTCGGCGTGGCTGCAACGGCATTTGGTTGCCATGCCAAACGCCGGACCATTTCTGTTTTTTCACACACTTTTACACTCGTCGTATCCTTTGACATAGTAATCATTAATAAAAAAACACAATTTATATACAAAACAGGATGCATTCGGTGTGGCTGCAATCGCATTTGGTTGTCATGCCAAACGCCAAAGCATTTATGTTTTTTCACACACTTATACACTCATCATATGCTTCTACATAGTAATAGAAGCCCGAAATAAACATGGTTCGTAACATGTACAGAAATTCAGTATTTGTTGGAAATACATTTTACGTATTAGGAAGGATCGGTCACTCCAACATTAGTTCGTGTAATAGCTCGTAGTTTAGTCATTTGCATTTACTTAACCAAAGCCCAAAACCGAGCCCATGAAATGTATGGGCCGGCGGCCAAATGTAAGCCCAAGCCCATGACAAGGGCTTGGGTATATAAACCCTCTCCTTTGATGGAGAGGGTGTGGTTTTCATTATTTTACACATAGTTCTTTCTTAGTTTCTCTCTCTAAAGTGTGAAATCCACCATCTCTCTATCTCTTTCTCTCTCTAAAAACATAAGCATAGATTTACAAATCTACAAATGGTATCAAGAGCTTGGGATGAAATATAGGTTTGTTTTTGTGTTGCGTTTTGTTTTCAAAACAATTCGTGGAGTATAGGTTTGTTTTTGTCGAAATCTTCAAAATTTTTTGTGTTGGATCGAAGTTTAAAGTAGTGTAACATAGGGATTCGTGCTTAAGAGTGTTCTTGGTATCTTGGTTTTCATTAAAACATCAGTTTTCTTGGATCAAAAGTGCGAAAAAAGGCTTTGTTCTTCATTCCGAAATTCTAGCAGAAAGATCCATCGGAAAGTACAAACTGTACTTGGGCCTCCATCGCAATAACTTAACCATCGGAAAGGGTTAGGTTTCTACATTGCGATCGTTGGATTTTTATCACTTATTCCGATCTGAATCATTCCGATAGCTATTGCGATCTGAGATTCCGACGGGTATAAGGAAGTATTTTAAGTCGTTACTCTGCTCGAATTTTGTCAGCCACTTTGCGATCTGAACATTCCGATACCAACAACATTTCGACAGGGCTATATTCCGATCTGGCATTACGATCTGACATTCCGATCTGGTATTACGATCTAACATTCCGATCTGGTATTACGATCTGACATTCCGATCTGGCATTCCGATAATCACAATTTTTTCCATAAAAAATTTCGAACAAATCGTGTGTAATTTTGACTTGGAATTTTTGGTTTATCGAGAACATTTTTTAGGGGATTTTAACATTGTTTCTCGATTATAACTCACAACAACACAAAAATACTTAACCTTATTTCATTGTTCGATCAACTTTGTAAATCTTAACTTATTGTAATGGAGTACACATCTCTTACGGATAAGTCCATCCTCTCGGGTACGGATAATCGTCCACCAATGTTGGTGAAGACCATGTATGAGGAATGGGCTTCCCGAATGGAACTTTATATGTTGAACAAGGAGAATGGACATCTTATTTGGGCATCGGTGCTCAATGGACCATTAGATTATGGTACTGTGACGGAAGGTACGACCACTCGTCCTCGCACAACGGGTGAGTTGACTGGAGATATGAAGATTCAAGATAAATGTGATAAGTATGCTACAAACATCATTCTTCAAGCCCTTCCTCCAGATGTCTACAAACTCGTCAGCAAACATAAAGTTGCCAAAGAGTTATGGGATAGAATTCGGGTTCTAATGCAAGGCACCTCGTTAACTAAACAAGAACGAGAGTGTAAGCTTTATGATACTTTTGATAAGTTTGCCTATGTGCCAGGGGAGACTCTCAATGATTACTATCTGAGATTTACCCTATTGTTGAATGAGCTTAATATCTATGGCATGGCAATCCCTACCTTTCAATTGAACACCAAGTATTTGAACACTCTTCCTCCAGAATGGAAAAAATACGTGACGGATGTTAAATTGGCTAAGGACTTGCATAACACCAATGTGGATCAACTTCAAGCTTTTCTTCAACAACACGAATGCCATGTGATCGAGGCTCGGTTGTCTACACCTCAAGTTCATGATCCACTTGCAATGTATGCTTCTCAACAAAACATGGCTTATACTTATCAACAACCATCATACTTGCAGCAGCCACCACCACACATCTATCAGCAACCACAACAACCATCTTATCAACCATCAATGATGCCACAACAAGAATATCAACAAAGTGTTCATCAACAATCTTTTCAACAGCAACCACCATATCAAACATCACCATTACAAGCCAACACTTCTCCATTGGGCTATACTCCTCAGCAAGGATATTTTCCAATAGAAGCACAACCAGCACAAGCTTTCTACTCTAATGAACTTCCACCAATCCAAGCACCGGTCTTTACTCCAAATGATACGCCAGCTGATGTTCTAAACCATCTCACCGCCTACTTGTCAAAACTTGTTGCAACTAGAGGATTTCCACAAACAAACAATCAGCTCCGCACCTCATCAAATCCTCGACAACAAGCCACTGTTCAAGATGGTCAAGTGACGGTGCAACCTATTCAGGGAAGGCAAAATTCATATGGACCTCCTACAAGGACTGGGAACAATCAAGCTGTGAATGCTCAAGCTAGTGGAAACGGGAGTCCTATTGGTCCTAAGAAGGTTGTGACTTGCTACAATTGCCGAGGACAAGGTCATATGGCTAGGGAATGCACTCAGCCGAAAAGGAGAAGGGATGATGCATGGTTTCGTGAGAAGATGTATTTGGTTGATGCTCAGTCTAAGGGGAAGATTTTGGATTCAGAGGAGTTGGCATTTCTGGCAGACCCAGGGGCAGCAGATACTGAAGGCATTGCAGTTGTTTCCACTTCTAATGCAGCTTATCAAGCGGACGATCTTGATGCATACGATTCGGATTGTGATGACATTCACTCTGCCCAAGCTGCTCTCGTTGCTAATCTCTCTCACTACGGTTCTGATGTCATCAGTGAGGTACCAACCACATCTAATAATATTGATGATAACCAACATCAAGTTGGGCATGAAAATGACAACCTTGAACAGCATTCGGGAACTAGTAACTTAAATGATGTGGTACTCAATTCTACACATTTGAGTGAACCTCAACCAAATGCTACGACAGGTATGGAATCTTATGCTCAACATGATTTGGTCATGGTGCCTAACATATAATTGATCAAATGCATATGGCCCTCAGACAATCCGTAGATACCAATTCCACCCTAACTGCTGAGCTTGCGTTGCATAAAGAAAAGGTCAAAACTTTTGAAATGGTCCCTCAAGAAGAGAAAATAACATGTTCTGAATTTGACCAATTTCGTTTTGAAAAGATTGAACACTTGAAAGAAATAGAATCATTAAAAGCTAATCTTTCCAATGAATTAAAAGAAAAAGAGTCGGTTGTCAATGATTTTCAGAAACTTAAATTGGATTTCGAAACTCTCGAGTCTAAAAAGGTTGAATCGGAAATTAATGCTACCAAACTTCTTAAATTCAAAGAACAACAGCTTTTAAAACAATACGCTTCCACAGAAAAGGTTCATCTTTTAACTAAATCATTTAAAGAATTCGAACTTAAGCGTCTTCAAGATTTACCACCAAATCCCGGTTATGCAAAACAAGCTCAGGAATATATTCCCGGTCTTTATGATATGACCATAATTGGCAAATCGAAAGAAGCACCTTTTGTTCGTAGTACTGAGGAGACACAATCACTTGGGGATGAAACTCATTCTAAAATGCTTTCAAAATTCCATACAATTGATTATGATCAACATAACAAGGATCAATTTTCGAAAAAGACACGCATTCGCTTACAAAAGGAATTAGCAGAATTAACAGTTCTTGTGCCCCAAAGTTTGTCAAATGAAAACCTTCCTAGTACATCTCCTACACTCGTCAAAAAGGATTTAACGAAGTTAATTCCACCGGTAAGTAAGGCGTCCGTTAACTTCAATACGGTTCACCAACACTTAGCCGATTTTGACAAGGTCATTTTGGAACGTACGACGGCCACGGCCATAACGGAAGGTGAATGGAACTTTGAGCAAACTAGAGCTGCGTTTCGAGATGAAATTGTTCCGTTTGTAAACAATGTTAAATCTTGTCTTCGTAATATTGATCAAGATTTGTTTTTGGAAATAGAAGAAGTTAGACGTGTTTTCAATGAAATAGAAGATGCTTATGAAAACAGTTTACTTGAAATAGAACGAGTTTCACGCCATAATGATCTGCTTCTGAATCAAGTGATGTCTCATGATATAGTTTCTGTCTGTGTGAATACAAGTGTTGATAATGATTCTACTGTGCATAATGTTGAATCTGTGGATACTGTGGTAGATAGTACTTGTCATGAATCTGACGCTGAATTTTTAAAGCTTCAAGATTTATATTCATCGCTTTCAAAACGTTTTGATGAGATTCAAACACATTGTATTTCGCTTGAATGCAAGCAACAATTTATTCAAGAAATCTTTGAAACGTCATTCGAAGGTGTTAACATCGATGATGCAAATTTTGAAAAGAATTTTCGATTGAATTTACAATCAAAACAGCGTCAGCCAAGTGACAAAGTTGCTAACTCTTTGCCGATAGAAATAGAGAAATCTAAGGAGCTTAACTGTGTGAACGTAATTGAGGCCGCTGAGAATCTTAAACTTGATCTAGATAATCGAGTTTCCAAGATTTTGTCAAAAGTTGATAACTTAAAACAGAAAAATACACGACTCTTCGATTCAGTACAGCCCGCATGTGTTGATACAACTGCACAGAATCAATCATTGATTGAACAATTGAATCGAAAGTCGATGGAAATATCTGATTTGAGGGAACAAATTTGTGATAAGAATCTGGTCTTGGCTGAGTTAAAGGAAACACTTCGTACTCTAAAAGGTAAGAATGTTGTGGATAACGCAGCCACTGTCTCAGCATCGTCCTCTAGTGCAATCAAAAGGAACCTTATAGCCGTCACACCACTTAACAAGGGCCCTAGGACTAAACCATCTCAAACTTTGGTCACTAAAGATAAGGCGGAACTAAAACCAGCTTCTAATATTCCCGTGTTGCCTTCTACAGGAGTAAGCACCACTACTAAGGCTCAAAGATCTAAGCTTAAGAGAAACAAGAAGAATGATAGGATCTTGCCCCCATCTAGTAGTCAAGTGAAGAAGAAAGTAGAAGCCCAACCTAGGAATGTTATTTCTGTTTTAAATAAAAAGAATCATGTAGCTAAACCTAAAGGCTCTGCGGTTGTGCAGCGTTCTAAGCCTACTGTGAATTCTAATTTAAAATGTTGGAATTGCAATGAATGTATGTTTTCTAGTCGTCATGATTCTTGCCTTATTGACCATGTGAATGAGATGCATGCCCGGAAAAATGGATTAGAATGGAAACCGACTGGGAAAGTGTTAACCCAAGTTGGCTGGATGTGGCGCCCCACTGGTAGAACTTTCACTATAGCAGGAAATATGTGCCCTTTAACTAGGATCACTCCCACTGAAGTGAAGAAAGCGTGCCCTTTAACTAGGAGTACCAAGGCTACCAAAACACAAGCGTGTCCTTTAACTAGGAACACCAACACTACTGTAGGAACCAAATGCCCTTTAAATAGGTCTACTCCCACTGTAGTGCCCGCGAATAATCCAAAACCTAAGAAAGTTGGAACAGTAAAACCTGTTAGCACTAAAACTCACATTAGAAAACGCAGGAAATCTAAGGGTCTAAAAAATGTTAGCAATTCTGATAATTCTATATCTGTATCTGCTAACACTCCGGAACCAATAGTTTCCAATGCATTGTCTACTGTTGTTATTGAAAACATGTGGTCCAAATTGTTCTCTGGTATTTGGACTCTGGTTGCTCCAAGCATATGACCGGAGATCGCTCTCAGCTCAGAAATTTCGTCAGCAAGTTTCTTGGTACGGTTCGATTTGGAAATGATCATATTGCAAAGATAATGGGTTATGGTGAATATCATATTGGGAATGTTATAATTTCAAGAGTGTATTACGTGGAAGGTCTCGGTCACAACTTATTTTCTGTGGGACAATTTTGTGATGCAAACCTAGAAGTTGCTTTTCGAGAGCATACCTGCTTCATTCGTAATTTGGAAGGGGTTGATTTATTGAAAGGTACTCGAGGGAATAATTTGTATACTTTGTCTCTACAAGACATGATGGCCGCCTCTCCCGTATGTCTTCTCTCCAAAGCATCGAAGACCAAGTCATGGTTATGGCATCGACGGTTATCTCATCTTAACTTTGACGCTATTAATCACTTGGCGAAAAACGAACTTGTTCGTGGTCTTCCTAAACTATCATTTCACAAGGATCATTTGTGTTCCGCGTGTACAATGGGGAAAAGCACTAAGAAGTCTTACAAACCCAAGACTGAAGACACCAACCAAGAGAAACTTTATCTGTTGCATATGGATCTTTGTGGGCCAATGCGTGTTGAAAGTCTTAGTGGCAAAAAGTACATCCTCGTCATTGTCGATGATTACTCTCGGTTTACATGGGTGAAATTTCTTAAAGCAAAAAATGAGGCACCTAAATTCATCATCGGATTTCTCAAGATGATTCAAGTGCGTCTCAACACAACTGTCCGACGCATTCGTACAGATAATGGAACCGAATTTGTGAATCAAATTTTGCGTGATTATTATGAAGAAGTTGGCATATCTCATGAAACATCTGTTGCACGCACTCCACAACAAAACGGTGTCGTTGAAAGGCGAAATCGCACACTTATGGAAGCTGCTCGAACGATGTTAATCTACGCAAAGGCTCCATTGTTTTTATGGGCAGAAGTAGTATCTACAGCAGTGTACACCCAAAACCGGTCACTAATTCGTAAACGCCATGGTAAAACACCTTATGAGCTTCTCCATGGAAAAGTACCAGATTTATCCTATCTTCATGTATTTGGTTCTCTTTGCTATCCAAATAATGATGGTGACAATTTGGGAAAACTTCAACCAAAGGCTGATATTGGTATTTTCATTGGTTATGCACCCGCAAAGAAGGCATACCGAATCTACAACCGTAACTCTCCCAAGATCCTCGAAACTATGAATGTTGATTTTGACGAGCTGACAGCAATGGCTTCTGAGCAAAGCAGCTCTGAACCCGCACTTCATGAAATGGGACCCAGTAAAATTAGTTCTGGTCTTGTCCCAAACAACCCTACTTCATCATTTATACCACCTACTAGGACTGAATGGGATACGTTGTTTCAACCGTTCTTTGATGAATTCTTTACTCCTCCAACTATTGTTGCTCCAGAACCTGAGGTAATAGCTCCGGTTACCTAAGTTGTCGCTCCAGCAACCGAAGCACAATCAGACACATCTGCACCAACAATTGGTCAAGATATACCAACAACGAGTACTTCTCAACCAACACAAGTAACAACTACCCATGTCATGCCTATTGATGATGAAGAGGATGACGATGATCACGATTTGGAATTCGCTCAAATGCGTGAACTTCCATTCTTTGGTGTATCTATTCCCGACCCTAATCAAGCCGGGTCGTCCACCTCAGAGGAAGCTCCTTCTACAGTTTACTCCAATCCACGGATTCGTGAACATGACAGTAAGTAGACAAAGGATCATCCTATAAATTCTATTATTGGTGACCCTAATCGTCCGGTATCCACACAAAGTCAGTTACAAGAAAGTGCAATGTTTTGTCACTTTGATGCTTTTCTCACTGAAGTTGACCCTAAGACATGGAAAGAAGCTTTTACTCAATCCTGTTGGATAGAAGCTATGCAAGAAGAACTTAATGAGTTTATACGTCTTGAAGTATGGGAACTTGTCCCATGCCCGGATCAAGTGCAGTTACTCACTTTGAAATGGGTTTACAAGGTGAAACTCGATGAGTTAAGCGGAATATTGAAAAACAAAGCTCGACTAGTAGCTCGTAGATACAAGCAATTATTGGGCGTCGACTTTATGGAATCCTTTGCACCTGTTGCCCGTTTGGAAGCTATTAGACTATTCCTCGCTTATGCAGCCCATATGAATATGATCGTCTATCAGATGGATGTGAAGACGGCATTTATTAATGGTGAAATCAAGGAAGAAGTCTATGTTCAACAGCCGGATGGTTTTGTGAATCCTAATTATCCTAATCATGTGTACAAGCTTAAGAAGGCTCTCTATGGGTTGAAGCAAGCTCCACGCGCATGGTATGATCTATTGTCACAATTCCTCATTACTCAAGGCTTCTCAAAAGGCAAGGTGGATCCCACGCTGTTCATTCAGAAACGAGGTAAAGATATGATTATGGTACAAATATATGTTGATGATATTATATTTGCAGCCTCGACCCAAACCTTATCGGATGAGTTTGGGACACTCATGTCTTCCAAGTTTAAGATGTCAATGATGGGCAAGGTATCATTCGTCTTAGGTCTTCAGATATCTCAGAGTCCCAGAGGCATCTTTATTAATCAATCCAAATATGCCCTTGAATCGCTTAAGAAATATAAGATGGAATCTTGCGACCCCGTGGACACTCCAATGGTGGAGAAATCTAAGCTTGATGCAGATCCACATGGAGTTGCCGTTGATCCGACACTTTATCGTGGAATGATCGGTACTCTTCTGTATATCACAGCCAGTCGACCTGATCTTCAGTTTGCTATATGTATGTGTGCCAGGTATCAAACTAGGCCTACTGAGTTACACTTAGCTACTGTTAAAAGGATCTTTCGATATCTTAAAGGAACCATTAATCGGGGACTTTGGTATTCGAAGGACTCTTCTATTGCACTAATGGCATATGCAGATGCGGATCACGCGGGTTGTCAAGATACAAGGCGTAGCACGAGTGGAACTTTGCAACTATTAGGAGATCGACTAATCAGTTGGGCATCAAAAAGGCAGAAAAGCGCTGCAATTTCAAGTACGGAAGCAGAATACATAGCTATGTCCGGTTGCTGTGCTCAAATTCTTTGGATGAGATCGCAATTAACCGACTATGGTCTAGGTTTCAACAAGATTCCGATGTACTGCGACAACAAGAGTGCAATTGCCTTATGCTGCAACAACGTTCAATTCTCCCGGTCGAAGCATATTGACATTCGCTACCACTTCATCAAGGAGCAAGTGGAAAATGGAGTAATCGAGCTTTACTTTGTCCGATCTGAGTATCAATTGGCGGATATTTTCACGAAGGCTTTAGATCGCGCTCGAATTGAATTTTTGGCCGACAAGCTAGGAATGAGAACCTTCTCGCCTGAGACTCTAAAGGAACTAGCAGATGAAGCGAAAGAATAGTCTTGGTAAAACTATTCTCCGTATCTTTGGTGATCATCCGTATATATTGTTTATATTTTTATCCACAAAAGCAAAATACAAAAATATAAAACCATATAAAAACCATAAAAATTGAAAAATCTAGAAAAATCCAAAAATATTTTTACTTTATTTTTCAAAGGCATGTCTTTTGGTACGATAATATTTACGGCCTTAGAAATGTTGATTAATATTGACACGGCGCCATAAATAGAGTTCGTACAAAAGTTGTAAATATTTCATAAAACATGCCTATATGGCTTGTAGTTATTTCAGACTGCAACCCGGTTTTCACATTAAAGTCAGGTATTTCTTATGAAAGCTTTGGCTAACAACGGGAATTAATTTTCTCGGGCAAGGTTTACTTTAAAACCTTGTAAGGGATCAAGTTTACTTTATAACTTGGTCTAACACAAATCTATGTACGTTTCAGTGCATTTATTTGTTAAAACAAGAGAAGTCTTGTTTTTATGAAGCTATCATCTCTACAACCATGCTATCTACAATTGGTATCTACATACTCGACGATGCGACTACTCAACTGACGACTACAGCTCTTTCAATAGAACACGGGTCAACAATTGAGGGGGAGCAATTGTCAAGCATTCAGAATCTTCGATGCCGAACGTGCCAAGTTCACAAGTTGGTGTCAAGACAACAATACCAATCGTACACGTGGTGTCAAGAGATGACTTCAGACGAGACGAGGCGACCAACATATGCTGACAAGAACCATTTGATCTTATCATATGATGTTCTCATCCATCAGGTCCAACCTTGTTAATTTTTTCTAATATGGTGAATATGTGATCATGTTACAAATAGATGTCATGAAGATAAAACGGACTTGCATTTTTCTTCCCAAAACCTTTGTTAAAACTTCATTAAATCAATTGATATTAAAAACATCGATTGGGTTAATATTTTTAATATGGGGGAGAAAATTGTGATTTAATATGGGATATTATCACAAATGGTTTGACTTACTGTGCTGGCTCATCCCGACATATGCAAAATGTTTTCGAATATCGTGGCATATGTTAAGGGGGAGCAAAACGGATTGCTATATCAAAATGGATTTTCATGGTGACATATACTTACCCTAAACCCATTTATTTTACGACGATGAAGTTTGTGGTGACATAAGGATGGTAGGATAGGTTAAGTCCTATGATTCTTCCAGAACCGGAGGAATCTTCCCAAGGACATTCCATAGCTAGAAATAGTAGTCCTTAGGAAATTTGGAGAAAGATTGTGAACGTAGCTGAATGCCGACCAAGTACTTAAGTTAGCACTGGAACAATCACAACAAGGTGCTAGTTATGACGTATTGGTAAGCATTGAAGGGGTTGAAGAATGAAAAAGAATTGTAAAGATAAAGGGTGTAAAGAAAGAAGCCCTCCTTACAACTTTAGGCAGAAACCGGGTCAATACATATGCTATTAAGATCATTGTTTAATGATTCTTGATATTGAAGACAGACATCATGGACCCAGTGATGCAAAGCACAACCCATCCCAGCTAACTCAGATATCTCTTAAAAGATATTTGTTTTAATCACACGGAGACAACACGTTATCTATTGATTTATTCACTCCGAATAAATTGGTATTGAAAAGGTGGCACTCCTCTCCAGCCTCCGATCACTAAAATCCAAAATGCACGATCGAGTCTAGAGCCATTTGAGATCATCAAATATCTCATTAGGACACACTTTCATAATTCCTTGCTTCTTCACACACTGTGAAAAGTAAGATCTTAAGAGTCCTACGCAAAATCTTCATGATCTTGCCTGAACATCCGAGTAATACGAAAGTATTTACAATGAAGATGGAAATCCTTCTTGAGCGAATATCAAAAAGCTCATGGTAGGTGACTTGTGCGATTCTTTATGAATCAAACTTGTGATAACTGGAAAGCAACAGTGGTTTAATTCTTAACTGAATATAAACACGTTCCAGGCCTCTACGCAATATCTTAGTGATCTTGCCAGAACACTCAGAGTGATACCTTAGTGTTCACAGTGATGAGTGGAAATCCTTCTAGTGTTAACCTCAAACAGCACTTGGTAGGTAACTTGCAAGATTCTATACGAATCAAGCTCGTGACAACTGGAAAGCAACGATGGTGCGGTTCTTAATTGAATTTCACTTGTTCCAGGAACATGAATTGACGGCTTCAAATCATGCGGATAATTTTATCCAAATGATTCACTCTTTACGTTCGCAGTCAGCTTTGGACGGTCGAGTAAAGAGAATGGGTTTACTCGCGAAATCCTGTCAGGAAGTTACTTAATTGAAACTATCCGTCACGGGTACGATATCTAACATCGTCCAACGGTCTTCACCGACCGGAGGTAAAATGCTACCGAATTAGAATGAAATGTTTAAAGCCATTTCGTTCGTGTCTACTTATGTTGCGGCATTTGAAGACGGTGGCGTTGCGAGATCCAAGAAGAAGTCGTCCCCGCATGCTTATACTTTATGCACTTAATATCTCATCTAATTCAAGAAAGCCTAAAAGCTAAGTCTTCCGCTGTTTCAAACTCTGAAGCTTTTAAGAATTACGAAGGTATAAGTATGTGGGACGTGAGGTCACGAAGAGGCGAAGATCACAAGTGATGGATGCACGAGATCAAGGCAAGAGATTAATGCTCAAGATTGATATCAAAGATCACATCAGCATGTTCACCAGAAAAGAAAAAAGAAAAGAAAGACGAAGACTACGAGCTCAAGACAAGCATAGTATGCTAGGTTTATTTTATTATTATAACTCGGGTAACGCCCTTGTTTGGAGTGACCTCCCTTAGGGGGAGATTGTTGGAAATACATTTTACGTATTAGGAAGGATCGGTCACTCCAACATTAGTTCGTGTAATAGCTCGTAGTTTAGTCATTTGCATTTACTTAACCAAAGCCCAAAACCGAGCCCATGAAATGTATGGGCCGGCGGCCAAATGTAAGCCCAAGCCCATGACAGGCTTGGGTATATAAACCCTCTCCTTTGATGGAGAGGGTGTGGTTTTCATTATTTTACACATAGTTCTTTCTTAGTTTCTCTCTCTAAAGTGTGAAATCCACCATCTCTCTATCTCTTTCTCTCTCTAAAAACATAAGCATAGATTTACAAATCTACAGTATTGACATACATTTATTCCTTTAGTTTGTCACAAAAAAATACTCTAAAAAACCATATTTTGATTTTGACAGCAATCCTATTTCCCATTTTTTTTAATTTATGTATTCCTTTCTCCCTTGCATGAGAATACTCGAAACAAAAAACCCAAAAGTTTATGTTCATTAATCAGAAAAACAACTTTTAGTTGAACCCTAATTCAATCAGTTATATGTAGAATATAAAAAGAAACCAACCGAAACCAAAAAACCCCAAACTTTATGTTCATTAATCAAGAAAAAGATCTTTTAATTAAAACATAAAACTCTATAGTGACATATCAATGCCATATGATGGTGTTGCACCAACAGATTCAATTTATTTCCTTGTTGATTAATCAAGAAAACCCTAAAAATATATACTTACATATCACTGTCAAATGATGCTGGTACACCAACAGATTTAAAATTTTTCCTTTTTGATGTGCCCGTCATTTTTTGGATCTGGGTGTGTGGATTGATTATTTCAACCAAACACACTAACCAATCACTAAAATCCCACAACTTATCTTCAAGAAAATTCATACTTACATATGTTCATGGTAACTTTGGCCTCTCACGACGCCAACAATGTGTTAAGCAATTAAAATAAGGTGAGACTGGATGAGGTGGGTATGCGTGTTTTCTCCAGATCCATTTTTCTATCTTTTAGAATAAATGGACGATAACAACCAAGCGTCATCAATACATGTAAGGGGCACGCGGTGAAAAAATTCTCCCGCTAAAACAAAGAGGAAATAATAAGAAACATAATACTATAGCTACTGTGAGAGGCCAAAGTTACTATAAACAGATATAAGTATTAATTTGTGAAAAGGAAATTTTGATTTTAGGTATCTGAACGAATACCAGTTTGATATAAGACCCTTACCACCGTAATAGTATTTAAGTGCCCTTGCATTAAGTTTATAGGTAATGGTGACAATTATACGAATGGTGACAATCATAACAAGTTTATGATCAATTTAGTATGACAAGGAGATCGAGAAAAGCACCAAAAACAAACTCACAAATACATAAATAATCACACTCACACCCAACCGACTCGTTGTGTTTATGACCAGCTTCTATTTTTATCTCTATAAAACACGTTGATACCACTTTAGAGCAGGGACGGAATCAGGAGTCAAAACGACCAGGTGCACTTATAATAAAATGTACAATACTACACACAACGCTTTTAAGGACCAGGTGCATTTAACACAAAATTAACAAAAATCGAGATTTTTTAAACAAATTTTACACTACGCATAAAAAATCTATGGGTGTTCCGGGACCCCCGGGACCCACCCTGATTCCGTCCCTGCTTTAGAGGCCGACGGGAAACATTTAAAATAAGGCTCCTTTCTATTTGAGGTTCTGCCTATTTAAATTCATGTAGAATCTTTATGTTAGTCTTTCTAACTAAAGAAGTTGTTAGTTGTTAACGATCTGAACATCTCAAGTTGGTATCATCTGAGTAGATCTTTTTCATGAGTTGTAGGTAAAACCATAATAGAACCCAGGCTTGGTCATATACTCCACATACGGCAAGGTGAAATCTAGCTAAAAAAACTTGATTACCGCACTCTCAAATTCACTATAGTAGAATGCTAGCTTTTGAGGTTGCAACTTCATGAGAAGAAGAGGACTTCATACTCGAGAACGAACCTCACATGCCATAGCAATTGCAGAGATCCAAATAATCCATATAAAAGGTACCTAAGATAAACATGTTGAAAATGGTCAACATGGCGTTAGTGAGTTCATAATTGTTGTTTAAAACATTTTTGAAAATCCAGAGTTTATAGCAATATATTTTCGTTGTAGAACAGTATGATGATTTATAATTTAAGAATCTTTGACCCCAAAAATTACCCCAAGAGGTTCTGTCATAATAGAAACTAAGTTGAAAGATTGAAAATACATAGATCTCGTAGGATTTACCATAAAACAATATTTGTATGGACCACAAGATTAATAAGCATGGTGCCTTATCACATTATAGGAGATATAATATCAAAAAACTCTCTCACCGGCTTCCTCACCGGCGTCTTTACCGACAATCATTCTGGCGGGATCAAACGCCTCAATCAATTGATCTTTTTTTCCCCTCTAATCTAATCGTTCCTCAATTCTTTGTCGAAGCCCATTCGCTGTATAAAATCATGTAATCGTACGATCCTCTCTTTTGATTGATTGTCGGTTACATTTTGTTATTCGGCTCGACGACCTTCGGAAAGAAGCGATTAGTTTTTAGAGTGTCTCTATTTGTATGTGTTCTTGTGTGTTACAAATCTGTTTTTCCGTTTTCGTTTTTTATTGGCAGTCGAGCCCCCTTCAATCCAAAGGTTGTTTGTATCATGGGTTTTAACGAGTGGCAGGAGGTATCTAGAAAAAAGTATTACAAAAAGACCAAGGAAAATGACTTGATCAGGATATCGTACTCGGTGTATGTTACGAATTTCGTAGACTCTACTTCGGCCAAAGAGTTGTTCCAAGTGTGTAGCAAGTATGGTCACGTCGTTGACTCTTTCATTCCAGCCAAGAGGTCAAAGGAGGGTAAGAGATTTGGCTTTGTCAGATTTATTAATGTTTTCGATCTAGATAGGCTTGTGGACAACTTATGCACTATTTGGATTGGTCGGTATAAGTTAATGGCGAACTGCGCATGATTTGTTAGACCTAAGGTGCCAGATAGGAGTAACAATATACCGACAAATGATTTTAGAATCCCTGGTGATGTTAAGATTATGGGGAGACATGGTGCAAATAATTCTTTTGTGAAAGGTAGTTCGTCATTTGCTTCGGTTTTGAACTCTAACTCAAACAATCCTGATGTTACTATGAAAGGTAAGGTCCCCAGATATCGATGAACGGCCATCAGTTTCTATCCTCCGCTGCAGCGACATTGGTTTTAGACGATTCATGTGTGACTGATTGTGTCCTCTCGTGTCATGTGATGGGAAAGGTGAAAGCTATTGATTCTATCCCGAATATGCGTAATATCTTATACAATGAAGGCTTTCCTAAGGTGAATTTGTCTTATCTTGGTGGGTTGTGGGTGAATATAGAACTTGATAGTGTGGTATTAAAGAATAGCTTGCTGTCACATGTAGGGGTGAACTCTTGGTTCGATGTTATGCAGGAGGCTTGTCTTGATTTTGAATGCGATGAGCGTGTTGTTTGGATTGATCTTGAAGGAGTTCCATTTAAATTGTGGACTAAGGAAACATTCACTAGGATTGGTAATAAATGGGGTAAGATTCTAGATATTGAGGACAAGAATGGAGTCTCTTTTTCCTGTAAGCGTTTGTGTTTGCTCACTAACCATCCGGTATCCATTCTGGAACAAGTCAAGGTCATTCATAAAGGCAAGGTGTCGAGAGTTAGGGCGAAAGAACTTTTCGCATGGACTCCAGTTTTCTTGGATCTTACTGTTGAAGAATCCGATAAGTCATCCACCCATAGTAACCACAGGGGTTTTGAGTTTCATAATTCTGACGTTGACATTGAACAGGAAGGCGAGAGTGATGTAGAAGGCGTCGCTGAAACGATTTTTGGTGAAAAGGCGTCTTCTTTAAATACTTCTCTGGAGCTTAATACAGGGACTCAGGTTTCTGAAGATCCATTTGGTTTGTATGATTTATTGAACAAAAAAAATGAGTCCATAATTGATGATGAGGCAGATCCTTCCCTGCCTCATCCTCCTGGCTATACGCTTCCTGATGACTTTGACGCTGTAAAAGATTTGGGTAACAAAGGAGAGAATGAAGTGGAGGAAGGTTTGGTTAATAAGGAGGAAGGGGAGTGTTCACCTTCTGTAAATGCTAAGGTCATGAGCAATTCTTATGTGATCCCGGAAACTACGATCAACGATACTACTTCTACACATTCTGGGATTGTGAAGAATGGAGGTTCTATTTTAGACGTTTTGGAAGATATGATACGAGTAGGCCAATCGATGGGTTACAAACTTGATGGATGTATGAAGGACATAGAGAGTATAATCGGTGCTCATGGAGGTAAAGATGATTTTAAATGAATATTTTGTCTTTAAATATTCAAGGACTTGGTCGCAAGTCCAAAAAGGAGTGGGTTCGAGAGCTGAACATTAAACATCGAGTCAATTTCCTTGCACTTCAAGAAACGAAAATGGAGTGTGTTAATCAGATGGACATCAAATATATATGGGGAAACATGCATTATAACTATGTGAGCAGTGATTCAGTTGGGAGTTCGGGAGGTCTACCTTTTGGATGTTAAGAAGGCTTTTGGTTTTGGGCCGAACTGGTGCAGATGGATTCAAGGAACTTTGAGTTCGGCGAGGGCTTCGATTCTGGTTAATGGGAGTCCCACAGCCGAGTTTTCATTTTGTAGAGGTTTAAAACAAGGCGATCCTTTGTCCCCGTTCCTCTTTATTTTAATTATGGAATCATTACACTTATCCATGGTTCGCGCTTCTTCCGATGGTATGTTCAGTGGCTTACGTCTTAATAGGCATTTTTCTATTTCACGTCTATTCTATGCAGATGATGCTCTGTTTATTGGTGAATGGTCCCAAGCTAACTTAGAAAATGTTGTTACAATTCTCCAATGTTTTCATGTTGCGTCTGGTTTGAGTATTAATATTTATAAGAGTCATTTGATGGGTGTGGGTGTTGTGCGGTCTAAAGTTGATCAAGCGGCTGAGAGAATAGGGTGCATGGTTATGTGTAATCGCTTTCGCTACCTCGGGGTTATGGTGGGGGACCTGATGCATCGTAAGGCGGCGTGGGTCGAGGTTGTTAACAAACTAAGATCTAGGTTGTCTAATTGGAAGGTCAAGACACTATCCATCGGAGGTAGGTATACCTTGCTTAAATCTGTTCTCGATGCATCTCCATTATATCATATGTCTATTTTTAAGACTCCTAGGAGCGTTCTGGAAGAAATGGAAGCTATTAGGGGAAAGTTTTTTAATGGTGCAGACTCCAAGGAGAGGAAGATTGTGTGGGTTGCGTGGCAAAAAGTGATAGCTTCTAAGAGTCATGGTGGCCTTGGAGTGTCTAGTTTTTTTGCTCTCAATCGTGCTCTTTTGCTCAAGTGGTATTGGCGGTTCCTTACCAATGATGGGTCTTTATGGTCCAAGGTTATCCAAGGTATTCATGGGGATCGTTTAGAGCTTCACGTAGGTAAATTTCCATCTATCTGGTCATCCATTATACGTGAAGTTAATTCCTTGCAGAATATTGGGTTCGATTTTATGTCTCATTGTAAGAAAAGAATTGGTGATGGTGGTACTACTAAATTCTGGCTCGATAAATGGGCTTTGGATGTTCCTTTTCGTGAAAAATTTCCGAGGGTGTATGCGCTAGATTTGGAGAAATATTGTTCGGTTGCTAGTAAATTAGGTGGTCGTTCGATTAATGAGTCTTTTCGGAGAAATGTTAGAAGTGGTGTCGAAAGTCAACAATGGGAAGATCTCCTAGCTACATTGGCGAATGTTTCTCTTTCTGCTAATGCTGACAGATGGGTTTGTGATTTAACGGGTGATGGGGCCTTTCGGGTTAAAGAGGTTCGGAACTTCTTAGATGATCTCGTGCTTCCTTCTTCTGCCGAACCTACTAGATGGGTAAAATGGGTGCCTATAAAGACTAACATCTTTGTTTGGAGGGCTCGGAAAGATTGTTTACCTACTCGTTTTAACTTATCTCGTAAAGGTGTTATGTTGGACTCGGTTGTGTGCCCGATTTGTAATGGTGCGGTTGAAACAACTCATCATGTGTTGTTTCAATGCCCAATTGCGAGAAAGGTTTTCTATAAAATATGTTCCTGGTGGGAATTAGAAGGGCAAGACCTTGATTATTTCTCAGATTGGAAGGAATGGTTCCTTTCAATTCGCATGCTTACTGGTACGAAGGAACTTTTGTATGGAGTGTTTGCCACATATTGGTGGTACTTGTGGGGTTTTCTCAATAGGACTGTGTTTGATACATCCATTCCAAGACGTTCAGTGATCTTCGATGAGATTGTAGCTTTATCGTTTTCTTGGTGTTCTAATAGATGTAAAAAGTCTTTTACGTGGGAGAATTGGCTTAAAAATCCCCACTTGATTTCTTTGTAATGTTTTGTTGCTAGCTTCTTGCTAGTTTCTTAATAAAGTTGCCGTTCCAAAAAAAATATAATATCATATACAAATATGAGCGGAATTATTACTGCCTAAGATCATGAAACAGTCGCGTCAACAAAACTAGATAAAGAAGACCCACGTAAGTGTCTAAGTTCATTTTTTTCTTGGTTGGTTTAGACCTAGTGAATCAGCCCACATTAAAAAAATGAGTATCTTATAAATCTACAACAGATGAACAGATTGCCTTGCTACTCTCATCCGCAAAATTTATGATCGTAAATACTTTAAAGCCTTCATAAGAAAACATCATGTTCATTTAGTTAAGCAATAACAATCTTAACCTCATTAAAATTTTGTAAGCAATGACGCTTTATTTCTTGTTATGTATTAGTCTTTATTAGCCTAAGTCGTGTCAAGAGGATAATTGTCGAGTTTCCTAAATAGCTTATAAGAATAAAGGTCGGTTGGTTGTGTCCAAGCCCAAGCCGACCTGAAGTCATTATAATACTCGATTCCCCCACCTTTATAAAAAGGAGGTAAGGGGGAAAGAACAACCACGTCATGCTTTCAATAAAGGGGAAAGACTGAATTTATGTAATATATTTGTTCAAATTAACTAATGTATGTAAGATACTTTTTTTATTCCGGATCTACGCAACATACTTTCAAATACTTACTAATTTACGCAATATTGACCAAAATGTGACTTGTTTGACCGGTTACCACTTAGATAAGTTACAGTTTGGTCCTTTGGTCTGCGTGAACTTCCACCGTTAGTCCTTTGACATTTTTTCATTAGAAAACTTAATAATGATACCTTGACTTTAATACACGTATTTTTATACACGTTTTTATATACACTTTTTATACGTGTTAATATATACACGTTTTATACGCGAGAAATTCTGAACTTTAACAGACGATTTCAACGTCAAAACTTATCACGTAAACTCCGAAAAACTCACGTTAAGTCAATGTATACGTTCTCTACAACTTTCATGTTTTATGTTTTTCATGAAAAAGACATTTAGATGATCGAAACCCCGATTTAAAACTGTGACAGCAATACTAGTATTTTCGGTAATTAAGTAAATCCGAATTTCGACGGTCTCGGTTAGTGCTAAATACTTACTTTGAAGTCTCTAAACCTATCAATGACTAAATATAGACATTCTATACGTAAAATATTATAAAACACGTGTAAAACTTATAAAAATAGTAGTATGATAAAAATAGAAAATTTAATAAGTGCGCCATATCGATTACATTACGTATCTAAAAAAACATGTGAAAAGAAATTGCTCGAAAAATTTCTCGTCTAAGATTAAACTCAAACACAAAACATGTGTCTAAAAATGTGTATCGAAGTGTGTGTATACAAACGTATATAAAAGTTGTATAAAACCGTGTGTATAAAATTGTGTGTATTAAAAAGCGTAATTTTTTTAATAAAACTGTGTGTATATAAGATGTATAAAAACGTGTGTATACACACAGTTTTATATACTTTTTTATACACTCCTTTGTATACACGTTTGTATACACACACTTCGATACACATTTTTATACGCATGTTATGCGCTTATTAATTTTCCATTTTTTTTATCATACTACTATCGTTATAAGTTTTAAACTTTATTTAATAATATTTTATATATAGTCTGTCTATATTTAGTCACTGATAGGTTTAGAGACTTAAAAGTAAGTTTTTAGCACTAAACGAGATCGTCGAAATCCGAAATTACTTAATTACTGAAAATACTAGTATTGCTGTCACAGTTTTAATTCGAGGTTTCGACCATCTAAATATCTTTTTCATGAAAAACGTAAAACATGAAAGTTGTAGAGAACGTATACATTTACTCAACGCTAGATTTTTGGAGTCTACGGGATCAGTTTTGATGCTAAAATCGTCTGTCAAAGTTCAAATTTTCTCGCGTATAAAAACGTGTATATAATTGCACGTATAAAAAAGTGTGTATAAAATCGTGGATAAAAATGTGTGTATTAAAGTCAAAGTATCATTACTAAATTTTTAACGAAAAAAAATGTCAGAGGACTAACGGGGGAAGTCCACGTAGACCAAAGGACCAAACTGTAACTTTTCTAATTGGTAACCGGTCAAACAAATCACATTTTGGTCAATATTGCGTAGATTAGTAAGTATTTGAAAGTATGTTGCGTAGATTTGGAATAAAAAAAGTATCTTGCGTACATTAGTTAATTTGAACAAAAATGTTATATAAATTCAGCCTTTCCCCTTCAATAAAAACTAATCTTACGATTAGGGATACATACCTTGCGGGTTCTTTTCTGTCGAGTGACTGCTGGTGTTTTACGATCTGATTAATCTGCATCTAGCTAACCAGGTTGTAGGATATCAATTCTACAGGTGGTATCAAAGATCGGGTTTCGTGGGTCTCTCTGATTTATCTAGGATTTGATCGATTGAAGTTTTTGTTGATCAAATATTGATCGGCAAAGAAGGAGTAAAGATTGTCATTAAAGGGTTTTTTGGAGGTTTTTTTGTTTCTTGTTAACGTCGTCATAGAGAAGACATAGAGAGAAGAAGATTGGTTTGATTTTAGAAAAGTCAACTAATAAAACTTCAAAAGTTTCATCTATATTATCTTTCTTTTTTCTCTTGGGCCTTAAGAGAACTAGAGCTTTCTTTTGGGCTATAATTTATATTAGGCTATTTCTTTTAGTTTAATATAAAAATAAAAGAAAGATACTATTATTTTCCAGGGATTTTGCACAAGGAGGCTTTGTTATTTTGTGATTGTGAGGTTTTATCACAAGGTTTAGTAAATTAATAAAGGGATTAAAGAATGACGGGAGCCGAGTTTGACATCGATAAATTCGATGGAATTAGTGATTTTGGGTTATGGAGAATCAAGATGCGTGCTTTATTAATCTAGAACGGATGTGAAGCAGCTCCGTAGGTTTTGCCGCGACAATGGAAGCTGAAGAGAAATCTAAGTTTGACAAGAAAGCTCACAGTGCCATGATTTTGTGTTAAGGTGACAAGGTTCTAAGAGAAGTTATCGGGGAGACGAATATAGTTGGTGTTTGGTCAAAGTTCGAGACTTTGTCATGACAAATTCATTGGGCAACAAGTTATACATGAAGAAGTTGTATACATTTTACATGCCGACTGGACGAAAGATTTCCGAGCATATAGACGAGTTCAGCTGTTAGGTTCACTAGATGTGGATCTTGCAGCCTGTTAAGGATAGTGAACGACTTCTGTAATCACAAGTCTATTCACAGAGAGACTCTTAATGTAATACAAAGTATAGGTACGGAATACAAATACTATGATCAAGAAGAAACAGAATAACTAAATAACTTGATTCTTACTAAGGATTTCTACTATTAATATGAAAATGAATAATGGTGAAAGATGTGTCTAACCCTTCTGCCAATAGGTTCCTTTTATACTACAAGGAAACCCAAATACTACATTAAACATAAACATGTAACTCCTGATATGCATATCCTTTTCTAACATAGTTCACGCATATCCTAACAAACTACTAAGAATAACATTGTTTGATTTTCTACTAGTCCAGGAGCATTTGTTGTTCCTACTACTACTCGGACCAGGAGGAACTACATACCTCCTAGTTTATCTATTACAAATATCTATTACATAGGTCCTAACAATCCTCCCCTAAACTTGAATTTGACTGGTTGAGTTCAAGTTTCTTGGTAGTTCTTGCAAAACAGCACGAGGATTGAAACAGCAAAACAATAGCAGCAAAATATCCATCAGAAGTGAAAGCACAAAGACCGCTGCAACTAATAATCATGGAGAAGCTTCTTGAAAGCTTGGAACAGATCTACACTTGTTGAATCTTCTCAGCAACATGAGCAGATTTGATAAGCCTTTACCAAGTAGCTGCTCGCTCTTGGGCTAGCTAGTCTTTGTGGTGGAATAAGCATCTCCCTGGGAGACCAGAACCCAGCGCAACTCTTAGAACGTAAATCAATGGTGAGTGGGGGTACCCTAATGATTTTGGGAAAATCATCACAGCCGTCAACGGAATTGATTTAGATCTTTACCAGAAGCCGTACCCTTCCGGACTAGCAACTCTTAGCAATAAAGCATCGGTGAGCTGAAAACCCTATAGCTTTGAGCAAGCTATTACAGCTATCAACGGATTTGATAAGACTCTTTACCAAGAGCCGTACCCCCTTGGACTAGCCACTTTTTAGTCTAGGACCAAGGCAAGTGAAAACCATCCAATTTTAGGTAAACTGGCAACCATCAACGGATTTGAGAATCGCACCAGAGCCATACCCTCATGGTGAATCAACTCTTTCTTGTATGTAAGACATGGTGAGTTGAACACCATTTGTTGTGTGGAACAGATCCAACACCAGTAGTACATGACAAGACAGCCCAAGTGTGAAAAATCCAAGTGTGAAAAATCCAAGTGTTAAACAATTTCATGATGGAAAAGTATAAGCAGATATTATATGATTTACAAGGTTTGAAATTCCATCACATGTTAGAAGTATAAGCAGATATTATATAAAAGTAAATTTTGTTCTTTTTTTAGACAGTGACCCAAAGTCAACTTAATGAACAGTGACCCAAAGTGATACTAGAAGCCAACCACAAGTGAAGAATAAGGGTTTGAACCCACTAGGAGCAGAAGAGTGCCAAGGGAGTAACCAAAATCCTCTACTAGAAGTTGCACACACCGCGGATACCCACAAAAAATGTTGTTAGTAACTACCAGATGTAAGAATGTACAAGTATATATGTACCATAAGCTTCCCCTTAGGCTTTGCCTCCCCTCAATCCTAGACCTCAAGGATTGATCATACCAGTGTGAACCACCAAGTGGTTAAACCATGGTCTAACCAAAGCTTTAGTCAGTAAATCAGCAACATTATCATCCGTATGTACCTTGAGAATCTATATCAGCTTCTTTTCATTGGAATCACGTATAAAATGGTGCCGAATCTCTATATGCTTGGTTCGTTGATGAAACACAGGATTCTTCACTATGCAGATAGTGCTTTGATTGTCGATGAAGATTTTGGTGTTCATAAAATTGAACCCATAATCGAGCATTTGATTTTGTATCTACAAGACTTGTCCGCAACAACTAGCATCAGCTACATATTCAGCTTCTGTTGAGGAAGTAGCTACTATAGGCTGTTTCTTACATTGCCAAGAGATAAGTCTTCGACCCAAAATTTGACAACCACCAGTAGTAGACTTTCTATCATTATTAGCACCTGCATAATCACTGTCACTATAAGCTTCAAGAATAAAAGGTGATTCCCTTGGATACCACAAGCCGAGCTTGGGTTGTGCCTTGATATATTTGAATATTTTCTTGGCAGCATTCAAATTAGACACGGTTGGTGCCACCTGATGTCTAGAACAAGCACTAACAGCAAACATAATGTCCGGGCGTGAGGCAGTCAAATACATGAGTGAGCCAATCAATTACTTGTACATGTGAACATTTATCGGGGGATCTGGCTCATTTTTGAGTTTGACTTTAGTGACTTCATAAGGTGTTGCTGCTGGTCTAAGAGGTTCCACATCAAACTTCTGAACTATTTCATGAACATACTTATCTTGACTAATGAAGATACCATCCGACTGCTGCTTGACTTGAAGACCAAGGAAAAATGTGATTTCTCCCATGGCACTCATCTGAAATTCGCCTTTCATTAGTTGTTCAAACTCATCACACCATTCCTTCCTAGTAGAACCGAAGATAATATAAAATCTGATATACTTGAACCAGGATGATGTCTTTGGCATTCCTTTTAAGGAACAATGTTTTGTCAATAGTGCCTCTTCGATAGCCATGCTAACAAGAAAGTGGATAGACGCTCATACCAAGCTCTAGGAGCTTGATGAAGTCCATAAAGAGCTTTGACCACCTTGTAAACTTTCTTGGGATGAAGTGGATCCACAAAACCCTTAGGTTGAGTAACATAAACTTCCTCATCAATCTTGCCATATAAAAATGCACTCTTGACATCCATCTGAAAAACCATAAAGCCAATATAAGAAGCAAAAGCCAAAAATAGACGAATGGCCTCAATTCTTGCAACATGAGCAAAAACTTCAGTATAGTCAATTCATTCTAGTTGAGTGTGACCTTGTGGTACTAGCCTGACCTTATTCCTCACCACAATACCCCTTGCATCTTTCTTGTTTTTGAGAATCCATTTGGTACCAATTGTTGTCTTTCCATCTGGTAAGTCAACTAGGATCCAAACATTCTGAAACAAGAATTGTTGCATTTCCTCCTGCATAGCCTCCACCCAACTTTGATCCTTAAGAGCATGTGAGACAGACCTAGGTTCCACCTGTGAGAGAAAACAAGCAAACAAACAGTGAAGAAAATCTGTGTGATTATTACGCTTTTGGTCTTCAATGTAGCTCACAAGAGCATGATAACCAGACATTGCTTTCTTATGCATGCGGCGAGTCTTGACAGTAGAATTAGGATCTCCTATGATTTGAGTAGTAGGATGATCTTTATTTATCTACTAAATAGGAGTAGGAGCTACTTCTACTTCTGGTTCCAAGTCATTAAGATCCCCATCTATGTCATCATCATATGAAGCAGAGTCGAAAATGCCATCTATTGGTTGCTTATGAATATCATCCAGCTTAGTTGAAGACTTCTTTTGATAGTTTCCCAAGTCAGAAGGACCAGAGAACCTAGTTGTGGAAGTAGGATCACTAACCGGGCTTCCAATAGGTGTTGAACTTGCACTAGGAGTAACAATAGGATCACAAGGAGTAACTGGTACAACAGGAGTACCCATAGGAAACTCAAAGCCTCCTTGAGTAGCTGTTGTAGTAGCATCTTGTTATTGCTTAAGCAGTGTATCAAGAGCTTCTTGTGAGTCCATAAAGTCTGATGAAGTAGAACCAATAGGATTAGCCGTCTTGTCAGGAGCGACTGTGGTAGAATAGGATGGTATGACAGAAGTGTCATCATCCTCATCTGAGTCCAAAGAGCTAGAAGTAGCACCTTCACTAGAAGACGCAAACACTTGTGGACCTGCATTCTGGTTAGTTTTGAAACAAAAATATCCCAATGAGTCACTAAGATAATCAAGATCAAAATATCATTCAGGACCCTTGCCTTGGATGTTTGTCTTCTCCTTAAAGTACCTAAGATTAATAGTTTCAATGAAACGCTTGGCATTGAGATTGTAAACCCTATAGGCTCTTGAGTGAGCTGAATATCCCACAATGTAGCCTTCATCTGCCTTGCCATCAAATTTCCCCAAATAGTCACTAGTATTCAGAATGGTGACAGGACAGCCAAATGGCTTCAAATGAGTAATGCTTGGGACTTTGGCTGTGAGTAGCTCATAGGAAGTCTTCTTATATGGATTGGAAATGGAAACCCTATTGAACATAAAACTTACATTGTTGACAGCTTCTGTCCAAAACATAGTTGGAAGCTTGGAATCAGCAAGCATGGTTCTTGCAGCTTCTATAAGAGTCTTGTTTTTTCCTTTCTGCAACACCATTCTGTTGAGGAGTCCTGGCAGCGCTATAATCTCTTTTGATACCTTTGGAATTGCAAAGTGTTATGAGTGCAATGAAGTCTTTGAGAATGGAGTAGGTCTCACTTTTGGCAGCCAGAAAGAAAACCCACCTGAACCTGCTATATCCATCAGTTACCACAAGACAGTAGTGTTTATGGTCCATGCTCCTAATGGAGGTAGGACCAAACAAATCAATATTTAGTAGCTGCAATGGTTCAGTTATGAGGCTGAGAGCAGTAATGGCTTTGAAGGATGCTTTGTGTTGTTTGCCTTTGCTGCAAGCAAGGCAATTGATGTCATTATTGAAAGTTTTGGGAGGTAAACCAGAGACCAAGTTCATATTCGCCAGTTTGTAAATGGTCTTGAAGTTTACATGTCCCATCCTACTATGCCATTTGGTGGCTTCATCTTCTGATGCTTTGGCAACCACAAGCTAGTTGACCAGTAGGATTAACTTCATTCAGCTTGATGTTATAGAGGTTATGTCTTCTTGGGATTTTGAGTAGAACATGGGAGTCATCCGGTAACCTAAAGTCTTTGGACAACACCAGTGCTTCAATATCCGTAAAGAGGAAAAACTGCTTCTTGTCATAAATCTGAGAGACAGAGATCAAGTTGAAGTGTTGAAGTGCTTCTACATAGTAAACCTGTTCAAAATTAAGGTTAGGAGTCTGAATAGTTCCTTTGCCAGAGATCCTTCCTTCACCACCTCCAAAGTACACCTTCCGGCCTTGAAATGGTACAAAGTTAGTCAAAAGTCCTTTATTACCTATCATGCTCCTAGAGCATCCACTATCTACTATTCCAAGAGATGGATCTTTGTATGGAGTAATCTATAACAACACAGAAGTCATATGCAAGAGTTAGTGTCTTAAGGGGACCCAAACCTTTTCAGGCTTGAGTCTGCCTTGTGGATCATTAGTAGATAGCCAAGAAGATTGATGAGATCCACTGTTGTTTTGGTGTTTCCTGTGCATCATAGTGGTGTCATGTTGTGACCAAGAACAACCTGCTGAGGGCTTAACAGCAGAACCCAAATATCCTAACCCAAAATGCACTTGGTCTGAAGTAGTAGCATAATTCTGATTAAAATTCTGAAAATAATTACTGGTTGGTGTATTATAGGTATAAGCATTGCTTCTCCAAGAAGTAGAAGCTGAAGGAGAGGTCCTTCTAGTAGAAGGAAAAGATTAGTCACATGGACTTAATCTGCTAGAAGCAAAACCCATGACAAAAGGAGCAACTCCTAGTGGACCAGGAGTAGCATAAGCTTGATAACCAGGAGGCTTTTGATCATAAAAATCACAATCCTTAATCAAATGAAATTTACTACCACAAACAAAGCATGTTTTAACAGACCTTTTTTTCAAATGACATTGTTTTAAACTGCTATTCTTATTACAAACAATTCTAGGAGAAACAACATTCCTAGATTCCAACAAACTAGAATCTGAAACAATGAAAGTAGAAGCAGTAGCAACTCTCTCATCACTGATCCTAGCACTAGTAGTAGCAGTGTCATTTGTCTTGGGACTCGATGGTCTTGAATCTTCACTTGAACCACATGATGCATAGTCACTGGCCTTGTCACTGAAAGTACAAGAGACAAATTCATTAGTGTTAGTAGAGCTTTTGGGAGACTCATGCATCTGTGATCCATCCAAGTCTGTATGCATGGATATGGGCATAAATGTTCCTGTAAGAGGTGGGGGGACAGCATGCATTGCTACAGCTGGTTTAAACCTATTGTAACAAGGTTTTCCCTCCTTCTATTTGTGAGGATCAAAGACACTTGAAAAGGATGAATCAAAAACATCATCTAGACCGATATATTTGATAAAGCCTAACCCTCTCTTAGTTCTATCGGACATGCTATTATCTATTAGTTTGGAAAGATTTTTGGGAGCTTTTTTCCATTTATCAAATCTTAATAGAGTAGCATCCAATTTTTCTTACATTTCTTGTTTTGCCTGAATACTCTCACTGTTAAGTTTTTCAGTATATTTAAGCATATTATTGGTGTTCTCTAAATCAATGCTTAGCACTCTAATCTTATCCTGATACTCACGTTGAGTATTATGAAGCCACTTCTTTTTTTGTTCTAAAGTTTTTAGAGAACTCTTATAAGCTTGAACTTCTAAAAAATATTTATCATTTTGATCATTTAGCTCACATTGCATTGAGTCAAGAGGTCTGAGTATTTATCATGACAACCAAGAGGGAAATTTTGTACCTGAGGAGAGATTCCCATAAGAGCAAATTCTTCTACTTCCTCTACATCGGATATGTGACCAGCAATCATAGCAAACACATCAATAGAAGATTCAACTGATTCCAAGGTAGGAGTCTGATGATCATTCTAGTTGACCATTGAATCAACTGACACCAAAGCTTTCTTTTCATCCCTGAGCTCTTGAACCTTGAAAGTCGAATACCTGTTCTTCTCCTGGTCATTTTTGTTAGGGCATTCCCTAGCAAAATGTCCTTGCTGCTGACAATTATAGCATCTGACCTTGCTTCTATCAAACCTGGCTGGCTCTCTTGGGTTGTAGCTAAATTTTCTACCGGATTTCTTTTCAAATTTGTGAACCTGGAGAGTGAGCATAGCCATCTGCCATTTTTGATCCATTTCATCCAAGTCAAGTTTGTCAACCTGTTTGAAATCATCAAAAACTAGTTGTTGTTGTGGATCAACATCAGCAACAAAGGAGTAAAGAACAGTTTCTACCATACTACTAGTCTTGACTTTTGATTCAGGAGTAGTAGTATGTTGGGATGACATAGTATAGCTTGGGCTACTGGCATAAGACATTGGACTAGAGCCCATGGAACTCACAAAGGCAGAGTTAGCAGGAGTGGAGAAGGAATCACTTGAGTACCCTCTTATATGAGACTCAAAGGTTTTGAGTTTATAGAACAAGTCATCAAAAGAAAGATATCCAAGCCCACCTTTAGCCTTTAGAGAGATGACCACCTGGTTCCATGAATGAGGCATGGCTCTGAGAAACCTGGCATTGATGTATTCATTCTCTGTTTTGGAGCGAAGTTGATTTAATTGGTTGTGTATATTTTAAAACCTGTCATATCCTTGATGAAGACCTTCTGTCTCAGAGATCTTGAATTCTGTAAATTCATCTCTTAACATTGATCTGTGAATTTTTTTGGATTCTTCATTCCCTCCAAATCTTGCCTTAATGCCATTCTAAATCTCTCTAGCATCATCCAAGTGATAGAAATCACCCATATGACATCAGGAAGAGACTGAAGCAAAATAGTTTTGGCTTTGATTTCCTTCTGAACAACAGTGATTTCTTCATGGGGTTTAGGATCTAGAATGGTGATATTATCATTCTTGTCTCTCCTAGTAGTCTTCTTACTATTGCCATTCTGGACAATCTTCCATAAGTCTAGATCAGTATTGGTGATCCAGCATTCCATCTTCATGGCCCATCTATCATACTCTTCCTTCTTCAAGAGTGGGAATTTCCCATTAGTATTGGAAACAGTAGAAACAAATTTGCTGTGTTTTGGAGGTGCTTGCTTCTCCTATTTCAGTAGAACTAGAAGCAGACATGATTAGAAAAAGATGTTAGTAAAAAGAAAAATTGATTCTTCTTGAGCATAGACTCTCCCAGGCTCTGATACCACTTGTTGGGTCCACTAGATGTGGATCTTGCAGCCTGTTAAGGATGGTAAACGACTTCTTTAATCACAAGTCTATTCACAGAGAGACTCTTAATGTAATACAAAGTATAGGTGCGGAATACAAATACTATGATAAAGAAGAAACATAATAGCTAAATAACTTGATTCTTACTAAGGATTTCTACTATTAATATGAAAATAAATAATGTTGAAAGGTGTGTCTAACCCTTCTGCCAATGGGTTCCTTTTATACTACAAGGAAACCCTAATACTACATTAAACATAAACGTGTAACTCCTGATATGCATATCATTTCCTAACATAGTTCATGCATATCCTAAAAAACTACTAAGAATAACATTGTTTGACTTTCTACTAGTCCAGGAGCACGTGTTGCTCCTACTACTAGTAGGACCAGGAGGAACTATATACCTCCTAGTTTATCTATTACAAATATCTATTACATAGGTCCTAACATCAACAAAAACGTTCTTTATTTAGAAACATTGAGGCAACGTTCAAAGATGAAGATCTTTCTTTATTTTTACTCATTTCTTTACCAACATCATAAGAACACTTTGTGGATACCTTGCTTTATGGATGGGAAGCTTTGAATTTGGAGGACGTGATGGCCACACTAAATTTAAAGGAAATCAAAGAAAGGTTAAAAGCGAAGGGGATAAAGGTGAAGGGTTATATGTGAAGGGAAGAACTTATCACAGAGATTTGCACCAGTCAATGGGAAAGTCAAGATCGAAGTCTCAAAGTGGAAGACTCAAATGCTTTATTTTCCAATCTGGGGAGCACTTGAAGAGACACTTTCCGAAGAATAATCATAAGAAGTCAAAAGGTTATGTTAAAAAAGATGATCAACCAAGCTCCGGTGGTTAGATTTATGACGGTTCTTAGGTGATGATGGTAATGAGTGAAGAGAGATTGCTAGATTGGATCATAGACTTAAGTATTTCATATCACATGTCACCCGGTTATATGTATTTTTTGATTTTTTGGAATGCGATGGGGGTAGTGTACTGTTGGAAGACAACGGGGAGTGGAAGATCAGGGATATTGGAAAGGTAAGGGTACAACTGAAAGATGGGTCAAGTTTTATGTTACATAATGTCGGGTATCTTTCTCAATTGGAAAGAAACTTGATATTGATGGAAACTCTTGAAAAAGAGCGCAATACCGTAAAATTGCAGTTGGGCAATCAAGGTGATTATTGCTCTAAGGTTATTTTATCTAGAACCCGAAGGAAGATTTGTGTATACTCTTTGGATGGTCATGCAGTGGCGGGTGAGCTTAATGCTACTGTTGAAGAAAAAGATAGACTTGTGCAGGTGTGGCACAAAAGAGTGGGACATATCAGTAAGGTTGGACTACATGTGTTGGACAATTAGTGTTTGTTTGGCAAGAAGAGTCTAGGTAAGCTCGATTTATGTGAGAATTGAATGGGTTAGCAGAACGGAAGAACATAACTCTCATGGATAAGGTACGTTGTTTATTAATTTAGTTTGGATTGCGCAAGACCTTTTGGGCGGAAGCGACATGTACGAACACATATCTTATAAATAGGCCACCACCGATAGTGATTGAGAAAAAGAAACGTATGGAGATGTGCTCGGAACATCCTAGTGACTATGAGATGTTGAGGGTTTTCGGCTGTGTCACGTATTCATACATTTAACAAGGTAAGCTCGAGTCGAGGGCGGTAAAATGCGTTCTTTTTGGGTATCCTAAAGGTGTAAAGGGGTACGAATTCTATGTTCTGAGGTGGATGAGACTATCACAAAGAGAGCAAGGTTCATTTAGGAGATATAAAGTTATATACGGGTTGAGGATAACGATGACGCTTACCAAACTACACGAGTCTTAAAGCATGCTAAAAAGACGGATAGGGGAGAAGGCAATTGATCTCCAAATAATGAATGATCAATACCATCTTGGTGCGCGTGAGATGATCAACCTTGTAAAGAAATTGAAGGATGGAATGGTAGGATAGTGTTTAGGTGCAAGTGGTTTATCCTATGTGTTCTAGATATGTTGACGTCCTTTGTTTTTTCTCAGGTTTAATGGAAACATTTTTTAAAATCTTTTGTGTTTGATAGTTTGACATGGATTTTGGTAGGTTTCAAATGATGTTTGACTCTAGAATGTCAAACATCCTAAGAGTTTGGTACGAATTTTCAAGAGGGAGTGACCAAGTTTGACATGGATTTTTAGGATCATTTAGACAAACTACAAATCCATGAAATGTATGCTTTCCTGATCTTGTATCCAAAAACCCATGTTTGTTAGCAATTGAAGATTGCCATACATTTGTAGTCACCATTTAGATAGTTTGACATCGATTTTCGTAGGCTTCCAATGATGTTTAACTTTACAATGTCAAACATCCAAATAGTTTGATATGGATTTCCAAGAGGCAATGACCAAATTTGTAGTTTGACATGGATTTTTAGGACCATTTAGACAAACTGTAAATCCATGAAATGTATGTTTCCCTAATGTTGTATCCAAAAACCCATGTTAGTGAGCAATTCAAGATTGACTTACATTTGTAGTCACCATTTAGATAGTTTGACATGGATTTTGGCAAGCTTCCAATGATGTTTGACTCTAGAATTTCAAATATCCTAAGAGTTTGATATGTATTTGAAAAAGGCAATGACCCAATTTGTAGTTTGACATGGATTCTTATCACCATTTAGACAAACTACAAATCCATGTCAACTTTACAAATGATATCCAAATCCTATGTTAAACAACTATAAATTCATGTCTTAAATGGATTTGTAGTGATCCTTTTGACAAACTTCAAATCAATGAAAATAATAGACAAGATATTAATTAATTTTATAATTTAGGACCATTTAGACAAAGTGTAAATCCATGTTACCACTAGAAAGGCAAACTGCATATGTGGTTCATAAATTTCCAATGTTAGGTTTCCTTACCATAACCTATTACATACCTAAAAGTTAGATTAAACCCTAATACCGCATTGACATAATCTTCTACAACTTAATCATAACAAGAGAGTAACCATGAAACCATTCATTTAGCATTATCTTTCTCTTCCTTGTTAGTCATCACTGCCATGACTCTTCTCCTCTTGAGGTCTTCCACCAGCTCTTATGCAACAACATCATCACCATAATGTGTCTCTTCCTTTACATCAATAGCCTCAGCTAGAATCACTAACTCAACAACTTCTTCATCTATTTGTTACTTATAAAATGCAAAGATGTCATCCATATTTTCAGTTTGAGTTACTTGTTGAAGATCATTCATTGCTTGATCAATGTCAGCAAACATGTCACTAATCTCTTCAGACTCTCATTAAGATGGTATGGATCATCATTCCAATCAACATCCATGGCTTCATCCAAATTTGCATCACTGTCCCATGTTGGAAAATCCCCTGACCACCACAATCTTACCCTTATGCGCCTTTTGTTCTATCGGGTGTTGTGTACCAACGAAACACCTGTTTCAAAATAAACCTCCATTTCTCTAAACCTAGGAACATACTCCAACAATCTGTTAAAGTCTTCTTCAGGCGATAGTGGTAGCAAACCGTTGTCCAATGATTGGCCAGGTATCTCAAAATACGAGAACAAAAGCATACCTTCTATATACCCTAAATCTTTAAACATTTCTTCGATTGTGTACATACCAAACTCACAATGAACTAAGTCAAACCAATTTATAGTAGCGATATTTTTTTTTGGTGGTGAGGTAAATTCGTCATTGTGATGGATTTTCACAGTAAACAAGTTTTGATTCAAATTTGTGCAACAACAAAAAAAGACAAAACACATATAATCACTAACTGGGCAATGTACATCAGAAATTGAGAATATTCAAACTAAGATTACCACATAGACGACCTAAAGGAGACCGAAGCTTACCATAAAGGAGACCCTAATCAGGGATGATGGTACTACAAGAGCAATTTTGCCAAAACTTATTCATATTTTTATTGGTGTTCTTCTTATGAGATACAGATTGAGGAAATAAAATGAGATGATGTATATATAACATAACCGATGAATAATTGGGTACTTTAAATTTCAAATTCGGAAATCAAAGAAAAAAAATTACCGGAAAGAAACAGTGTCAGGTGGGGAAAAGCTTTCAGGGACGAATTTAGCATGAACGAAAGGTGTGGGATATGCTGACACAAGATGGGCGATCAAAAATAACGAAAATACCCTCATGTGCATGCCACGCGAGGGAGTTAACTGAGGTTAACGTCTAAAAATTAAAAAAAGGACCCAAGGGTTTTTTCGCATGGAAATGGTAAGTATGGTGGCAAAAATTCACCATCATTGAACTCAGAGGTTTATTTTCCAAAATGGACAAATCGAGGGACGAAATTTGCTGTTTACCCATTAACATTTAACTATTAAACTTTTATTAGTTGCCTTCTTTTTAAAAAAAATTATTTTTCACAAATTTAACACATATATTTTATGTCATTTTTTCTTCTCCATTAACTTTTCAAAAAAAAAAAAATTTCTTTTAGCCAAACTAGTTTTAATGTCTGTGCACGCACGAGACTTGAACATAAATGATATATTAAGTAATAATTTCGTTATTATGATTTTTTTATAATATATATGTTTTTTTAAGAACATCCAATATGTTTATATGTTTGATTATGTTGTTGTTTTACTGTGCACCATGTAAATTATAATATACTCGCCTCAATTTTTTTTTCGAATTTCACTCTTATTTTTACTATTTTTATTCTAAATAGTTATATCTTAATTATTAATCAACAAACCATTTACATCAAACTTACATGCACACGATTTATAAATTTATTATTTTGTAATTTAATACTATTCTATAAACAATATTAAATTGTTAATAACTAAATAGTTACGATGCTTATGAACCCACGAGTTTTACATGATTTTTCATTATGTGATAATATTAATTGATATTTTATATAAATATTTGTTGCACAAAGGACTTGACTTTATTTAACTGAAATTTAACTATCTTTTCTAGACATCGTGTGTTTAGTAACACATAACGCCCTTGAAAAAATATATGTTGTAATATGTAGAATCCCGTCTATTTATTTTCATCTCACACCGATGTATGAGGTCTTGCACTCATTTTGATATTTATATTCATGTTAATAATAATTAACGTAAATTGCATTGTTTGACTTGTTAGTGTTAAAATAGAAGTAGATAATAATTTGTGTTCTTATTTGAATATTACTAGTTAAAAGAAAATTTACCTCTTAAAACATACAAAATTTTAGCAAACGTTTTTTAGTAAGTAAAAAATTTACTTACTAAAAAAACCTTTTTTTTAGTAAGTAAAAGATTTATGTTCAAAAAAAAATAGTAAAAGATTTGAAAATTGGGCTAAGGGCATGTTATAGATTTACTTACTAACATTTGCTAGCCGCAAAGTATAGTTACGGGTACCCGCCGTAACATTTCACGGGTACCTGCTAGTAAATATTACTAATTAAAAAAAAAAGTTACCTTTTAAAACACACAAAATTTTGGCAAACGTTTTTTTAGTAAGTAGAAGATTTGGAAATTGGGCTATGGGCATGTTATAGAAAGGCCCAGATCCCAGCACCGACTCCCTCTTCTTCTATATATATGTTTTCATCGGCCGGTTATACAACTCATTCATTCATTCATAATACTAAATCGATTTCAATTTAAGTTCGATCAACAACATATCAAAGTTTGCGATTTGAAACTCTGATTATTACTTAGCAGTTAAAATGGATAATCAGGAGTTTATAACTGCGGCTTTTGAGAGGTTACTGAATAAGGCATCATCCATTGCTGATAATGAGTTTGCCATTTCTTACAAAGATAGTTTGATGAGCCTTCTATGGAATTTGGGGAAGATTCTGGACATCTTAGAGGATTCAGCGGTTGCGATAGAGTTTTTGAAACAGTTCAAAACTTTGGTGAGGGAAGCAGATGATGTGGTTGATGAGGTTCAGTACCAAGTGGTAAGGTACGAGGTAAAGAAACGAAAGATACGATGTATCCCGAATTTGAAAACGTTTTGGGTTCGTAGAAAACTGGGTCGTAAAATTGAAAACATTAACACACACTTGTCAATGCTCAGCAAACTTATCCAACTTTCGACTGCCCTGGACCAGATACGGAATCTGTTTGGAAGGGAGTGCCAATAGAAGCAGACTATGACGGGTTTAGACTACTGAGAGTTTATGTTGAATTTCCATAAAAAGGTGAACAAATTTTAAGAGAGCGCGTTAATAGCCATTATAATCATTAGAATTGATATGTAATCAGTTTTGTGTAACTGAAATTAGCACACTTCCGGTTTAAACCTAGTACAAAAACCGGGTTTGCGTGTATAGATTTTATGCTGTATTTTTGCAGTTCTTGCCTAATTGTTTGTTAGTTTTATTGGTAATTTGATATTCATAGAGGTCTTCAGACTCGTTCCCTCTATTTTTATACGCATTTGTCTAATTAGAACTACCCGTAACGCAAATCAACCAAGTCATAATAAGTATGTAACGCAAATCAACCAAGTCATAATAAGTATGTCAACATCTACCGAAAAGTGTCCACCCCTCGTTCTTCTACCATAACCGGTCATAACTTATAATCAAGAACATGCCTGCTTGTATATAAATTCACAGAGTAAGTTTGGTTTATCATGACATAATGCTAACTGCTAACTAAAGGTTTTTTTTTGTAACCTCACAAACGATTATAAAAATAAGAATTTCTCCCTATGGTTTATAATCTGTTGTGGTACCCGATATTCAAATACTCTCTATGAGCAACGTCTTTCTTGTAACATACTAAACCGAAGCATATGAAACAAGTAGCTAACAATGGAATTTGACAAACGCATTGCATAAATTGGCAGCTACAAACGATCTTAACTATGTTAAAAGTAGCGTATATTTGAAATGGCATAATTAAGTTATAGAAACTTAGTATAATTTGTATCTTTTAACTGTGTTAGAAAAATCAAACAGAACATACACGACGACTTCAGAAAGGATTATCTCAGAAACGAATTAACAGCTTGATCAGTGTGTAACTTGTAACACAACATGAACATATATCTTTAGTTAACTCTAATAATACATGATATCTTTTTTAAGGAAATTTCTTTGGAAAGATGCAGAAGAAAATCGGGAAGCCAGCCCTTGTGACATATTTTCAGCATGTATTTTGACATTCTGTCGTCCGGCAGTCAAATCTTTGTCACGGTCTCATGGTTTCCAAGGATGCTGGCCTTCCCATTCTTGTTTCTATTTATCCTGGTCACTTTTGACTTCTTTGACCGAACCGAGTTGCCTCTTGACGCTTTTCCAGTAATAATTTTGACCTTTTGGCTTGGTTGTACTAGTCCGCCAATTCTGCATCAGCATTATTCGATTTCTTCTCTTGCTCACTGGCAGCAGCAAGTGCAGCAGCCTCATTATATGTCTCCAGATAGCTGCCCAACGATATGATAAGTATTTTATGAATCACTATTTGACATTTTACGATTTACATTTAAAGAAAATTCACAAGGAGGTTGCATCCCATCACCGGGAATATACAGCATTCCAAATTAGAGATGTCAAAATAGACATCTTATGCAACGGTTTAAAACGGATCAATATTTTGTATGTGTCATAACAGGCTGGATGAGGTTTTACATGGAACACTTTATGTCTTATGTTCAATATTAAGTCAGAAATGATGCAAGTATCTTAAACATTTCAATAAATTTTGAGCGAATATAGAATCATAACCCCAATAACCCTGAACCGACCCATTGATAAGTAGATTAGTCAACATTGCACCTCGAAAGATAATAACTAAAGTCACCCTACATATTTTATAAGCCTGGTCTTCAAAACTTAAAACTTTGGTACACCCTTTAAATAACCAGCAATCCATGCATGGGGTTGTAAACTAAAAGTGGGCGACCCCTTTCTGTAAGCAGTAGTTCCCAAATTACAGCGGGTAACGTTTTGGGTTTTAAGATTTTAGTTGACAGATAGCGTATAGCTTGTTGAGTTATGGAGTTTGCGAAAGTTTTAGGATTAACTGATATATTATGCCTATTCCAAATAGCAAAGGATCTTTTCGTTTTGTCGCATATGTTGGAAATATAATTCGATTGTGGGTTCAGTTCATACCGGATAATGGGGCTGGAAGCTTGAAGTTTGAACTTTGCCACTTGTCTTAGCCTCATCCGACTCCTGTTGAGGTAGAGAATGTGGTTTCCCTTCTTCTGATGTTTCCTCGGCCCAAGGAGATTTAACTTCTTGTGATGGTTTCCCATCAACTAATTTTCTGTATTTTAATTGATCATTACAATCTTCAGGACAAGTGTTAATAGGAATACCAGGTTCTTTAATTTCCCCTTCTTCATCAACTTGGCTAAGTTTGTTACTCCTATCACCCAATTCGTGTAGTCTTCTACTTGCAAAGTTATCCACACGACACGCTTGAATCAATAGCTTCTATCTGCTACGCGAAGCACTCACGTCATAAGTTAATCTAAAATCTACGATATTTTTCTTAAAGAATCTAAATTACTAACAATCGGCTAAAGGGCCACTTCGCAGTATGGATTAAGGGTCACTCAAACAAGCCATCGACCAATACTAAAAAAGTGAATATAAACAAGAAAATGTATAAATACATACATATATCCAAATATAAATCTCAATAAAGAATTCAACTCGCGGTACCAACAAAATAAAAACTATAATCTAATCCATACACCATCCCGTAAAACCAGTGCCCTCCACAGACTCATCTACGCAACTCCATTGGTTCCATTGGTTCCATATGAACCATTAGTCCCTGCATGTGTCCTTTTGTCTTCGTTCTTTCTCTTCAAAACAATAAACCATGTCAAAGCTTCTAATAGAACCGTAATAACGCCCAGTGCAATAAGTATGCCAGTGTACGCATGCTTCCACTTTTTCTCGGGGTCCAAGATATCAAGTCCCTTGTAGACGTTAATAATGCTCAAGATGATCACCGAGTATCCAAGAGCATGGTGGTATATGTTCCAATAAAATCTGTACTTGTTGTCTGGCTTAGGCCTCAACAGCAAAGCAAAAACCTAGAAATATAACAACCATTCAATAAGTTTATAACTTTGATTGTACTAAGTAATAAAAGTCAAATTCAGTTGAATTTATGATTATATTATGTGTATGAAAGTCAAACATGCTGACTATATCTATTGTTATGTGTAAATTGTTGACAAAACATGTTAGACTTATGTGAACTATAAGCAAAGATAGAAAAAGAAAGATTGGGTGTACCTGAAGTGTTCCAAGTGTAAAGAGGATGATTCCAATGTTGCGATGACTCTCGTGAGTGATTCCGACTGAGTCACTGCCGAGCTTGAGTCCAGTGGCCCATCCCGCTACACCTACTATATAGGCTGATGTTTGGCAAGCGGCATGGATGTAGAACCAGGCTGGATTAGCTACTTTAAACACCTTTAAATATCTTGCTGTCATAGCTCCCATAGGCATCAATACTCCCCAACTAACCGCGTTTAATACTCCATGTCTCTGCCATGTTATAATTCAACATTAATATCCAAATTCCAAACAAAAAAGACCCAACACTATATTTAGAGGTTATTGCAACCACCATTCTGCAATAACCAGTTTCTACTTTCTAGTGGTCGGATATAAAGGATGTTTGGAATTGCTTATTTAAAACTGCACATCTACTTATGTGTGGCAAACATTATAATATCGACCCCAAGCACCATGAAAAAATCTAGAGGAATATTGTAGTTTATTCTATTCACAGAAAAGAAACATATAAACAGCCAAACACTTGCATTATCAAATACCAAGTATAGCAAGCAACAAAAATGATTCCCACCGAGAGGCGGACATACTTGAGGCATGGGCATCCATAGGGTAATAGCAATTTTTCTAAAAGGGGTTTTTCTAGAATTAAACACTAGACATACCCTTGGCTGCTGCCAAAAAAGTGCACACCGTTTATCAGGTTGTTTTTGCATCCGGCGCTGTTCCGGTTGGGCTAGTTACTTAGAGGTATATATATTGTATGGTACATATTACCCCTAAAACAATCAAATCTTTCAAAGAAAAAATAAATAAAGGTGTTTTAGTGGGAGGATAGTTTTCTTAAAGGGTTTTGCTCTAGTTTTCTTGTGAACAGGAGTAACTCTTCTTTCTCCGGGTACCTTTTGAAAACCTGAGAACTCCAAATTCAAATTCTCAAAATCGAAGTCGTAGTTAGAACTCTTTCAGTAAAGAAAATTCAAAAAATACTCATCATGAACACGTTTTTTGTTTTCTATTCTATTCCTAGAAAGCCTTTATGAAAAACTTCTCATTTTACAACAACTAAACGCGCCGTAAAATGCTATCATCATGGGTTTTTCTAACTTGCGCCCTAAGAGTGGGGGGAGCAAGGGCTGGTAGCTCTTTGGCGCCACCCGACCATTGGAACACCACTCACCCTCTCGCGCCAAAGCTGCTGCTCGCGCCAACAGCAGCAGCCAGCGCCAAGCAATTTTCAACTTTTTTTTCTTCGTTTTTAGTAATAAAGGGGGGTATTTGTGGGCCCAGTATACCCCTTTGGCGCTACTTTTTCTCGTGTCAACCATTCCCCGTAAATATGGTGCCAAAGGATTTCTCGTGCTAAAGCCCCAAAATCCTACATGGCGGCTTTGGCACCACTTTCTCGTGCCAACGGCTCCCAGCTCTCTAAGAGCCCAAGATAAAAAGGAAAAAAAGTACAAATTTCTTATACTTTTTTGTAAGTCTCTTGCTTCTTATCTTCCGGGCCCCGGGCAAATGTTAGAAGAACCTAATATCAACAGCAAGCTTTCCAAATCTATCAAACTAGTTTGCTACTTTCATCAAACCAACAATAACATTAAACCTTTGACAACAACATAAACCTAAAAACCAAAAAACAAACAAAATAAACTAGTAGTACTTACATTCCTCCTTCTCATCCTTGCTCCACCAACATTACCACCACCAGCAGTTTGACCAGTACTAAAATCAACCGACCCAACAGAACCCCTATTATCCGAACCCAACCCATGAATACCCGGAACTCCATTATTAACCGGACCCACTTGCCACACCTGGTTAAACGTCGTCGTTCCACGTGGCAGCACCAACGTTGCAAATATAACCACATCTCCACTACTACTTCTCTCACCTCTAATCATGGGCACTTCAAAGCTTAAAGAACTCGGTTGTAAAGACGTACCCAAATTAGTCACATCGCTAGTATAAGCTCGAGCTACTGACCCGTTTGAGCTTGTTGTTGCAACAAGTGCTTGTGCGTTAATCATACCTCTACCACGAATATTTAAACCCCATGCTACCCATTGGTTTGGGGTGGACCCTGAGTGACGAAATGCCACGTCGACTGTGCCATTAGTGTTGTAGTTCCAGTGGAGATGTGAGTTTAAGACTGGTAACGTGACACATGTCGCGTATACTGCGTTGCTAGAAAAAGCAAAACTGTTGCAGTTTTGTTGAGCGTATGAAAGTGATAAATTTGTTAACAGGATGCTAAAAAGAATAGCTAGGGTTTTGCTCATCATGGAAAAACGTAATGGGTACTAGAGATTTTTTAAAATAAGTATTCAATTTGTAAAAAAAGCTTGGAACATGAGAGTTTTTTTTTTTTGTTGTGTGTTTTTTGTGAGGTTATGGATGATATATGGTTGGTTTTAAAGAGTGGATGGTATAAATAGGGAATAAGAATGGTTGACTAGTTTTATAGAGAACACCAAGTGTTGTGAGGATATGGAAGTAACAAAGAAGGTGTGTGTACTTGTGTAATGTGTGAATGATATTTTTGTAGATATTTGTTTTCAAATTTAAATGTGAATTGTGATCAAGGTTCCAAAAGCTTGCAAATGTCTTGCAAAAGCCTCGCAAAAGCGTGAGGTATTATTTTCACGCTACGCAATAAATCAAACCTTAAGCTTAAAGCTTTATATGAGACGATAAATAAAAAAATGTGATACGTGAAGATTTTTTTTATTCAATTTTGATAAAGTCGTATTTTTATATAAAAATAAAAAATATATATTTAAAAATAATTTCTTAAGTTTATTCTTTATATATGAAACTTTTTGTTTTCTCAATATATATATGTGTATATACTATGATATTAAAATATATAATTTTATATATTTTTCATATTTTGTGTCGATATAATTCACGTCTTAAAAACATTATAATTCGTTGTGGCTCGTAAAAACGTAAGATTTGATCGCACGGCACGCCTCACTTGCTAAGCTTGTAATATATGGCAACTTTTAAAGGTTTAAATGTGAGTTAATACTATACAGGATATTTTCTGGTAATGCTAATAATTTTGCTCGTTATATATGGCAACTCATTACTATTCTGTTAATAATTTAGGTGATTAATTAATTAATTACTAAAATCATGTTATTAAGGTCATTAAGTTAAAATTATTATGTTATGTGTTAAAACTATTTTGTTAAAAAAGTAGTAGGTAGTTATTAATTACTTTAAAAACATGAATTTTTTGAAATATTATTCTCGTTCTGAGGTAATATTTACATCATACAAAATGTAATATGCACACTACAAAATCACATGTATAATATACACGTTACAAAATTGAATATGCATCTTTAGAATTAATTACACATTACTTTTAGTTCAAAAAAAATGTACACATTACTTTGTTTGATGTATAGATCACCTACCTTTCGATTGTAAAGGATATAAATGTGTCTTTCTCATATTTTATCTTGACAATCATGCAAAAAGTATATTTTTGGTGTGTTTGTTGAAACTAGCAGTAGCAATTAGCGTTAGTATTTAGCATTAGCAGTAAGCAGTTAGCAGTAGCAGTATAATTTATAAAAGTGTTTGGTAGGATAGCTGTAACTGTAAGTTTTAAATGTAAAATGATAAAACGCTAATATTAAATGCTAATTCAAAGAGCATTGAGAAATTAGCATTTTTACAATTTTAAAAATGCTAACTGCTTTCTACCAAACGAGCTTTATAATAAATATGCTAAATGCTAAATGCTAAATACTAATTGCTAAAAAATGCTCTTAAATGCTGTCTGCCAAACACAGCCTTATATCATACGGAGTACTGTGGTACATATTCTTTTTAGGGTATGGTTTGTGAAAGTAATCGGTGATAGAACTAGAAAGGGTGCAAGAGATGGAGATAATGTTTGAGAATATAAAAAAAAATATTATTATTAAAAGTTATATGAATCATTTTTTATTTGAAGACAAAATTCACTCATTCTATTTTAACGTCATATTATTTTTTTAACAAAATCATCATAACTTACTCAAACTCACTTTTAGAGGGAATAATATTCACTACAACTCATTACAACTCAGTATAATTCATAAACTTTTATTTAAACACGGTACATGCGGGTAAATAAAAACGATACAAAGGTAAATAAAAACATTACAAGGATATTAAAAACAACACGGATAAATAAAAACAATACACGAATTATTTAATAAGGAAAAAAGTCGCGGATGAAACGTCCCGAAAATGAAGATACTTAAACCGGCACATAGAATCAGCTTCATAGTCATGAAGGGCGTTATTCATTACATCCTCGTCAGTTGCTCCAACTACCGGTATACAATTTGCGTTTTTGTAACATCCAACAAACTTATGCACGACCAACATTAGGGACTTCCATTTCCCGTTTAGGCTATCGAACGTTCGTTTTCTTACATCATCTAAATGACCCTCCATCATTTGCAAAATCTTAGACCAAAAACTACGAGAATCTCTTGTGTTACCTGGTACGGCGTGTTCAGCAACAAAGCACCTAGCGCGACACAACGCTATTTTTTCCTCGGGTGTCCATAGTATCGGCGTCATTTAGAGATGTTAAAAAGAAGAATGTTTTGGTGTTTGAGGAAGAAGATGTGAAAATTTGGGAAGTAAAAAGAGGATTTTATAAGAAAAAGTAGGGATAAAAATTAAATAAAAAGTAAGTAAAATGAAGAATATTAAAAGTGGCGCTGGTGAATTAGCCTATGTTTTTTTGTCTCAGCCACTAAGTCACGCGTGAGTGACTTCTAGAGGGTAACAGTCACGCGCGACTTTGGTCAACCCACCCGTGAGTTTCATCCCACTCTAATTAACCTAAAAGATTATAAAAGATTATTTTTTTATAACCTCTTATAAGCTAACATACCAAACAAAGCTTATTTTATAAATAACTTATTTTTTTTAAAAAAAATCACAATCTATTCGTAATTTCTATGCCAAACATTTACTCCTGTTTTTATCCGCACAATCTTACAATTTCTTATGTGCTAATTATCTTTTTTAATCTAAATTATTAATCTTTTCACATGACAAAACCAATGAGGAAACATGAACATTCATTTTAGAAGAGTCGGATTATTTTAGACGTATTAAAATAAAAAAATAAACAATAACTTTAACACAAAAGTAATAATATTTATACTCCATGTCACAACATTTGAAGAGACGGGCCCTCCCCGATCTCAAAATGTCCGTCAATGAACACAACCATACAAATGCGAAAGAGACTTTTGTTACGTTCACAAAGTAATCACAAAAAATATCTACAAAAAGAACATATTCTCGTTACAAGAAAAACCACTTATAATTACAAATCAAATCATGACATCTCTTTTTTGGATTTTTTTTTACTCTTCTTTTACTTTATAAAGCAAAACCCAAAGTAAGGACTTTTACAAAAGATTCTTTCCTTATTTGGAAATAATCTCTTTATTTATTCTTTTAAAAAGTATAAGTGTTTCTTAATTTAGTAAAAAATGTTTAATTTCCGTTTTTATGTTTAATAAAAGTAAAAACACTGGTAAAAAATATACGTGTCAAAAACAAAAATCATAAAACAAACAGAAAAAGCGGTTGAAAAGTATAAAACTTTAGGATTAAAACTATCATTTATAAAACTTTAGGGTTGTATCTCGTCTTTTTGAGTCTTAAATCCCCAAAAAAAACGAACAGTAATCAAACCACCATCCTGAACATAATTTTGGAGCTCATCCAAACCACAAAGGAGGTCGATGATCAACATAAAGGCGCTCATCCAAACCAGCAGAACATATGATGGCCCCGTCACTGTCACAAAGGAGGTAAGTTCAATTAATCAATTACAAACTTTAATTAAGATTAATCAAATTTAGTTTTGAGTGAGGGTTTTTGTTGGGATGTACCAGTTTGATTTCAAAGGCATTGTTAATTTTGTAGGGTTTTTTAATTTATTTCAATTCAGTTAATCAATTACAAACATTAGGGTTTTTATTGGATGTGTCAGTTTGATTTCAAAGATGTTATTAAAACCTTAATTACAATTAATCTAACTCTTTGGTTTTTTAATTACATAAAAATTCATCTCTTTAAATGTTGCAACCCATCACAAGCCAAAAAAAGACTTCCACAGTATCATTGTCATTTGTTGATAAAAAAATTTCTGATGAGATGATGAATTTGTATAGGATCATTGAGCTCGATTTAGAGATTCCTAATTCCATTAACGAATTGTAATGAAATATGTATAAGCAGGATTAATTTTGCAAACAAAATATTTTTGCATATTGTTGGACTAATATGTAAATTTGAAAAAAAAACTACAGATATCCTAATAGAATTAGAAGTTATATTGTATTACAATTGCTAAAATTTCCCTAAAAACTTATCCAGTGTTATTTAGGCTAAAAGAAAATATTAGTTCCTAAGGAAATGGAAGAGGTCTGTCAGTGGCTGATATGAGTGTTTTTACTCATATCATTTATAGCTTAAAACATTGAAATTATGCATTAAATGTATAAAATATGCCTTGGAAATGCTTGTTTCTTGTTTTCATGTGTGTAGGTACCAAGTTCGTGAAAACCGACGAAAATCGACACGAGATTGAGAAAAAGATCAAGAAGTCAAAAATCGAGCTCGACAAATAGTGGATTTAATAAGTTTTGCTAGTTTATGGTCAAGTGGGCCCCACAATGGTAAATGAGCTCAAAAGCCCATTTACTAATCAAGTTACAAATGGTGAATAGCCCATCAGGCCCAAACTGAAATAAAGTGAAGAAAGATTAAAAGCCCAAAAGCCTTAAATGAAATGAAAGAAACGATTATTGGATCAAATTGGGCTTAGGGTTTGTCTTTTATTTTATACGTTTATTTAATAAGCGTATACCTCTTCACGTTACACACTTTTCTCCACAAATAAATAAATATAAACCGTACTCACCCATTTAATACCCACACACGTTTTCATCCACATCTCACACACATTAAAAAGATACATTCGTTACTTCCAATGTTGTATCACCCTCCCCATTTACCTTCTTTCCCAGAAAAACCTGAAACTTTATTCACTGTTAAAAAAACCCTAGGAGGGTGAAAAGTTCTTTATTAATTGGGGCTTTTTATTTTCCTGATTAATTCATACCAAGGGGAATAAAACCCCCTTGGTTTAAGGAAGAGAGGATATGGTAATCAAAGGCTACGTGGCGTTTTCCTATAAGATGGAACACCTCACATCTCTTAATCCTCCAATCAGAGCTCTCAAAAGAAGCACAAGAAGCACACACGGATGCCACGTTGGCAATCCGTGTGCGCTACAAAGATGACAACCGTCGGATTGAAGAAAGAGAAAGTAAATCAAGATCAAAGGCTCACATCAAAAAGGAATATCCGATTGAAGATTCGCATATCCGTTCAAGGATGCCTTTTGGGGGGCTATAAATACCCCCAATATTTCTGTAATCAATCATTCCTTTTCTTTATTTTTAATGTTATTATGGTAAAATTAGATTAGGTTAATTGTATTTTCTTTTAAAAAGTATTGTAATAATCTTCGATTATTAATAAAAGTGTTTTTGTTTTAATCTCGACTCCATCTTTTAGTTACTATTTTATCCCGATTACTCTTAATCTCATTTTAGTCATAATAATTGAGGTTGTTTAATTAAGCTAATTAATAGCTTTAGTTAAATAATTTGTAAAGATTGGAATCAAACTTTTTCCCACTGGAAAAGTACAAAAGTTCTGTTATATTGGTTCGAGAATCGAGGCTATGTTGTTTAGTGAAGGATGATGGCTAATGGTGGTTTGGTGGTAATGGTGACGTTTCGGTACTAAGGTAGCTCAGCGCTCCCTTCTGCTCAACGGTTTTCGCAAAAGGTGCTCATCTTCTTTTATTAATTTAGTTTGACTGCGGTTCTATTGTTATTGAATCTGTATTTGATTGATGTAGTTATAGATGTTTATGGTATTTGATGGTACTGTTTAAACTGTTGAGTGTTTATAGTTTCAGATTGTTTAGCTGAATAAATCTGATAAGTTGTTTAGATGTTGCTTATATTAGTTTACTGGTTAATGAATCTGAATAAATCTGTTACGTGAGTTTTATTAACAATGTTTTGGTTATATGTGTGTGGTGATTATGGAGATTTTATGAATAATAAAGTTTTGATTAATCTAATTTGATTAAAAGTTTCTAGTCTGCTTTGTGAGATAAGTTTAGTCTGTTTAGCTTAAAATTTATGAACTGAGGTTTCAGTTAAGACTGCTAGTAATTTTAGTTAAGTTACTTTCTTGTTTAAATATTTTGGTGAATCTGCTTTATTCTGTCTAGCTGAATTAGCATTTTAATTTCTCTCTTATATATGGGGTTTTGTACGTTATTTGGATTCAGACTGAATTGGGATATATAACTTTCTGTTTAGCTTAGATCTGGTTGATTGAATTTGCATGAGGATACTTGTTACTGAAATTGTTATCTGTTATTTGTTTTGAGAATCGCTTGCTGGAAGTATTTGAATAGTTGACTTATCTGGTTACAATTTACCTGCGTAATCTTAGAGTTTATTTGTTTAATTTGTATTGTCTAGCATAGCTTATCAAGATCCATTGATTTGATAAGCTCCAATAGCTGTTTCCTAGCAGCCTGTACCAAAAATAAGTTGTACCTAACAGCTTATTCATAATAAGCTGCTAAAAAAAAGTCTCTCCTGAGACTAAATGTTTTAATCTGTCCAAAAAGAATTAAATCAAATAAATGTGTCCCGTATGGGATTCGAACTCATGACCTAGTGTTTGAAGGACCAACGTGATAGCCAACTGTGCTAGTTGGCTTTTTGTTATTATTTCAGGTTAACTCTTTTATATAGATTAGTTAGGTTTGGCAGATTTTTGTTGAAGTTTATTTTTATTTACTTTACGTTTTAAAGTTATAGGTTTGTGTTTAAAAGTAAATTTTACTTTCTAAAATATATGTAGTTTTAATAATGTTTTTTTTTATTTAAATAGTATAATTAGTTTAATCTTTATAACTTTTAGATTTTAATAAAGATAGTTTTTAAATAATTTGTTTAAAGTAAATTTTTAATAATAAAATAAATTAGTTTTAATTAATTAGATTTATTTTTTTTAATAAATTAAATTTTCATAGTTAATTAAATTAGTTTAAATTTTAAATAGAGTGTTAATTTTTAAATAATTAATTGTTAGATTTTTTTTAAAATATAGCGGGGTTAACGATTCATGCACTTTAGGTTGTCTTTGAATAGTTTAAAATTTGTAGCATTTAATTGTAGTCTAAAAACCACAAACCAATTCAAATCGATTGTCCAAATCAAAGCAAAACGTCTCAAATTCATAAGATCTTCGTGTACAACGAACTCGACTCACTCACGTGTTTAATCGTATCCGTCTTTGACTTATTTTTGGTTAATTACTTTTTCCTAAAGGTAATTACCTAAATTTGTCCTATAACGTATATGTGTTAATCCACGACACATCAAAAATTTTGGCGCCGCTGCCGGGGATCTTGTGTACGATTCGTCTTTGTTGAGATTTGTTGATCGTGGATTTGAAGACCCTTTCCATCCTCGGAAAGTTTTGTTATTTTTCTATTAAGTAGTATGTATCGTTTTTCTCGTTTTTTGTGAATAATATATTGTATTACGTAGAACAATAATTTTAAATACTTTTCAAATAAGCCTTAGTTGGGATTTCATCACCTAGCTATTGTATTCGAACCCAAAACAAAAATAAAAGGCAAAATAGATAAATACTAATAAGAAGTTTGAACTCGATTTATACAAACTATAAGGTGGGTATAAGGCGACGTGCTATAAAAGGCCGTCTAAGGAAAAAGGTTTTTAAGTGCTTTGTGCCACCTCGTTTCCCCGCTTGCTTGTGCGTATATTGAGAGGGACAACCTATTATTGGTTTGCCGACTCAAGTAGTAATAAATCTTATTTTTTGTTGTTTACTTATTGAACCTCGAGACGTTTAGGTTTTCACCTATCGTTTCAAAGTCGACCGAGGGTAATTTACTTCCATAGTAGTTATCCTTATTCCTTGTTTTTTTATCGATCATTTTTGATTGAGCAATACCAAAAAAATACCAAAAATAATCTTCTTACTTGTCTAATTTCTTTTCTTCAATCCTCTAATTTCTCGTCTTTGTAGTGTATGCAATTACGTTCTTCTCGTCTTGTGATTGATTTTAATAGGCTTGAAAATATTCCTCGTAGAAATAGAAACCGTCAACAACGAATAGTGGAACCCGAGCTTCCACCTATTGTTGTAGAGATGGCCGATAACCGAACAATGGAGGAATTGCTCCGTGCACCCACCGAAGGGTATGGGGAAGCAATCGTTGTGCCGGCTATTTTGGCGGATCATTTTGAGATTAAGACGGGTCTTCTATCGCTCATTCGTGCCGACCAATTTCGTGGCAATGAGGCCGATAGCCCGCATTCTCACATACGGAATTTTAATCGAATTACCTCGACTCTCAAGTTTAGAGATGTGCCGAATGACGTGATTAAGCTTATGCTTTTTCCGTACTCGCTCGAGGGTAATGCTAAGCTTTGGTATGAGAAAGAACCACCGGGTTCGATTTTAACTTGGGATGATTTAGTGTCAAAGTTCATGAATTACTTCTTTCCACCTTCTAAGACAACACATTTTAAGAATGAGATCACTAGATTCGAACAAAAAGTGCATGAATCGTTTGGGGTTGCTTGGGAGAGATTTAAGGATTTGTTAAGACAATGTCCACACCACGGTTTCTCGGAATTGCATCAAATAAATACTTTCTATAATGGGCTAAATATGATTGAACAAGATTCTTTAAATGCCGCCGCGGGTGGTAATCTTTTAAGAAAAACACCGAGAGACGCGTGGAGGATAATTGAGGATAAGTCTAGAGCACAATATTCACGAAACACACCGGTTGTTTCCAATGTGAATTCATCTAACCACGAGATTGCTAGATTGGACTCTAAGATTGATAGTGGATTTGCGACCTTGTTGAGTGAGATTAGGAAGAATCCTCATGGATCGATTAATATGATTGGGAATGTTTGTGTATCATGTGGTGGAGCACATCCTAATTATGCTTGTTTAAACGCGGGATTTGATCAAGCTAGTGCTTTTGCCGCGACGGGAACTTATGGCTCCAACGGTCAAGTTCCTCGTCAAAATCATGTTGCTCCATCGGGTTTTCCACCGGTTCAAAATAGGTACAACAATGGAAACAATGGGAATAATTTTAACCGTGGTAACCAAGGGAACTTTAATCAAGGAAATGGTTTTAATGCTAATCAAAACAATCAAGGTTTTCAAGGGAATAATCAAAATGATTTGTCAAGTTACATGAAATCAAATGAGGCAATTATGAAAGCTTTGCAAAATAACATTCAAGGACAAATGGCAACTTTGAAAAATGAGTTTCAAAATACGCTAAAGGGGCAAAATAACAAGATTGAGCTTAATCAACAAAGAATGGAACAAAGATTTGAACAAATGTTTGAGCAAGGTCAAAATCGTTTGCAACAAAGTGTGGAACAAAATCAAAATAAATTGCTTTCGATGTTTGAGGGATTTATGTCTAAACCATCTACTTCTTCGGGTTGCTTACCTAGTAATACCATTCCAAACCCGAGGGGAGAGCTTAAGGCTATCACCGCTTATGATAATTTAGAAAGGAAGCTTGAGCTTATTGTGCCACCTAAAGAAACCTTTTGGAATGTCACCAAGGCTACTTTAAATGTGATTAGTACCTCGGATTTCATTGATCTCTTTCCTAAGAAATATAATGATCCGGGTCACTTTTTGATACCTTGTGTTTTCAATGAGCTTGGGGAATACAAAGCTCTAGCCGATCTAGGAGCTAGTATTAACGTAATGCCCTTGTCCATTTGGAAAACTCTTGACTATTTGCGACTTATTCCCACTCGAATGATCATTGAGCTTGCTAATGGAACCACCACTCGACCGGTTGGTATAGCGGAAAATGTCATTGTTAAAGTGGGGGAGTTCGTTTACCTAGCCGATTTTGCTATCATTGATTATGAGCCGAATCCTCGTGCGCCTATAATTTTAGGACGACCATTTTTGTGTACGGCCGGTGTTTTAGTTGATATGAAAGAAGGGGAGCTTAAATTGTTTCATGGGGATAAACATATGATTTTCAAACCGGAAAAAATTTCAAGATTGGTTCCTAAGAAATTGGAAAGTGAAAAACCTAATTTTGTTGAATCATGTTGTAATGTTACCTCATCTATACTCACTCCACACGAGGATGATAAGATTGAAAAACAAATAGATGAATACCTTAGTGAGCCATTCGATGCTAGTGAGTTTGATAATGAGAATTTCGATCCCGAGAGTGACATTGCTTTAATTGAACAATCTTTGAAAATGGATTCAATTTCACTCTTTTCTAAGGATCATGTTAATGTTCCTAAGGCACAATCTTCAATTGAAGAGCCTTTGATTCCTAGCTTCACACCGAGTGAGGTTAGTGACTATTCGTTGGATAAGTTCGTCGATGAACTTTTTGCTATCATTGATCCACTTCCACGGGGAAGTGAAGACGTTTCCGATCTCGAGATCGAACGTGATTCTTGTGTTTTACCTACCATTCTCGAGGAATTCGCCGATGAATTGCCTTCAAATGAGAATGATGATCTTGTATCCGAGTGTGACACACTCGATATTTTGTCGGAAATTTCTTGTGATGACAAGGATGACAACACTTTTGTGACTTACTCAAATCCTCTATTTGAAGCTTCATTGAACAATAATCCATTGTTTCAAGAGGATTTTGAGAACATCATACCTCCTACATCTCACAACCTTTGTGATGATGATCTTCTTATGAAAGAGGTTAATGAGGTTTGTGATGATGATCACACCTTTTGTGATGAGTATGTCGACTCGGATGGAGAGATTTACATTATTCCCAATCTCCCTCCCACTCGCGTTGATCTTAATGTGCGGGTTTTTCATGTGACTCATATTGAGTACCATGACCCCTTTGTTCACGTTCCTAAGAGTGAAAAAGTCGACAAAGTCATGCAAGTTGAAACCATTATGGTTGAGACTTTTGTACCACCATTACCATGTGCTTTATATGACTTAGGATTAGCATGGGGGGACGACACCTTGTTGTCTATTCCTTTCTCCACCGAGGACGAGGTATTCGATCCCGGAATCATCGATTTAGGGAAATCTCGGACTTTCACCGATGCAATAATTGAAAGACTTTTCGATCATCTTGGTGCGAGTTTATCTCGTGGGGCATGCTTCATCCATACCATTTCTTGTGACTACCATCTCTTATTAGAGATTCATGTTGGAGTTTTATCCTTTCGTTTGTCATCGGACAACGAGGATGAGATCTTTGACCCCGGCATCGTGCTTTGTGTTGGTTTTTACTCCAATATGCCGGTTTGCACCATCTTTCCCTAAGGACCAATGAATGCGGGGATCGAGTCGAGCTCATGACTCGGTGAACAAAAACGAGTTCTTTCTATCTTCTTTCTCTTTTCTAACACCTAATAAGGCTTGATCTTTCAAGCTCGTGTTCGTGATTTGTTGTGTTGTGATCTTAGGTACGACCCTAATATTTGAAGACTCTCGTGTTCGGTTTTTGCCGGTCCACTTGATCTTCCATTCTTTGAATGCCAAAAGGGGCACACTTTCTTACCCTTGATTATTATTGACTAACGTTTTTCTTGAGGCATAATTAATAAACGGCTTTAGATTTGCGTGCTCTTTCCATGCTAGGAATTTGCATTAGACTCTTCGTGTTTTAGCAAGGGGGTGTAACTCTTGAGCTAAGAAACATTGAGGACAATGTTTGGTTTTAGCATGGGGGAGTCAATCGATATAATCGCTTGCAATTGCTTTTGTCGTGTCCAATCGTATAGTTTTCTCATTTTTCAATAAAATTTTAAATTTTTAGTGTTATTTATAAGTTTTAATAAAGGAAATAAGTGTTTTTTGACACGAATGTAGGCTTTCAATAAGAATAGTTTTTGACTCGACTTGGTTTTTAACCTTAGCTTTTCCTTAACGTATTTGAATTAAGTTTTGCTAGGCTATTATATAGGGAGCTTTAAAACGCGAAGGTCTTAATTCATATGAGTTAAGGACAAGAACTTTTCGCAAGCTCCTATAATTGATCCTAGAAAGTCGTTTATCAAGGGAACTTTAAAACGCAAATTCTAAAACTTGCAAAAGTTTAAGAAGTTGCAAGATCCTATAGATGACTTGAAAACCCAAAACTTTGATTTAATAGGCTAAGTATCCATTTATGGAGAACAAGAGATGATAGAGCCAATTATAAGTTCGGTATTCTTTCGGGAATTTATGTGAGTTAATTATGAGCCTATTCTCCCATCGCTTGTTAATAAATTTTAATTGCAATAAATAATGTTGAACGATTTGAAAAGTTACTTAGCTTCTAGCCCAAGATCGTTTAAAAGTTGCTCGGTATGGATTAGAGTTCATAGCCAAGGCATAACTTATTGAAGCGGGATGCGAAGATTGGCGAGTCCAAAAAGGTCCTAACAAGACATGAGGGCTATGTTTTATTGCTAAAGATCTCAAGTGATGTGAAGATTCATTATTCAAAAATCAATATGAAGGATCGAGACACACGACGAAAAGCAAAATACTCCCAAAAAGTCATGGAGAAGTCTATCCAAAAAGACCAAAATAAGGTATGAGGATAAATGAAGCCAAGTCCAAAAAGGAGGCGAATCGTTGTTAATCAAAATCCCAAGTAAAGATTGGAGAAAAATGAAGAAGTCGTGGTCCAAGTATGAATCTCTCAAAACTTCAAGTGAAGAAATATTATGAAGAGAAGACCATTATTTCGTGAACGTCTCTCAAGGTTGGAAGTATTAAGTCATTGCCAAATATCGATCCGAGAAAGGTCTCAAATCGCGAAACAAGTTATGCCAAGATATGAACTTTATGAGAGCCCGAGAAGCAGTTTTAAAAGATTTTGTCCTTTAGCTAACTATTGATTAAATCGTTCACTTTATTTTCGGCTTAATAAATTATCGAAATAAGTCAACAATGCATCCTCGTGATCATTCAAGACAACAATAAAATATAAGAGATACACTTAGGAATAAGGGAGTCTAAGTGATTAATTGGCCCACATGAGTTCGTGTTAGTTTACCAACTTATAATAACAATGATCTTGTTTTTGCACTTGGCATGGAAAAGTGAACAATCGGGGACGATGAATCTATTTGAGTTTTATGATCCTTAAAGTTATTTTTCGAATAATGAAAGCAATACATTATGTCTTTGCAAAATAAAATGTCTAAAGTTGAATAATAGTGTAGTTCATAGTTTTATTTTATCATTGCGTGAGGACACGGCAATTGCTTAGCATGGGGGAATTTGATATGAGTGTTTTTACTCATATCATTTATAGCTTAAAACATTGAAATTATGCATTAAATGTATAAAATATGCCTTGGAAATGCTTGTTTCTTGTTTTCATGTGTGTAGGTACCAAGTTCGTGAAAACCGACGAAAATCGACACGAGATTGAGAAAAAGATCAAGAAACCAAAAATCGAGCTCGACAAATAGTGGATTTAATAAGTTCTGCTAGTTTATGGTCAAGTGGGCCCCACAATGGTAAATGAGCTCAAAAGCCCATTTACTAATCAAGTTACAAATGGTGAATAGCCCATCAGGCCCAAACTGAAATAAAGTGAAGAAAGTTTAAAAGCCCAAAAGCCTTAAATGAAATGAAAGAAACGATTATTGGATCAAATTGGGCTTAGGGTTTGTCTTTTATTTTATACGTTTATTTAATAAGCGTATACCTCTTCACGTTACACACTTTTCTCCACAAATAAATAAATATAAACCGTACTCACCCATTTAATACCCACACACGTTTTCATCCACATCTCACACACATTAAAAAGATACATTCGTTACTTCCAATGTTGTATCACCCTCCCCATTTACCTTCTTTCCCAGAAAAACCTGAAACTTTATTCACTGTTAAAAAAACCCTAGGAGGGTGAAAAGTTCTTTATTAATTGGGGCTTTTTATTTTCCTGATTAATTCATACCAAGGGGAATAAAACCCCCTTGGTTTAAGGAAGAGAGGATATGGTAATCAAAGGCTACGTGGCGTTTTCCTATAAGATGGAACACCTCACATCTCTTAATCCTCCAATCAGAGCTCTCAAAAGAAGCACAAGAAGCACACACGGATGCCACGTTGGCAATCCGTGTGCGCTACAAAGATGACAACCGTCGGATTGAAGAAAGAGAAAGTAAATCAAGATCAAAGGCTCACATCAAAAAGGAATATCCGATTGAAGATTCGCATATCCGTTCAAGGATGCCTTTGGGGGGGCTATAAATACCCCCAATATTTCTGTAATCAATCATTCCTTTTCTTTATTTTTAATGTTATTATGGTAAAATTAGATTAGGTTAATTGTATTTTCTTTTAAAAAGTATTGTAATAATCTTCGATTATTAATAACAGTGTTTTTGTTTTAATCTCGACTCCATCTTTTAGTTACTATTTTATCCCGATTACTCTTAATCTCATTTTAGTCATAATAATTGAGGTTGTTTAATTAAGCTAATTAATAGCTTTAGTTAAATAATTTGTAAAGATTGGAATCAAACTTTTTCCCACTGGAAAAGTACAAAAGTTCTGTTATATTGGTTCGAGAATCGAGGCTATGTTGTTTAGTGAAGGATGATGGCTAATGGTGGTTTGGTGGTAATGGTGACGTTTCGGTACTAAGGTAGCTCAGCGCTCCCTTCTGCTCAACGGTTTTCGCAAAAGGTGCTCATCTTCTTTTATTAATTTAGTTTGACTGTGGTTCTATTGTTATTGAATCTGTATTTGATTGATGTAGTTATAGATGTTTATGGTATTTGATGGTACTGTTTAAACTGTTGAGTGTTTATAGTTTCAGATTGTTTAGCTGAATAAATCTGATAAGTTGTTTAGATGTTGCTTATATTAGTTTACTGGTTAATGAATCTGAATAAATCTGTTACGTGAGTTTTATTAACAATGTTTTGGTTATATGTGTGTGGTGATTATGGAGATTTTATGAATAATAAAGTTTTGATTAATCTAATTTGATTAAAAGTTTCTAGTCTGCTTTGTGAGATAAGTTTAGTCTGTTTAGCTTAAAATTTATGAACTGAGGTTTCAGTTAAGACTGCTAGTAATTTTAGTTAAGTTACTTTCTTGTTTAAATATTTTGGTGAATCTGCTTTATTCTGTCTAGCTGAATTAGCATTTTAATTTCTCTCTTATATATGGGGTTTTGTACGTTATTTGGATTTAGACTGAATTGGGATATATAACTTTCTGTTTAGCTTAGATCTGGTTGATTGAATTTGCATGAGGATACTTGTTACTGAAATTGTTATCTGTTATTTGTTTTGAGAATCGCTTGCTGGAAGTATTTGAATAGTTGACTTATCTGGTTACAATTTACCTGCGTAATCTTAGAGTTTATTTGTTTAATTTGTATTGTCTAGCATAGCTTATCAAGATCCATTGATTTGATAAGCTCCAATAGCTGTTTCCTAGCAGCCTGTACCAAAAATAAGTTGTACCTAACAGCTTATTCATAATAAGCTGCTAAAAAAAAGTCTCTCCTGAGACTAAATGTTTTAATCTGTCCAAAAAGAATTAAATCAAATAAATGTGTCCCGTATGGGATTCGAACTCATGACCTAGTGTTTGAAGGACCAACGTGATAGCCAACTGTGCTAGTTGGCTTTTTGTTATTATTTCAGGTTAACTCTTTTATATAGATTAGTTAGGTTTGGCAGATTTTTGTTGAAGTTTATTTTTATTTACTTTACGTTTTAAAGTTATAGGTTTGTGTTTAAAAGTAAATTTTACTTTCTAAAATATATTTAGTTTTAATAATGTTTTTTTTATTTAAATAGTATAATTAGTTTAATCTTTATAACTTTTAGATTTTAATAAAGATAGTTTTTAAATAATTTGTTTAAAGTAAAATTTTAATAATAAAATAAATTAGTTTTAATTAATTAGATTTATTTTTTTTAATAAATTAAATTTTCATAGTTAATTAAATTAGTTTAAATTTTAAATAGAGTGTTAATTTTTAAATAATTAATTGTTAGATTTTTTTTAAAATATAGCGGGGTTAACGATTCATGCACTTTAGGTTGTCTTTGAATAGTTTAAAATTTGTAGCATTTAATTGTAGTCTAAAAACCACAAACCAATTCAAATCGATTGTCCAAATCAAAGCAAAACGTCTCAAATTCATAAGATTTTCGTGTACAACGAACTCGACTCACTCACGTGTTTAATCGTATCCGTCTTTGACTTATTTTTGGTTAATTACTTTTTCCTAAAGGTAATTACCTAAATTTGTCCTATAACGTATATGTGTTAATCCACGACACATCAAAAATTTTGAGTGTTTTTACTCATATCAGTGGCTAGACGCAAGGCTTCCAGATTAAGACAATTCTTTACTCAGCCGTGTGTTTCAAAGTGGAAACGTGAATTCGAGAAGAAACATGTAAATTTTCAGTTTTCAGAAGACCCTTTATTATACGCGCTGATTTTTCGCTTAGCCGTGTTTCTATTCAAGTATTGAACTTCAAATTGTGTGTTTTATATATGCTTATTGTGTGAAATAGTTTGTCTTCGCTGATCTCAAATCATTGGTGCAAATATCTTATTAAGTATAGTTCTGGCACACAATGTGTACAACATTTTACCTACACCGATATGGGTTTAAAATAGGTATTGTTTGACATAAATATATAGTTTGAGTCAACTGTTGACACACAATCTATAAATCTGTTTTTTAATAAGTATATTTTTGACCCACAACCTATTGTGCAGGTATTTTTAATATGTATAGTTTTTACCTTACCAATATGAACTATTCTTAATTTGGGGTTATACAGATTGAATGTCTTCTTGAAGGGCTTCTTTAGTGGAGAAAATGAGAGTCCCCATAATCTATCGTTAATGATTGGTGTTGGATTTTATCAGATGATTTTCCATTTATACATGTATATGATTTATGGCTTCGTATCCTTTGACTTGTTGTTTAATTCCATACTATGTTGCTTGAATGAGAAAAAACTATGTAAGAGAGAAGAAAAAATGGTATGTGTTGAATACGGTTTATTGTAGGTACAAAATGATCTTTAGAACGTAAAGAAAACATAAATGTTATAAAGAGACACAAAATAGAATTGCAGCGAGCAAAAAAAGGATGCTCATTATAATTAAGTATGGTTGCTCATGATTTGACCGTGAAAACATGATGGCCATCACTGAGGGATAACGTAACAACAGTACTATGTCAACGAAAACATGGTTGTTGGAGTTCATGCACCGTTTAGTGCCTATGTTACATGCAAAATTTTGTCGTTACATGAAAAAATTATTTTTGTTCTCTAATGTGGGTCAAACGGGTTGGTCTAAGTTAGGCTGACCCAGAACTATAAGTTTAGTATCTGTACTAGATACGAATACAATCTGATGTTATTTTCTTCAATGTTGGATTGTTGGTCAAGCCGTTAATCTATTTGTTGAATTAGTATAAGGGTAAGAATTACAAATACTAAACATCCAAGTTAGAATACAAATAAACCTTTTGTTATGCAAATGGTTTTGATGTCTTATTCTGTAATTTGCTAATTAGTAGCTTGAGGGAAGAGTTTATGGGCCATCTTAAGCGTTATATTTGCCTATCATTCACTCCTTTATAAAAAAAATAAACACTTTGCTCATAGAAAATCTTTCTACAATTATATGTTTTAATAGCACTACCTATATTTTAGTATAATCCAACTTGAGTAATAATTAAAGAATATAGATCTTCCATCTTAAGTGAAATGTTCACATGTATAGCTTTTGAAATCAGAAGTAGTACATTTGACATTACAAAACTATGGTAGCTAAACCTTTTGTCATCTACTTTTCATACAAACTCATACGAACTATGTTCTCCATTGTGTCTAAATTGATACTATAGAAACTAGAAGGGGGGGGGGGGGGGGGGTTGAATAGTTTCTCTTCGATTGGTGACCAAATTAAAATTACTTTCAATTTTGTTTGTATCAAAACTATCTTTTGCTTAATGCTAAGTTGCATAATGATTAGGTTCAATTGAAATGCACTAGAAATAACAATAAGCAAGTATAATGATAATGAAATAAGTAAAGAGCAAGGAAGGAGACAACCTAGTGGGAAGACACCAAGATTTATAGTGGTTCGACAACGAGGCTCTATCCTCGTTTCTACTCCACTCCTCGAGTACACCTACTCGAGATTTCCACTATATCCACAAGCTCCCTTCTCGGCAGAGAAAACCTTACATCGTTGCTTACATTATTTTCCGACACTAAGCTAAATGTCGAGACCTAATCTTTAGCTAGGACCAATCTACACGACGTTGCCTACTTCATAATTTAACGACACAAGGCTAGATGTCGAGTTCTAATCGAAAGGTAGAACCAATCTTCACGACGTTGCCTACTTCACCATTTAACGACACAAGGCTAGATGTCGAGTTCTAATCGAAAGGTAGAACCAATCTTCACGACTCTTCACTTTGAAGCTAAGTGAGAACTTCACACAACACAACTACTAGTCACTTTAAAGTTTAGTGAGAACTCACAAGACACAACCACATCACTTTATAGTTTAGTGAAAACTCCTAATCAAATCTATTACAACTCAACTAAACTTATCCAAGTACACACATGTAGCTTGGATTTACACAACACAAATCCCAGCAAACACATATGCAATGGATGTACACAACAAATCCAAGTATCCACAAATAACTTGGATGAACACAACTAGTCCAAGTATTCATAAATACATTGGATTGACCTAAAACAAAAAAGGTATCATGATGAATATGACTAGCTCATAATATTCATCTTTATCACTACACTAGTGAGTGAGTGATCTTCTCATTGGACATGGTAAAGGAGGGGATCAAGAGGATAATCATATGTAAACATCCTTAACAAATTAAGTGATCATTTACTAATGATTATGCTATAGAAAATAGAAAATGGGGTGAGAAAATCGTCCAAGAGGCTTGCTGGAAAATGAGATTTGACCCACTATTTAAAGGAGACAAAGTTACAACAGATACATAACGGCTACTGTGCGCGGTACCTTATCTCACCCCGCGGTTCCTTATCGATAAGGTACCGCGTAGGTACTTAAGGTACCGCCACTAGACTCCGCTCCCTTTTTTGTCTTTTAGTGGGGTGGGAATATCTGAGGTATTTAAACCCTTCAAAGGATATTCTAACAGCATTTGGAATATGCCATTTTCAAATTTTCATTTTCCATTTTAATAAAACATTTTCTAAAAAAGAAAGTTTATTAAAAAGTCTTTTGTCTTATTAGCAAAAGTGAGTTTTAAGGATAATCATTTTGATGATCACTAAGTATGATTAAGAAAGGTTAGTGATATGATTATTACCTTGATGATAGTGTTAGTTAAATAATTCATTTTGTGTTTCTACACTAAATGTGTTGTATGGTTTGTTGTGATCAAAACTAAGAAAGATTAGTTAACACTAATAATGTTTTTAGGCATTACTTGCATTAACAATCTCCCCCTTTTTGATTACGACAAACGATAAACTCATTTACGTATAAACACAAACTATGGAATTATTAACTAGTTTATCACTATCAATTCTCCCCCTTTGTCGTAGCAAAAAGGTTAGCATAAGTCTTTGAAGTGCATCGAACTTTGCTAGTAGCTCCCCCTTGGTGGTTGATCCCCCTTGCTTGGGGCACCAAGTTTGTGAGCTAAGGTGACATGCTACACAAAGGTTAGTAGAAAGGAAAGAAACACCAATGTATATATGATCACTACCTACTAAGTAACTTGAGAGGGAGAAAGAGAAGACATCTCAAATTAGAAGCAAGTATTTTGCTAAGTATGTCCAAAGAGGTAATTGACAAAATCAAACTTCAATAAAATGAAGATGATAAGCATGTCAATGGGTTAAAGCTTTAGAATTGATGGAATCACCCATAAGCAATTGTATAAATTTAACCAAGATCAACTCAAAAATAGAACTAATTAGATAGCACACAAATAACACAAAAGTTACAAAAAAAAATACAACAAAGAGGATAGTCATACACATAGTATGAGTATCTAAATGCAATAAATATGGAAAATAAACCACTAAGCATAAGCTAGTCTAATAGTGATATTTTCCAAGATTGCAAAAAAAATAAAACTAAAAAGACGACGATGCATCATTCGATGTTTTGTCCACCGGAACGAAAACTTGAATAGGAGGTCGAGTGAGGAGGAATTTAAGAAAATTTAACTTCTCATACACATGAGCAAGTTCAATTTGTTGAAAACGGCAACAATCACACGAGGATCCATGATGCAACACAAAATCGTTTGATGTGGGTATGGCATCAAACTTAGGGTTTGGAGGTGGTGGGGTAAAGGGTTTGGAAGTGTTTTCACAATGCCTTTGGAGGTTTGGGAAGGTGGAAAGGTCATTGAGTTGGGGGGGTGTTGAAGGATTGTGGTGGTGGTGGAACATGTTCTTTTGCTCCGGTGATGGGGTTTATGGTGTAAGTCTCATTCCAATACTTGATTGGAGAGAAGTTAGGGTTTTTGGGTGGTTTGGACGAAGATGGTTCGTTCTTCTTAACCCAAACGGGTCTAACCGAGATTTTCGGTTTCTTTGAAAGCTTGGATGAGCAAGCTTTGGGTGAGTGGGGTTGTGACAAAGAAATGTCAAGGTTAGGAATGTAGGAGTTAGGCATTGTGAGAGTGTGAGAATGATATCTCAAGGTTATGTGAGAATGAATTCTCAAGGTTGGGAAGGTGTGAGAATGAAATCTCAAGGTTGGGGTATAAGTAAAATGTAATCAAGGTAAGAATTTGAATACAAAATGTGTATTGTCAAGGAATGTTTAGTCAATTTGAGTAAACAAGGAATCTTGACTGGGAATAGGGTTTAAAGGTTTTGACCAAAAATTCGTCAAAAGTCACATTCTGCCCGCGGTACCTTATGTGGGCCGGCGGTTCCATATCACTAAGGAACCGCGGGTCCTTAAGGAACCGCGTCCAGAGGACTTTAAACCAAGTTTTTCCTGGGTTTTGGGAAAAACTAAGACTTTTTCAAAAAAAGTTGCAAATCTTGGATTTTTACCTCTATTAGAACCAAAATGTGCTAGGGTTGCATAAAGCAACACATTCACAAAGAATGTCTTGACAAAGGGTGACAAAATAATTTAGATATCATTTTGAACCAATTTTAGTCAAGTTTTTAGGGGTTGTGATAGATTTAGGTTCAATTTTAATTTCAAATTAAAGTTGATTAGTGTGCACAAAGGGATAGAATCACACAAAGCTAAATCCATAACACATCAACATAAAACATTCATGAGTGAAACAAGTACAATGATAAATAAAACTAACTAATACATAGCTAGCTTATTATAAAATCTAGATAGGTGGTTTTCTTTGGCTTGTTGTTGAAAATTGAAAGTCCCAAATTACAACTATTGTTGAAACTAAGTCACGAAAAACAATAACACACAATAGAAATACTTTTCAAACGAGTAATGCTTTATTAACTATTATCAACAAAGTATTACAAAGTGTTATGAATACACCTGTTGAATAACAACAAGAAATGAACCCTAGAACAAGTAAACTTGATTCGAGACTCAAGTTTACAAGAGAACCAATGAGTCGCTGATGGACAGCTGAGGGTTTAGTGGTTCCAGTGGGAGAAAGAACTTAGATTAAGATTCCAAGCACAAGGGTTGAATCTTAACTTCTTTCTCATCCCTATTTATAGTGGTACGAGGTTGTATCCTTAGTGGGAGTAGTTGATACATGTCATCTTCTGAGTGGAAGAGTACAACGTATTAAATGCATGTCCAAATCGAGACATGCCTTTAACTACTTTAGGTGAACAGTTCTGCCAATTGTTCACCTTTGTCCCACTAGGTCGTACTAGGCATTGACTTGAATCTCTTGTTTTGTCCCGCTCAAAACACTTGCAAGATTCTCCCGCCTAAACTATAAAGGGTTGGATAAGCTTTGCTTAATCCAAGTCTCTAGGGTTCTTAAGTGATCTCTGAGTGTTGTCAACTCAGAGATCCCTGAACACCAGTGCATTCCTTTGACATCCCAGCTATCCATAATCGCTGGTGAGTCTGACTTCAGATTGTCTTCGACTTCTCTGACGTTGTCTTTGACTTGAATGATCCTGGTGTGCCAGCTGAGGCTTTACCTTCCACTGGTCTAGTCTCTGTCGCTGGTCTTCTCAGCGACCTTTAAACACTTAGTCTAATTTAAAAAAATCTAGACAGGGCCATAGTTAAAACATTCATTGGCCCAACAATCTCCCCCTATTTGTTTATAAATTATACTAAGTCTAAAATTATTGTAAATGAGTACACAGCTTCTTCTTACACATAATTTAACAAACATACCTCAAAGTTTTATTAAACAGAATGAACCTAGTCTATTACAAGAACACCCTGGGGTGTAAACATAAACAAAAGTAAATAGGTTCTTCAGCGATCGAGGCCTTGGTCACAGAATCTCTGGGCTTCGACTTTGTCACTCCTAGAGTTGATGACAAGTTCAATTTCAAAATCGAACTCATCAGCTTCTTTGCAATTCCTTAGGATGCACTGCTTGAGTCTGATTAGCTGAATGGTTGATGCCAGAGGTAGCTCATTCAACCGCTGAAAAGCATAATCACAGTTGCCATTCATAAAGACCATACCTACCTCTGGTTCTGTGTATACTTGGCCTTCTATGGGTTTGGTGATTTCTTTGGGAAGGACCAAGTTCCTTTGCATCCCATCGACCACTACGTCTTCAGTGACCAGCCTTTCTATCAGAGGCCCCATTGGGGTTTTCCTTTTCCTTTGCACCTGAGGAGGTGGTTGAAAAGAAAGTTGTGGAGGCAGGGGTACCTTCAGCTTCTTTGTTGTGTCTCTTACCCAATTAAGTTTTGCTTGAATGTTTTTCATCATTTGGGCAGCACCAGGCCCAGTCTTCTTTTGGGCAAGAGCCAGCATTTCCAACCACTCAGAGAGGCTCATATCTCTGAGTTTAAAGTCACTGGAGACTTTGTAGTTCTGTATATCATTTTCCCTATAAATAGTCATTACCACCCTTTTATCTTTGTCAGTGAAACATGTATACTTGGTGATACGACCGGGTTCAGCTCTCTGGTTGACAAGTCTTTGATATTCCTTTAAGAGGTTGTTCCTCTTGTCCTCCAGTTCCTTGAGCTTGACAAGCTAAGCTTTCTTAGCAGTGGGAGAGAGCTTGTCCAGAGCTTCTTTGCTTCTCAGTTCAGCAGCCCTGATGTTTGCCAATCTTTGATGTTCAATGATTTGGGCTTTTGCTTGCTCTGGGGTGAGTGGTGGTTCATCAACGCTCTTGAATTTTTTGAGTTCAGAGTTTTTGGAGGGTTTAGCTGTGGATCCACCTTCAGTTTGAAGGGAGTGTAAGGTTATCTCAGGTTGCTCAACAGCAATTCCTTTTCCCTTATCTTTCGCAGATTCAGCAGCGGACTTGAAAGATCTCAGTGGAATGGGTGTTGGAATATCAGGTGTGGGCTGTTTTATGCGCTGCTCCCCCTTAGGTTCAGCGTCAGCTTCTTCTTCAGAAGAGGAGGCAGAATTCTCCCCCTCATGCATGGCCCCAGCAGGTGCTGTGCCTGAACCTGCCTTATTGAACCTAAGGAACTCGTTGTGAACAAATATGCAAATTTCTTTAAGTTCACCTTGGAGAAGTTCCTGAAAAAGAAGTCTTGATGGTTCAGCAGCCTGAGCTATGGCTACTACGTTAGCCCTTACCGCTGAGGTGAGAGCAGAGGGTATGTACTGCTGAAGACTGTGGTTGAGCAGAGTAGGTAGTTGTGCCTTCAGAGCATTGTTCAGTAGTTGCGGAAGCATAGCTGTCATAGAAGATTCCACTGATAAAGTTAGTGAAGTCTCTAGATTGGTGGTGAGCTCCTCAGCAGCATGAGTGAGGGTTTGGATTTCATAGAGGAGATCATCATTTGTGACTTTGGGCTTTGTGGTGCTGATATCCCCTCTCTTTTGCCATAAAGCCTCAGCAGCCAATTCCTGTACATTTTTCATTCTGGGAACTTGTGCTGACTTGCGGGATAGTAATTACTCAAAGTGTTGCTTAGCCCCTAGTTCCATAACACTTGGCAGGGTGGGGAATGGAACAGGTGCAGGGGAGCAAGGTCGCTGCTCCCATAGCCTTCTGGCAGCCAATTCCTGAACATTTGGAAGTGATGGGACAGAGGCAGTCTTCAGCTCAATCGAAGACAGATTGTAATCATCAGTGCTCATCTCCTCAAAGTCAGAGGTGAAGGTGCCTTCCTCTACAACAAAAACTTCATCATCAGGAAATGATTCAATGTCTGAGAGGGCATCAAGATCAATTGTGGCAACTTCAGCGGGTTCGTCATCAGCAATCGAGTAATCATCATTGTTAAGTTGTTCCTGATGAATATTGTGAGCCTGTGATAAGAGTTATTAGTTGACCAATTGTGAAATAATAATGCAGTTATAGATCGCCAGTCGCTGCCCCTAGGAAAGCTGGGTGTGATTATCCAGCCCCCCCTAAGGATTTCTCCTTGGGACTCTTTTAATGTGAAATAGATATGTTTGAAGGATCGCCATTCGCTGCCCCTAGGAAAACTGGGTGTGATTATCCAGCCCCCCCTTAAGGATTACTCCTTAGGACTCTTTTAATGTGAAATAGATATGTTGAAGGATCGCCATTCGCTGCCCCTAGGATAGCTGGGTGTGATTCTCCAGCTCCCCCGTAAGAATTACTCATTGGGACTCTTTTTATATGTGAAAGTTATGAGGTGAATGGTCGCCGTTCGCTGCCCCTAGGATAGCTGGGTGTGATTATCCAGCTCCCCCTGAAGGATTTCTCCTTGGGACTCTTTTATTGTGAAACATGATATGGGAATGGTCGCCTTTCTCTGCCCCTGGGATAGCTGGGTGTGATTATCCAGCTCCCCCTGAGGGATTACTCCCTGGGACTCTTTTGATTGTGAATTAATATAAGGGTGATGGTCGCCTTTTATCGCTGCCCCTAGGAAGACTGAGGGTGATGATTCAGTCTTCCCAAAAGAATAAATTCTTTGGGACTCTTTTAATAATGAGGGGACCCAGAGTCAGTGAGAAGTGTAGAGACTCTGGGTCGGGACTTATATATGCTCAAGTTGTTGTTTGACAAGAGCACAGTCCAGAGGGTGAAGGATCATCGGGGTGCGTTAAGAGCACAAGTGAATCATTTCCTAGTGTGAAGACAGAGTGCACAGAGAATCCTAAGGATCTAGGTGCTGACACAGACACTCTAAGAGTTGAGGCAAACTCTAAGCTACATCACTCTCTCCTAAAGACAATGAGAGTGAATGTATGTGGACCTCTGAGAAAAAAATAAAGGACAGACTAATACCTGAGTGATATCAGCGTGGAGAAGGTTCTTAGTCGTCTCTGCTGACTTGGAGACGCTAGACACTGGTTGTTTGTCAGCGATGGGCTCTTCTACCACATCCACCAGAGAAGGGGATGGGTTCTTCTTTGTCCTTATTTTCTTCGAAGGATTAACAGAAGGGGTTTCAGAGGAAAGGGGGATGTCTTTCCTCTTCTTCTTCTTTTCCTTGAGCACCTTGGGCTGAGAAGTAGATTGCACAGAGGTCTTGGACAGAGACTTGTCAATCATACTTTCAGCATTCACCTTAGGTTGAGGGATCAAGGGCTCATCATCCTCAGCTAGTAGCCCAGCAACTCTCATCATATGCCTGGTAAGGGGCACTTCATTATCTATGGGAGTCTTCAGAGAAGCTGCGGTGATGTGATGAGAGGGAAAGGAGTGTAAAGCATCATTGGTGTAGGATTCACCAAGAATATCTTCTAAGACAAGAGAGAGATATCTGGTGTAGCAGATGGTGGCCCCACGATTCTTCTTTCCTTTGTTTTCCAACTTAGCGATGAGATCGGTGTAAAGTATGTGAGTGATTCCAATATCCAAACCCCAGATTAAGCTGTATGCAATGGCTAGCTGGGAGCCATTGAGTTGGTCATGTGATCCAGTGTTTCCTCCTAGACACTTTACGATGTACAGCATCAGTGTTCTCCATGTGGGAGAGAAGTAATTCACCTTGATGAGAGATTTGCTTTGGAAGCCAGCAGCGGTGAAGGGTTGTTCATGATCATCATGAGGTTTGAGGGTAGCCAGAGCCTTTCTCACAGTGGCACTGGTGGGCAAAGCTGACATGTTGTTGTTGACAGGGAGTCCTATGGCTTTTGCAAAAGTTGTGAAATCAAAGGTGAGAGGATGAGGATGAGTGGATAGGTTGAAGGTGATGTGTGAAGAGGTTGGGTCAACTTCAGCGCTGTACCAGAACTCGCGAAGGTATTGGTAGTAGCAGGTGGATGGTTCCTTGGTGATAGCTTTGTTGATGGAGTTCTTGAGGAAGTTGAAAAGTGGATGGTAAAGGGGATTGTTGTGTTCAAGAAGGGCTACACAGTTATTTAGTGCAATCTTTCCATCAGAGACCTCGAAATCAACGTTTGTGGCGGCTTGTACAACGAAGGTTTGGTTTGGTGAAGTAGACGCCATTGTTGAGAGATTGAAGGTGGTGAGAGGACTGAAGAAGATGAAAGGGAATGTGTGTGTTAAGAAATTTTAAAATGACAAAAAGATTTTGGGTCAAGGGTTTTGAAAGGTTGAGCCGTTTTCCTAATTTGAGCATTAAATGCAAAAGTTAAGCTTTTCAGAAAAACGTGGGTCCCCTTGACCTTTCATGGGATACTTGTCCCCTTGGTAAGCGGGAAAGTTGGTAGCATTAAGAGACAATCATTTGAATTTAATATCAGAATATACACATTCCCATTGAAATGTAACTACCTCGTTACATTCAATTCCCTTAAATGCCCAGAGACAGTGGTCATCATCAGATTTATTTGCCAATATTGAGCATTCCCAGCTCAGCGACCAGCCTAGTAAAACTTGGCTCAGCCAACGGCTTGGTGAAAATGTCAGCGAGCTGGTATTCAGTGGGTATGAAATGTAGCTCAATATCACCTTTTAGAATATGGTCTCTGATAAAGTGATACCTGATGTCAATATGCTTGGTTCTGGAATGAAGTACCGGATTATTGGAGATGGCTATGGCACTGGTGTTGTCACAGAATATGGGAACTTGCTCATAGTTAATTCCATAGTCAGCCAGCTGACTTTTCATCCAGAGAACTTGTGCACAGCAACCAGCGGCCGCAACATATTCAGCCTCAGCTGATGACATGGCCACAGAGTTTTGCTTCTTAGCACTCCAGCATACCAACTTTCCTCCAAGGATTTGACAGCTACCAGAGGTGCTCTTTCTGTCAAGGCAGCACCCTGCGTAATCTGAGTCGGAGTAGGCTTTAAGGTCAAAGCCTGAACCATTTGGGTACCAGAGACCCAATGAGGGAGATCCTTTTAAGTACCTGAAAATTCTTTTGACAGCTACAAGGTGGGATTCCTTGGGGTTAGCTTGGTACCTAGCACGGAGACAAGTGGAGAATTGTATGTCTGGTCTGCTTGCTTTGAGGTACATCAGTGACCCAATCATGCCTCTATATAAGGTCTCACTAACAGAGACCCCTGAGTCATCAGCTCCCAAGTTGTTGGGAGGAAGCATGGGGCATTTCACTGATGCACAATCAGACAGATCATACTTCTTGAGCAAATCTCTAACATATTTTTCTTGACAAATAGAAATTCCTTTAGAATTTTGTTTGATTTGAAAACCCAAGAAAAAGGTTAGTTCCCCCATCATGCTCATTTCATACTTTTTGGTCATTAGTTTGGCAAATTGTTTGCTCAAGATAACATTGGTTGAACCAAAAATTATGTCATCCACATAAATCTGTACTAAAATGACGTCACCCTTGGACCTATAGGTGAACAAGGTTTGGTCAATGGTACCTCTAACAAATTTATTTTCAAGAAGGAATTTTGAGAGAGTTTCATACCAGGCTCTGGGCGCTTGTTTCAGCCCATAGAGTGCTTTGTGAAGTCTGCAGACATGATTGGGGTAGTCACTGTTTTCAAACCCAGGGGGTTGACTGACATATACTTCCTCTGCAAGTTTCCCGTTAAGAAAGGCACTCTTCACATCCATCTGATAAACCATGAAACCCATATAAGCTGCAAAGGCTAGGAAGATTCTGATGGCTTCCAATCTGGCCACTGGTACGAAGGTTTCATCATAATCAATTCCTTCAGATTGATTATAGCCCAGCACCACGAGCCTAGCCTTGTTTTTTACAATCATACCAGCTTCATCCCTTTTATTTCTGTAGACCCATTTTGTTCCAACCACTTGCTTATCAGCTGGAGCTTTAACCAGAGTCCACACCTTGTTTCTCTTGATCTGATTGAGTTCATCTTGCATGGCAACAACCCAGCCTTCATCAAGCAGAGCAGCAGCCACGTTCTTCGGTTCATCCTCAGAGAGAAAATTTGCAAAAAGGCATTCATTTGCAGAGGCGGTTTCCAGAGTTCTTAATTTTCCTCTGGTGGTGACTCCCTCAGAGGGTTCTCCAAGAATATTAACTAGAAGAATATCTTGGTTCATACTCCATTTGGATTGTGGAGCAGGAGTCTCTGTGGGATCAGGAGTCACTTCAAGTTCAGGGAGTGATGGAGGTTCATCACATGTAATCTCTTCGTCCATGATCTCTTCATCTGATTGAATATTTAAAGTGACTGGATCAGCATTTTCTTCAGATATTTGAGTAAGAGATTCAACACCAACAGTCTTTGGAATGATGTCAGAGATGGAGTGAGGATCAAAAGCTTGAACATATGGAAGATCCTTGTGACGACTTTGAGGTGATTCCTTAGGATTTGAGAAATCATCTTTGGGATAAGATTTAACTTCATTGAAGTCAATGTCACATTCCTCTGAGTTGGTGTGTGTAATGACAGCGTCAGCTTCATTAAAGGTGACATGAATGGACTCTTCTAATTCTTGCCTGCGAATATTGAATACTCTGAAAGATCTGGAGGTAGGAGAGTATCCAAGGAAGAATCCATCATCTGATTTTTCATCAAATTTACCCAGGTGATCTTTGTAATTGTGAATGAAAACAGGGCAACCAAAGACATGGAAGTAGCTTACATCAGGGGCTCTCTTCCTATACACTTCATAAGCGGTCTTACCATGTCTCTTCACAATAATGGATCTGTTTTGTATGTAGCATGCTGTGTACATAGCTTCACCCCAGAATTGTTTAGGAAGTCTTGATTCGCTGAGCATCGTTCTGGCAGCTTCAATGAGAGTTCTATTTCTTCTTTCAGCGACACCGTTTTGTTTTGGGGTTCCTGGGTTTGAGAAGTTCTGTGATATACCCTTTTCATCACAAAAGGCTTCCATGGCATGGTTTTTTAATTTTGTACCATTGTCACTTCTGATGGCCTTTACCCTACAATCATTGAAGTTTTCTATTTCTTTGATGAAGGACATGATTCTTTCAGCAGCATCACTCTTTCTTTTAAGAAAGAATACCCATGTGAATATGGAGAATTCATCTACAATGACCAAGGTATATTTGTTGTGATTGAGGGATTGAGGTTTAACTGGTCCAAACAAGTCCATGTGAAGAAGATGAAGGCACTTGTTAATGGAGAATGATTGTTTTGTTTTGAACGAAGCTCTGTGATGCTTCCCTTTCTCGCAGGCTGAGCAAGGTCTGTCCTTGCTGAAGGTCAGAGAGGGAAGTCCAGCTACCAGATCATTCTTTGCCAGTTTTTTGATGTTTTTGAAGTTGAGATGGGAGAGTCTCTTATGCCAGAGCCAATTTTCACTATCAGATGCTTTGGCAAAGAGACAGGTGTTCTCTCCTTCAGGGGATGACGTCATGTCAATGACATACACATCCCTTCTTCTGGGTGCAATTAGAACGACATCATCGTTCTGATTGAAGATAGTTCCTTGGGTCTTAGTGAACAGAACCTTGAACCCAGCATCGCAGAGTTGACTGATGCTGATTAGGTTGTGCTTCAAACCATTTACATAAGCGACCCTTGTGAAGGTTATTTCATTGCAATCCACTGAGCCATATCCTTCAGTGGCCCCTGAGGAGTCATCCCCAAAGAATACTTTTGGACCAGACTCCTTCTTATATCTATGCAGATATTGTTTAATTCCTGTCATTTGTCTGGAGCACCCGCTATCCAAGTACCAAACAGATTTCTTTAGGTATGCCTGCATAGATATAACAAACCGGATTAGTTTCTATGATGAACCCACTTTCCAGTGGGTCCATGTTGTTGCTGACTGGCGACATTGGGTCTTCTGGGCCTTTCTCCCCCTCTTTGGTTGTAATCTCTGGTTTCATGACGCATGCTACCACAGATGTCACAACCAGGGTAATGTTCACACTCATCAGAGTGGTGGTCATAAAAGCCACAATATTTGCAGGGAGGATTAGGCCTGTAACCCTGAGAATTTTCTCTGGATTTTGATTGCTCAGGTCTTCTAGAGGGCCTGTGAGGAGTTTTGAATCTTAGTTGTGTTCGAGTTCTTTGAACAGCGATGATCTCCTCATGCTCTCTAGAAGTGTGTTCAGTGGACTCACATGTGATACACTTAGGTTTCTTGGTACAATCCTCAGAGGAGTGATTCTTGAAACCACAGTGCTTGCAAGGTCTGAACAGCATTTTCCCTTTTGAGCTGCTTGAGCTTTCACCAAGAGAGCTAACAGATAGACTGTTATCTTTGGGGTTGATTTTTTCTTTCAACCCTTTTACTTCTTCCATCAGAGTGAGGAGAAGTTTCTTGGTGGGTGATAGCTCTTCAGGGGAAGAGGTGGGTTTGTCAGTGTTTTTGGCTACATAAACCTTCTTAGGTGCTTTATCAGCAACTTTGGGAGTGAGATTTCCAGAGGTTTTGAGAGCTGGTTTAGGGCCAAGCAAGGAATCTGTTGGGTTAGCACCAGCAAGTTTGGAAACGGCTGAAGCTTCAGATTCGTTGTCAGAGTCCTTCTCAACCACAGAGGTGGAGAGAGGAGAAGAGACGTCTGATGGGACAAATTTAACACTGGGCATAGGAATGTGATTTTTGAGCCTACCCTTACCCCTATTGCCTGAACCACATTCCCTGGAATGGATTCAACAACTATTTCTTCCACAGTGGACTGGCCAAGGTTCCATTTTTTAATGGTTTTTCTCAAATCAGAGTTTTCATCAGCTAAAGATTCTTTTTCAATGGACAGCTTGCTGACCTCATTTTGAAGTTGATTAGCGATGTTCACAAAAGGTTTGAGGTTAGCTAATTCAGATTGACAAAGACTCAACTCGTTTTTGAGATTTTAAAACTTATTTAGCAGATTTTTTCTTTGTTCTTCTACAAAATGGAGGTCAACTAAAGTGTAGTCACTGACATGGTCTCTGTCAGGACCCTCAGGCATAGAGAGTAATCTTTGTACCTTTTTCATAGTGATGTCAACCCATTGACCTGATCTTGCTTCACTTTTACCAACTGCTAGTTCTTCATCAGCAACAACCATTAAGGCTCTGACGGTAGTGGTTCCTTCATCCTCAGAGGTGAGGGGTTCATCATCCTAGTCAAAAGAAGCAGCTATTAGACCTTTTTCAGTCTTTTTGTTATCCTTCTTCTTGGCTGCATCATCAGCTTTCTGATTGAGTTTAATCAGCTCAGCTTTCAAGGCCTTGTATTTTACCTTGTAGTCCTTTTTACCCTCAGAGTCACTAAGAGAGGATTGCTTGAAAGGTGAGGAAGAAAACTTCTTTTTGCTGTGGGTTTTGCTGGAGGATGGAAAGCTGGGAGAAGATGTATTGTTTGACCAGCAGTCCTTTTGGAAATGACCAGTCTTTCCACAAGTGTAACATGACACTTTGGATTTGTCAATCTTGGCAGCACCAACTCTACCAGATCTTTTGTAGTATCTCTTCTGGTCATCTAAAAGGGCTCTGTCATGGAATTCAACATGTAATTCATCAAGGAATTCTTGACTGCTTCTTGTGTCTTCTTCCACGTCAGAGTCACTATCCTGAAAAGAGTGGTTAGCAACAAGAGCTTTTGACCCAGATATAGGAGAGGTAAACCTATCAGTCTCTGATTTGTAAATAGAGTCAATCAGTCCTTCTTCATATTTGTATCTACCAAACAGTTGAGCAAGAGTATCATTTTTTATGGCATTATTTGCTCTCAGGGTTTGGTTAAGACTAAGCCATTTCCTAGGCAAACTATTTACAAACGTGGCATTAACCTCAGCCTTGGGTAGTACAACACCATTGTTACCTAAATCATTCAGCAAGATCTTGAGTCTAGTGTAAGTTTGAGAAACAGTTTCAGTTTCCAAGGCTTTGAAAGCGTTAAACTTAAGTCTTAATGCTTGGATTTTGGTCTCTTTAGTCTCTTCTGGTCCTTCATACCCTAGAACCAACTCAGTCCACATTTCTTGTGCGGTGTTGCATTTGATGATGGACTTCATAATGTTCTTGGGTAGGCAAGAGACTATTATACTTTTAAGTCTCTTGTCCTGGTTAGCCAGACGTCTATCAGCGGGAGACCATTGCTTAACAGGTTTCTTAATGGGTCTCTCTGGTGTAGAGGAAATGGCCAGTGGTACATAAGGACCATTTTCTAAGATTTCAAACAAGAAGGGTTCTAGGGCATCTAAGTATATAAGAAATTCACTTTTCCAACTTGAGAAATCTTCTTCATCAAACGCTGGAACATTAGACACATGCGACCCTCCACGATTATCAAGAAGTTGTGGAAGATCATCCTCATTTACACCAGTGCTTACAACAGGTGTAGGCATGGTAGTAGATGTGGTGGCTGGTGCGTTTGTTGAAGTATTTGCTTGGTTAGATTGACCAAACGGTGGTGGGATAGGTGGCATAGTTTTAGTCATATTTGGATCTTGATTTTAAAAACTAGAACGGTTTTTAGAAAAGTTTTATAAATCAAACCGCTCTGATACCAATTGAAAGTCCCAAATTACAACTATTGTTGAAACTAAGTCACGAAAAACAATAACACACAATAGAAATACTTTTCAAACGAGTAATGCATTATTAACTATTATCAACAAAGTATTACAAAGTGTTATGAATACACCTGTTGAATAACAACAAGAAATGAACCCTAGAACAAGTAAACTTGATTCGAGACTCAAGTTTACAAGAGAACCAATGAGTCGCTGATGGACAGCTGAGGGCTCAATGGTTACAGTGGGAGAAAGAACTTAGATTAAGATTCCAAGCACAAGGGTTGAATCTTAACTTCTTTCTCATCCCTATTTATAGTGGTATGAGGTTGTATCCTTAGTGGGAGTAGTTGATACGTGTCATCTTCTGAGTGGAAGAGTACAACGTATTAAATGCATGTCCAAATCGAGACATGCCTTTAACTACTTTAGGTGAACAGTTCTGCCAACTGTTCACCTTTGTCCCACTAGGTCGTACTAGGCATTGACTTGAATCTCTTGTTTTGTCCCGCTCAAAACACTTGCAAGATTCTCTCGCCTAAACTATAAAGGGTTGGATAAGCTTTGCTTAATCCAAGTCTCTAGGGTTCTTAAGTGATCTCTGAGTGTTGTCAACTCAGAGATCCCTGAACACCAGTGCATTCCTTTGACATCCCAGCTATCCATAATCGCTGGTGAGTCTGACTTCAGATTGTCTTCGACTTCTCTGACGTTGTCTTTGACTTGAATGATCCTGGTGTGCCAGCTGAGGCTTTGCCTTCCACTGGTCTAGTCTCTGTCGCTGGTCTTCTCAGCGACCTTTAAACACTTAGTCTAATTTAAACAAATCTAGACAGGGCCATAGTTAAAACTTTCGTTGGCCCAACAAAAATCTTTATTAAAAGAACTCCATCATTCATCTCCTAGGAGGAGGCATGGAGAACAAAGTAAGCAAGAAATCTTGCAAACCCCTATGTAGTCCATACATATCCATCCTTAGGTTTTGGATGAGGAAGTGGTTGTAGAGACAACATGGACATCTAGGACCATGAGTTTGTTCGAACCCAAAGTAAGGATCACCCAAGAGGAGGGGAAGAGGGACACCCAAAATTGGGATGTTTGAGTTGGGTGGAGGAGGAGGAGGCAAGTTCTCCAAGGGTGAAGTAGGTGAAAGTGGAGGCATGTTCCCCAAAGGGGAAATGGGTGAGTGTGGAGGTAAATCCTCCAAGGTGGGTGAAATGGGTGAGTTGTGAGGAGTAAATGGTGAAGTCACCAAAGTGTCATCAAAGTCATTCCCAAAAGGAATGCTTTGGATTGGTTGAGGTTGTGTGGTCATTTCCAAGGGTGCACTTGGAGTGAAGGGTGAAGAAAGCTCATTCATTCTAGAATTGAATGAAGAGGAGGTAGAACCAATGGAGTGGTTAGTACCATGGGTGGAGGAGGTCTTGCATGGTGCAAGAGGTGGGGAAGGTGATGAAGAAATGAGGATAGGAGCATTCTCATTCTTAGGTGTATGGAAAGGTAAAGAGTTAGGCTTAGCTACCTTAACCCTTATTTTGAGTGTTTTTCTTGGGGTGGAGGTCTTGGAAGTGTTTGAGGTTTTGGTACACACCATGGTTGATTAGGGTGGTTTAAGGTTTAGGGAAGTATGTTTGATGTGTGAAGAATATGCAAACAAGGTGGGTTTAAATGGTTGAGGGGATGATCCAAACTAGTAATGGGTTAAAATTATTTTAGGTGAATAATGAATTTAGATACCCTAGTTTAGGAAATGTGTAGTTTATTACTGAAAATCATGCAAGGTTTACACAAAATTAAGAAAACAGTGTAAAGCAAAGATGCTGTCGTGCACAGTGGCCGGCGGTTCCTTATCTAGGACCGGCGGTACCTTATCGATAAGGAACCGCGGGTCGATATGGAACCGCGACCAGAAGGTTTTCAAAAATTTCCCATTTCAGTTTTTGATAAACCCAGATTTTTCCCAAATGTTTCACAAGCCAAAGTTAACTACAGATCATAATCTAATAAGCTAACTATCATATGGCATGCACAAAGCTATGTAAAGCACAAACAAGATGGCATAACAAACATTAAGGATCAAAATAAATTGTAATCCAAGCATGCAACATAAGTTAATAAACAACCAAACCAAAGTGTTAATAACCAAATGTTAAACCATCAAATCCAAACTTTGACACAACTTCAAAGTCTTCACCTCCTTTTCTTTCCTAAACCCTTGATCATCTTTCCCAAATACTTGAACCCTTTTCTTGACTCCACTCGGTGTTCATGTAATTCTCCCCGGGTTCTAAGATTCTCACGATAAAGATGCTCCATATTGAGATCTTCAGGAACATCACTAGAAGGGTGAGGAGGAGGAGCTAAGTCTTCAAAATCATCCTCGAATTGATTTGAGGATGGATGAGAGTTGCTCGAAGAGTCAAAATGAGAACTAGGACCGATGACATCAGCATCACTTGGTGGCATATCGGTGTCCTCCTCATTCGGCTCTTGATGGTCGGATTTTCTCGAACCACGGTCACTTCTTTGCTTTCGTTGATACGCCTCTTGAATAGGCAACATAACCCGTTGAACCGGGTGAAAGCGAGAAAGATCGAGTTGAGGAAAATCTTGACCAACCCTTCTAAAGAGGCGAGTAAGAAGCATAGCATAAGGGAGGTTTGTTTTGGGTTTGGAAAGAGCATAATTTATACGTCGAGCGATGTAATATGCAAAATTGTACTTGGTGGAAGTAAATAGGCAAAACAACATATGCCCCATGCAAGCCGGGATATGATCCCGGTTCCCACCAAGACAAAACACATTTTCCCTAAGGATGTTTGCCCATTGAAGCATATAATCCTTAAGGTCGCTTGAGAGCACTTCATACCTATTCACATTTCGCACATTTGTATGAAGGCTTCTCACAACGTTTCCACTACGCTCTTTCGTGATGATTTCAAGGATGAAATTTAGATCAACTTCTGTGGTGTCATTTGGAGGCTTGTCGTTTGACTCCAAGAGAGCATCTAGTCTCCACTTATCCGTGAAGCGACAAGTGCCTTCAAATGGCACACCAAGAATATCACCAAAGTCATCGAGGGAATATTGAATGATTTGACCATTCAACAAGAAACGGATAAAGATTTGGTCGTTGATTTCAAGAATTGAGTAAGTACTAAAGAACTCAAGAAGGAACAAGGGATAAATTACCTCGTCTATGTAAAGCAAACAATCAAACCCAATTAGCTCGAACATAGAGTTGATATAATTATCTCCCGCTATTCTTGAGTCTACAATCCTACCCTCATGGAAACAACGAGAGGAAAGGGATGGAAAAGCATTTTGGAGTTGAGGGGAAACAAAGGTTTGAGAGATGTCGGGCATATAATCTCTAGTGAATTGATGATCTTTGTGAAATTGAGAAGGCATGATTAAGAACCTAAATACAAACACAAAATAATATTTCTCCAATCACTCATATGAAAATCAAAAGGAAAACGAAAAAATGAAAATGTGTTATATCAATTTCTTGACAAACATAGGATTGAATCCATATCATTTTCATGTTCACAATGTGTCTATTCCATCATTAACCAAGAACACATGATCTATGTTAGATCAACAATGGATTAGATCATTGGTTTTTCAAAACAAGGTTTTTTAGGTAAGCATTAACAATGTCATTACCTACTTGTTCATGGGTTCATCTCAAATCCATAATTCAACCAAAATCATTTAGCCTAAATTCGGATTTGTTCTATAAGTGGGTTTTAGTGAAATCTTAATGAATATCAACCTAAGGAATCATAATAAGATTACCATGTCAACCCACATTCCCATTAAGGTTTTAATTCAATTTCAATTTTCAAAATCCCCAATTATGAAAGGATGAACCCTAGAACAAAATAGATGAAATTGAAAGAAAATACTTACAATTAATTGATGCTAGATGATGGATGAGTGAAACCCACAACTTGGAATCAATTAATTTGAGTGATTGAAGGTTTTGGAAGCTTCAACAATGGTGGAAAAGGTAAAACCCGTCGGTTGTGTGTTTTTGGGAGAGAGAGAGTTTGGTTTGAAAAAGAATAAAAAACACAAACTGGCGCTCTGACAAAAGTTTCTGCCCGGGGTACCTTATCGATAAGGTACCGCGGGTTTTGAGCCGCGGAGATAAGGAACCGCCTACAGAGGCTGGTTTCTATCTCTGAAAAACGCGAAATTTTGAAAATCCAGTTTTTCTAAAATACTTAAAATTAAATCATGAGCCTTTTATAATATCATTGGATCATCATAACACTAAGCAATATGCCTTAATGAAGGATTACGAGTTAAATCAAGATCAAAAAGAACCGAAACGGACAAACGACTACTCGTAGCAAAACGACTAAGTGGAGAGAAATCAAGGGAAGTGAATCAAGACTAGGATCAATGCTCAAAGGATTAATGACAATCTTCAAATAGTTGAAACGAAGAGCTTGTGTCATATATAGTGGTTTAAGACGTGCCTTTCCGGCGAAACGATAAACGGCTTTGGTAATGAATAAACACAAAGCAATTATTCAAGTCTAAACTAAGATCACTTTCAATAATAGTCTTAGTCTAAACTAAAATATGAGCAAAGTGTTAATTCACTTTCTCTCCCACAAAGGGCCTACTAACCGTATGGATGCAAACCATGGAAATCATGCTTGATACTTTAAGCTTCTACTAACTTACTCTACATCACCATAGTGAGTCAAGTATCCAAGCAATGAAGGTTTGAGAGGATAAAAGAAAAGAAACACAAACCACAAATAAATGTCAAGGCAAGGATGCCAAGAACAAGCACATAGTCAAGTAATGATCAAAAGAATGATCAAAGGGCGTGTGGAAGAACGAGAGCGTACCTTGGCCACAAAGAGCAATCCATGAAGGAATAAGTGCTATGCCCAATCAATGACTATGATGAGTACTAAGTCTTCAAGGACTAGTATCATTCCCAATCATCTTGGTATCATTATTCAAAGATGTTGAAGATCAATGAAAATGATTCTTCTACAAGTGCAAGTAACTCAATCCATAACCAATTAATTGATTGATCTTCATGAGTACCTACACAAAGCAAGATGCAAACTAGTAGATACATTTCAAGAGTATATCTAAAATGCATAAAGGCTACTAATCTTAAGTGGGATGCAATATTTTTAATTAAAAGACCTATTTTTCAAAGAAAACATAGTTTTGACCAAAGAGAAACTTTAGTAAAACTAGACCTTCTAATTTGAGGAGACAATGGATCGATCCAAGTTTTAAAGTACAATATACTTCAAAGATCTTGAGTGACCATCGCTCTGATACCAATTGTAGAAACTAGAAGGGGGGGTTGAATAGTTTCTCTTCGATTGGTGACCAAATTAAAATTACTTTCAATTTGGTTTGTATCAAAACTATCTCTTACTTAAAGCTAAGTTGCATAATGATTAGGTTCAATTGAAATGCACTAGCAATAATAATAAGCAAGTATAATGATAATTAAATAAGTAAAGAGCAAGGAAGGAGAACAACCTAGTGGGAAGACACCAAGATTTATAGTGGTTCGACAACGAGGCTCTATCCTCGTTTCTACTCCACTCCTCGAGTACACCTACTCGAGATTTCCACTATATCCACAAGCTCCCTTGTCGGCAGAGAAAACCTTACATCGTTGCTTACATTATTTTCCGACACTAAGCTAAATGTCGAGACCTAATCTTTAGCTAGGACCAATCTACACGACGTTGCCTACTTCACAATTTAACGACACAAGGCTAGATGTCGAGTTCTAATCGAAAGGTAGAACCAATCTTTACGACGTTGCCTACATCACCATTTAACGACACAAGGCTAGATGTCGAGTTCTAATCGAAAGGTAGAACCAATCTTCACGACTCTTCACTTTGAAGCTAAGTGAGAACTTCACACAACACAATTACTAGTCACTTTAAAGTTTAGTGAGAACTCACAAGACACAACCACATCACTTTATAGTTTAGTGAGAACTCCTAATCAAATCTATTACAACTCAACTAAACTTATCCAAGTACACACATGTAGCTTGGATTTACACAACACAAATCCAAGCAAACACATATGCAATGGATGTACACAACAAATCCAAGTATCCACAAATAACTTGGATGAACACAACTAGTCCAAGTATTCATAAATACATTGGATTGACCTAAAACAAAAAAGGTATCATGATGAATATGACTAGCTCATAATATTCATCTTTATCACTACACTAGTGAGTGAGTGATCTTCTCATTGGACATGGTAAAGGAGGGGATCAAGAGGATAATCATATGTAAACATCCTTAACAAATTAAGTGATCATTTACTAATGATTATGCTATAGAAAATAGAAAAGGGGTGAGAAAATCGTCCAAGAGGCTTGCTGGAAAATGAGATTTGACCCACTATTTAAAGGAGACAAAGTTACAACGGATACATAACGGCTACTGTGCGCGATACCTTATCTCACCCCGCGGTTCCTTATCGATAAGATACCGCGTAAGTACTTAAGGTACCGCCACTAGACTCCGCTCCCTTTTTTGTCTTTTAGTGGGGTGGGAATATCAGAGGTATTTAAACCCTTCAAAGGATATTCTAACAGCATTTGGAATATGCCATTTTCAAATTTTCATTTTCTGTTTTAATAAAACATTTTCTAAAAAAGAAAGTTTATTAAAAAGTCTTTTGTCTTATTAGCAAAAGTGAGTTTTAAGGATAATCATTTTGATGATCACTAAGTATGATTAAGAAAGGTTAGTGATATGATTATTACCTTGATGATAGTGTTAGTTAAATAATTCATTTTGTGTTTCTACACTAAATGTGTTGTATGGTTTGTTGTGATCAAAACTAAGAAAGATTAGTTAACACTAATAATGTTTTTAGGAATTACTTGCATTAACAGATACTTATATAGTGTATTTGTAATATTTCATCATGACTTATTTATAGTTCATATACATGAATATCTGTTCTTTTCTGTTGTTCTTTCCTGCAGTTCTTATCTGCTGAATAATTTTCTGGCGACAAGCCATTTGCTCTTACTTTCCCGGTTTCAAACGAAAAGGCAAAGAGCTTAGGAATTGACTACATTACCCTTGATCAAGGCATCAAAGAAATAGTTAAGAGTTTAAAGGAGAACTTTGTGAAACTATGATCATTTACACTTCAATTGTATTATAAATAATTATGCATTGCATACATAATTATGAATGTATCATGATAATATGAACCAAGTTACCAAGAATGGTATAGGCAAATCGATCTTCTCCACAATTTCGTTAATATTTGTAGCTTAAATGTATCAGGTAAAATCAGAGCTGGTGTCTCAGAATCTTTTGGACCGTGTCCTAGCTGCACATCTATACTGGTCTCACAACATCAATCTTAGCAAAATGTAAAGCAGCAGAAGACCTTGGTGGTTCCAATGTAGAGTTTAGTGATGATTTTGAAAAATTTATAAAACATGATCTGATTCAAGTTGATGTAATATGGTAATCCTTTTTTAGTAATTATAATTAATTTGGTGAGTCTGTAAATAAAAAATAATGGCTTTCAAATACAAGTACAAGATTGTAGGTCTGCTTTAGTTCATGTGCATTTTGATTGATTTTCTAATGTATTTCATACCAATTTGATACTTTATGAAGTTATTTTACTTTGAAAACATATTATCAACTTTTGTGGTTTGTTATTAAAGCTATTATATTTTGCTTTCCTACATATATCCCTTGAAAATTTTAATGTTTTAGGCAAAATGAGATAAAAATTTCTTAGACCTAAATGAGATGAAGATCATATTATTTGGTTTATTATACTTCAAGGTATATCTATCCTATTTGCTTAAGTTAAAACTCACGTGGCTATGATAGCTACGATTAAAGTTATTAACAAAAAACGCTTGGGGGTTTATTTTTGCTCATTTGAACATTTACATTGTTAATCTAACTTATATTGGTTGGTTATATAATACTATGATACTGTTTATACCTTTAATTCATATTTGTTATCCACAAAGTAAAACGATAAGTACACATTAAGTTGTATTGTTTGTTTTTTAATAGATAATAATACATATTTGAAACTTTTATAGTAAATCGTGTTACCGGGGTTGTTATATATCAGGTTAGGGTTCAAATATTTTTATTACCGGATTAAACCCGATAAGAATTATTGGGCCGAATTAAGTCGACGGATAAGTCTTATCGGGTTCAGGTTACGTCAACCCGTCCATTTCACACCCCCTACTCATTTCTACACACATTTGTATTTAATTTTTTTTAACACACATTGTAAAAAGTTGGGAAAAAAACCCGTGCGTGCACGGGTATTAAAACTAGTTTGTAAATATAGCAAAACTCAAAAAAAATTATAAATACAATTTTAAGAAAAAAAAAAGATTTAACTCATGCAAAACGTATATGTTTAATATTCATCCATAGATCATCAATCTTTAAGCATTATCATCATTACATCTAGGGTAATATAGAACTTATTTAGTACTCCTTTTGCTTCCAAATTATTGTTTTTGAACAAAAATACAAATGGTTTAAAAAATATAGTCACTATGCTTGCGGCTGCGGCTATCTTTAAACTACAATTATGTGTGTTGCGAATGCGGCTACCCTGAAACTAACAAATCAGATATTATTAGCAGGGTATTCACGCGTTGCGCTTATGGCTACCCGGAAACTAAAATTTTGCAAGCGCGATGTTTAATAGTTATATTTATTAATAATAATGATAAGTTTAAGTTGTGATAACTTTGAGCAATAATAAACCATTTGATATAGAAAAAAAATTCAAGAATCATCCCTATGGTTTACCCCAAATATCAAGTTTCATCCCTAACTCGAAAAAACGTCAAGAATCATCCCTATTTTTGAAACTATGATCAAATTTGGTCCTTATCTCTCTCTCTCTCTCTCTCTCTCTCTCTC